>CM044008.1:17648138-17845638 GCA_024085815.1 Flaveria linearis
GGTTATGGTTGTTGTGGAATTGTAGTGAATAGTCGTGCATGTGACAGTTGGGCTGTTGTTGATTGTTGACTATGATTGTGGTGATGGTTGTTGTTGGTCATGGTAATCTGGCTGTTTGGTGAGGGGTTGGTGGTATAGTGGTGTTGATCGATGGTGTGATTGTGTTGTTTGTAGTTGATAATGGTAGTTGTGATTTAGAATGATATGATGGCATGTCGGGTGTCGGTCAAGCATGGCCAACTGAGGCTAACTGGTCGTCAACACAAGAACATGATGGGATCAAGAACAATACGAGTGGGTTAGTGAACGTGAATCGAGTGGAAGGTAAAATCGCACGCGCAACGCATTGAAATTTAATTATAATTTGCATACGTGTTATTTGAGCTCTAATTATATAAAGGCATAAATATAAATATGTGAACTATAAACGAAAACAACGTCGCTTGTTATAATAATTTGATTTAAATAGATGGTTTGGACTCGAGATTTAATTAGCATGATACTTATTACAAATCAACCTAGATAACATGTGTGAAATATTATATGGTTGGGAAATGGGTATAACATGCCATGATTAAACAAATAAGTAATTTCATGTCACGTTAATTCCTTACAATACTTCGGGATGTAAAACTGCATACAAAAGACATATTTGTACAATAGATACCTTAGGTTAACCGATGTTCACGCATACTTAATCATGGCAAATGGGCTTATAATTGTATAATGATCCATTATCTTGTCGTTATTAGTATTGGTCATCTCATTGTTATTGACACAAATATTATTGTAACACTCTTTTTATACAAATTACTTAGCGTCAATCCAGTTAACTATATATGGGAACGTGAACATTATAAACATGGTTTGAAACATTATATATACTTACATCGTTAATGCGAGTTATTTTAAAGATTTCGAACCCATAATATAAATTGGTTTTTCTACATTATTTAAGCTAAGACTCAATTCTTGATTAAATGCATTAGTTAACCTAATGTACACAAGTTAATTCATGACACTTAACAAATACACAAGAAGCTAAGGATACTAATCACCAACATTAATTTAACTAAAGAGCTCAACTGCACGCATGTAATAACATCATGCTAATTCTAAACGTGAATCTTATATGTTCTAGTTAGGATTGCTTTTGTTGTGATCATCACTTTTCTTTGTCAAGCTCTGAAATTATAAAGGACATCAGGTGAGTTCTCGTGTTCCCCCTTTTTTACTTTTGTTTTGGGGATGAAGCATGCTCCTTTTAAACTGAAACTCTTATGTGTGATACTGTTTACTGTTTGGCATGATCCTTGTTTTATGAACTATGATTATGCTTACTTGATGCTTGTATTGGGACTTTTTGGATACCTGCTGATACTTTAGTCATAATCATTAATTCTTTTGTGAACCGCTTGTTCTTACGTGAATAGATCTATTTGGGGAATCCCCCACGCACAGTGGCTCCCGCCACAGGGAGGTACCCCACTGAGATCCTGAGGGGTCGTTTGTGGCATGTAACAGGTTTTGGGTAAGATACTATGGTGAACTATCCTAGCAGGAGTGGTTCACTATTTCTGAGGCTTGGTCCTTTTTCCTACGGAATATCCGTTTAAACACAAGTTTAGAAGAGGCCAACCGGGGACCAAGTGCAGGGTTGATTGTGATACCCCACAATGACTGATACTAAAAATGATGTTTTAAACATCAAATGAGATTTTCAGAAACTTTCACACTTGATTCTAAAACCTTCACTTGTGGACTCTAAGAGTCCCTTTTATTTTTTTAAACTTTAACCACTTGAACTCACCAACTTTATGTTGACACAATTTTCTTTTTGAGCATGTCTTCAGGTACAGCTAGGGAGAATAGTTGAGCTATAGAAGTTACCAATCCGAAGCAAGATATGAGGGTAGAGGTTAAAGACACAGTCGAGCCTAGAAGCCTTAGTTTCTCGAAGCTCCAAGAAATATTTACGAGAGATTGATCACAACACCTATAGATCATAGATTGAAGCACATTGTGAATTGGAAATAAAGCCAATATTTTAATGTAAATATCATGTGACACTGTTTAATAAACCATTTAGTTTCCGCTGCATTTTGGTTGTTGTTTACTATATAGATTGATTGATTGATTGAGAATAATCCAATCACAAGGTAACATTAAGACTTATATTGCAATAGTAAAACATATAGATAACCGACACAATATAAACCCCGAACTTGACACTTGCATATAATAGACTCCACACATACACCATAGATTGACTCTTATCTCTGGCACAATCACCACTCGACTATTCACATGGGTGGTTATCCAAACCAGTAGATCTACCATTGATACCAGGATTGATTGATTGAATTAGGGTTTTACTGTCGTCCAGTTTATCACAGTATGTTCACATAATTGCAAGTAATACATAACCTGTCTTGAATTGAATTTAGAATGAAATAACAATAGAATATCATGATTGAATATATTGTATCACATGATTTCCCCCCCAAATAGGAAATGATATAAAAAAGGGATATGAATACTCACCAGCTAACTCGTTAGCTGACTTTATTCTCACATGATTTCAGGTTAAGCAAGATAGTGGACTTCTACCTGCTCATTTAAGACCCGGACTTAGTCAAAATAAAAGACAATTACTATTTGTGGTTTCAATTGTTGTTTGTGTATGTTAAACTTATGTTATCTTGTAATCTGATTTTAATATTATTTCCACTATTAGACAACCATGTGTTATGAACAATCAATCATTCCCTCGTCCGCTCCGATGATTCCCCGTCGGTCGGGGTGTGACACGTGTTTAGTGGGGCACGGCCCCGTGCTGTGCTTGTGAGTCCTACAAAAAGTTAAAAATTTCAAATAAAATCTATGTACAAGTGCCGTGTTTTCGTTTCGGGTCTTCGCGCGACCCTTCCCCACACTTAATCTTCGTCGGGGCGGAGGTGTAATTCCTCCGAGAAATCTTGGTTGGCCCATCGTTATATGGTTTTTAAACGATGTCCATTCACTTTGAAACTTAAACCGTCGTGGTTGTCAATTCGATGGCACCGTTTGGAAACAATTTTTAATCGTGTAAGGTCCAGACCAACATGTTTTAGCTTTCCGGTAAACAAACGTAAACGAGAGTTATACAGTAAGACACGTTCCCCCACATGAAATATTTAGTGCTCCTTAAACGAGAGCCATCGAATTTCCTTGTCTTTTCCTTGTAAACCCTAGCGTTTTCGTATGCTTGTTCTCTCAGTTCCTCTAGTTCATGGATTTGTAGAAATCGATTCTTTCCTGCAAAGCCTTGGTCTAGGTTTGCTGCTTTGAGTGCCCAATAGGCTTTATGTTCTAGTTCCACAGGTAGATGACACGACTTCCCATAAACGAGTTTGAACGGTGTTGTGCCAATGGGAGTCTAAAGGCTGTTCGAAAAGCCCATAATGCATCATCTAGCTGGTATACCAGTCCTTGTGATTTTGTCCCACGGTTTTTCTAGGATTCGTTTGATACCTCGATTAGTGACTTCAGCTTGCCCATTTGCTTGTGGATGATAAGCGGTTGTAAAGCGATGGTTCACTCCATAACGAGCCATTGCTCTTTCGAGCGAGTTGTTACAGAAATGGGTTCCTCGATCACTAATCAAAGCCTTGGGGGTACCAAAACGAGAGAATAATTTCTTAAGGAATCTGACAACATTTCTTGCATCGTTGGTAGGCAGGGCTTGAGCTTTGGCCCATTTTGAGACATAATCAACTGCTACCAAGATGTAACGATTCCCAAATGACACCGGGAATGGCCCCATGAAATCGATACCCCATACATCAAATACATCGCATACTTGAACGGGTTTCTAAGGCATCTCATCCCGTGTCGATATGTGGTTGCTCTTTGACATGCATCACAGGTGCGTACCATGTTATGAGCATCCTTGAAGATTGTGGGCCAATAGAATCCAGAATCGAAGACCTTTTTGGATGTTAGGGTTGCTCCGTGGTGGCCTCCTATGGGTCCTTCATGACAGTGCCTTAGGATATTTTCCGCTTCACTTCCGTATACGTATCTTCGAATGAGTTGGTCCGCACCGATTCTGAATAGGTACGGGTCTTCCCAGTAGTAATGCTTAATGTCAGTGAAAAATTTCTTCTTTTGTTGATAAGTCATTCCTTTAAGAAGGATTCCGCTTGCCAAATAGTTCGCGAAATCGGCAAACCAAGGATGCTCATCGATTGAAGATTGGATGTTCAAAAGGAATTTTGTGAGGAAAATTATCGTTTATTTTGAATCCCTCGGTTTGTGGAGGGTTTGAATCTTCAAGACACGAAAGATGATCAGCCGCTAGATTTTCTGCTCCTTTCTTGTCACGAATCTCAATATCGAATTCTTGAAGCAGAAGTATCTATCGTATCAATCTCGGCTTTGCATCTTGTTTTTGAACAGATAACGTAGGGCTACATGATCGGTATAGACGATTGTTTTTGACAGGATTAGATACGAGTGGAATTTGTCAAATGCTAAAAATACTGCGAGAAGTTCTTTCTCGGTGGTTGTGTAGTTTTCTTGCGTGTCATTCAGGGTTTTGCTCTCATAGTGAATTGGGTGAAATTGCTTGTCTTTCCTTTCTCCTAACACGGCTCCTACCGCAAAATCGCTTGCATCGCACATGAGTTCAAATTGTAACGTCCAATCTCGGGAAACCATAATTGGAATGGTAACCAATCTCTTTTAACAGATCAAATGCACTGATGCATTCGTTGGAAACACGAATTTTGCATCTTTCTCAAGAAGTTGAGTCATTGGTCGTGCGATTTTTGAGAAATTTTTAATGAAACGACGATAGAATCCTGCATGGCCTAGGAAGCTTCTAATTTCTTTCACGGTTGTGGGATATGGCAGTTTGGAAATAATGTCAACTTTGGCTTGATCAACTTCGGGGCCTGCTCGAGAGATCTTATGTCCCAACACTATTCCTTCAGTAACCAAGAAGTGGCACTTTTCCCAATTCAAAACAAGGTTAGAATCTTCACATCTAACCAGCATCTTTTCCAGGTTTTCAAGACATTGTTCAAATGAGTTTCCAAGGACGGAGAAATCATCCATGAAAACTTCCATTGATTGTTCAACCATGTCATGAAAAATTGCTACCATGCATCTTTGAAATGTAGCAGGGGCATTAACCCAATCCAAAAGGCATTCGGCGATAAGCAAAAGTGCCATATGGACAAGTGAATGTCGTTTTCTCTTGATCTTCAGGAGCAATGGGAATTTGGAAATACCCTGAGAAACCATCGAGGAAACAATAGAACATTTTTCCAGAGAGTCTATCGAGCATTTAGTCAATGAAAGGTAGAGGGAAGTGATCCTTTCTTGTGGTGTCATTGAGTTTGCGATAATCGATGCAAACTCTCCATCCTGTAACCGTACGAGTTGGAATAAGCTCATTATTTTCGTTAGTTACCACAGTCATTCCTCCTTTCTTTGGAACAACATGGACGGGACTGACCCAAGGCGAATCAGAAATAGGGTAAATCAAATCGGCATCTAGCAGTTTGATTACTTCCTTATTCACCACCTCTTGCATGCTCGGATTTAAACGTCTTTGTGGTTGAATGACGGAATTGAAGTTCTCCTCCATTAATATTTTGTGAGTGCAAAAGGATGGATTGATTCCCTTGATGTCCATGATTTCCATGTAATTGCTCGTTTATATGCCTTCAGCACATTGAGCAACTTGTTCTTCTCATCTTTTGATAAGGCGGATGAGATTATGACAGGAAGTTGAGAGGTGTTTTCAAGAAAGGCATATTCGAGATGAGACGAAAGTTTTTTGAGTTCTAGAGCCGGAGGGTCTTCGATAGAAGGTTTGGCTTTAGGTTCCAATTCTTGATCGATGATCTCAAATGCTTCTTGATAAGATGATGTTTCATCAACTTCAAGTTCTGGAACGATTTGGTGCTAACAGATGGGCTCGGTGGTTTGGATTCCTATTAATTGAGTATTGCAAGCTTCAATTTGACGAGTGTTCTTCAGATGACAGCTTATGATTGAGTCGCAAACATCAATATAATAGAGTGGATCGTCATGATGTTGAAGATGTTTCATGGATTGTCCTATGTCGAATGTCACTTCCTCCTCATCCACTCGGAGTGTGAGTTTGCCAGTGCAAACATCAATGAGGGCTCGAGCGGTTGCTAAGAAAGGTAGACCTAGGATGAGAGGAACATTCTTATCCTCATCCATGTCAAGGATCACAAAATCAACGGGAAATACAAACTTATCGATTTTAACTAAGAGATTTTCAACAATGCCCCCCGGATATTTGACAGAACGGCCAGCTAATTGGATGCTCATACGAGTAGGTCTAGGCTCACCTAAGTTTAACTTTTTGAAAACCGCATAAGGCATAAGGTTAATGCTAGCACCTAAATCGGCTAACGCGTTGCTGACAGAAAGATTTCCTATTAGGCAAGGTATGGTGAAACTCCCTGGATCAGTCATCTTTTGAGGTAGTTTGTTTTGAAGAACTGCTGAGCATTTCTTATTCAAAACTACATGTGATAACTCTTCCAGTTTCTTCTTGTTTGACAATACACCCTTTAAAAACTTAGCATAATTTGGCATTTGGGCTAAGGCTTCCACCAATGGCAGATTAATGTGGAGTTGCTTGAACAATCCCCGAAATTTGCCATATTGTGCCTCCATTCGTTGTTGTCTCAGACGACCGGGATATGGAGGTGGTGGAACATAAGGTAGCGGTGGTACATACTTCTTGGTTGGTTCTTCAACAACGACAGGTTGCTTTTGCTTGTCACTTGTATTACTTGGTGTCTAGAGTTCTATTTCTTCAAGGATGGGCTGTAATACAGGTGCATCACCTTGAGTGGTTTTGCCACTCCTTGTGGTGATGGCTTTGACTTAAGCATTAGGGTTTGTTACAGTATTGCTAGGCAAAGCACCTTGGGGTCTTGCAGATAGTGGTGCTATCTGACCTACTTGGTTTTCAATGGTTTGCGATGATGCTTTGTTGCTTTTGATGTCAGCCTCGTTTCTTTGGAACCTTTCCTCGTTTCTTCGATCAGATTTCCGGATGTACTCATCTGTGGCTTGTGTGGTTAACAACAATTGCTGCAATAAGTCTTCCATTGATGATGCTCCACAGTCTTGATTACTACTGCTTGGACCTTGATATGGTGGTTTCTGTTATTGGTAAGGTGGCCTACGGTTGAATCCAGATGATGATTGGTTGTTACCAGCTTCTCTGTAATTCGGATTGCTCCTCCAATTTGAGTTGTTGTTATATGAGTTGTTTGGGCCTCCTACGTAGTCAAAATCTTCAACCATCATAATGCCTTGTGGACATTCATTGGTCTTGTGTGAATTTCCACATGTGTTGCATCGTGTTGGAGTCTTTTTAAGTTCAGCTTGCAATTGTTCGAATCGTTTGGTTAAGGCTTCTAACTGGGCTGCGATCAGCGTTTTAGATTCTACTTGATGAATTCCTCTAGAGTTGATTTTGTTTCTCAGGGATTATAAGCAAAGCTATTCTTAGCTGCTTTCTCTAGGGCTTGGTATGCTTCTGTTGGTGTGACACTTCCGAAATCTCCTCCCGTACTTTGGTCTATAGCTTGTTTGTGTGCTCCGCTGATTGTATCATAAAAAGTTTGACACTGCAGCCACAGATCAAGTCCGTGATGTGGGCATCTCCGAAGGAGACCTTTATATCTCTCCTATGCTACGTGTAATGATTCATCATCGTCCTGGCGAAAGCTTGTGATGCTGCTTCTTAATTTGGCGGTGCGATCGGGTGGAAAGTATTTCAATAGGAATTGTTCAGCCATTTCCGCCCATGTGGTGATGGAACCAGGCAGAAGTGAATCAAGCCAGTCAATAGCTCGACCACGAAGTGAAAATGGAAAAAGTCTTAGTCTAATAGCATCGTCTGAACAGTTATTGATTTTGAATGTTGCACAGATACGAAGGAATCGTGAGATGTGAGCGTTAGGGTCTTCGTCTTGCAATCCATGAAACTGAACAGAGTTCTCTACGAGTTGGATAATACTAGACTTAATCTCAAAATTGTTGGCCGCTATTGCTGGTTGGACAACACTAGACTCATAACCGTCGATTGATGGTGTGGCATAGTGCGTCATCTTCATTTCCTCGTCTTGATTAGCCATGTCTCCTTCGGATGGTGTATCTTCTGATATGTCTTCTTCGATAATTATTGCTGCTTGTTGTGGTCTTTCATATAATCTTTGTCGGAAAAGTCGTTCAGGTTCCGAAAGAGGTGAAACAAGTTCAGCACTAGACGAGTCGGACATACACTAACTTAAAGAAGCATAAACTAACTAAGGCTAAAGAAAATGAATTAGGCTAATGCAACTAAACTAACTAAGGTAAACTAACTAAGGTAAACTAACTACAAAATTAAAATGAATTTGAACAAAATATTAACAAGATATAAACAGGACAGTCAAAAATTTAGATTGTCTTTCAAACTTGTCGTGTGTCCCCGCAACGGCGCCAAAAACTTGATGCGGTGTGAAAGTATATATATTTTGATAAAGGTTTTTCGCATAAATTCAGTTTTAAATGGTTATTACTAATACTAACTACACACACAAAAGGCAAGTGTACCTATCGTGAGGTAATATAGTGTTGGTAAGAACCGAGTATCAATCCGTGAACATACTAAGCCTACTCAACAATCCTCATAATTGACTATCAATTTTGATTTAGAAAATGGTAAGTTAAATAAAATAACAATAAATAAATATAGATAAAGATAGATTGAGACTTTTGGTGATTCTTTCAGTAAAGTAAGGCAGTTATCCTAATTTAGATAACACTTATATAACTGTGATGAATTGGTGGTGTGATTAAAGATATTGATTAAAGTAATTGTGTTAATGTTTATAAAGATGAGCTGGCGCAATTTCTCGTCTATCTGCTCCGTAGTGACTAGGACCACGTCAGGTTCAGATTTACTGCTTAGGTCAAAGCCCTAGTAATGTAGGTAAATCTTTTGTGTCCTTTTCGACATACGATTTCTGAAAACATAACTTAATGTAAGAAGAGAGTTGATCAAGTTCCTTTCCAACATACCATTAATTTTAGAAAACCATAACAATTACTGTAGATTTCTCAGACTAATAAAAGGGAACTCGTAAATGATCAGCAAGTTAAGGTGATATGATTTCTAATAACCATCTCTAGTTAATTAGCCATAGATTTGTTATGAATAAAAGTTGATCATACGTTTTTCAACCGTGTATGACAATCACAATTACAAATCATAAGTTTATAACTTCCCATTCAAATGTAGGTGCTACCCATCGAAAGTTTTCCCAAGACCACCATAACATTAACATAATATAAATCACACCATTAGTTCATCACAAATTACATAAGGTTTCACTAAATTAAGATAACAAATGAAGTTTAGCTCATAATGAGCTTGAACATAACAACAAAGATATAAGATAGTAATGAAATCATCGATAAAATAGAACAATCAAACCGATAGTTCACTATGGATGATGTTAAACGATCCCGAGCTTCTTCTGAGTGTTGAATGGACCTCCAAAACCTTCTAAGGACCTCCAAAGGCTGGGTTCACGAGAGGGAACACCAGCACTTCCTCTCCCAAAAGCTTCTCTCAAAGTTGCAAATGAAGTCCTATTTATAGGCTTTCTAGAGTGTTTAAGTACGGCCCCGTGCCTAAAAGGCATGGCCCCATGATAGTACAAGGTACGTAAAAGTTGGTCGGCTAGTACGCTCAGAGCTTGTCGTTCACGGCCCCGTGTTAAATGGGGCACGGCCCCGTGTTTGTGGTGGGGCACGGCCCCGTGCCTCCTGGGGCACGCCCCCATTCCTCCTGGGGCACACCCCCATTCCTCGGGTCGGGGAACCATACTTTTTGTCCTGTAGGACCAACAAACACGAGGGTGTGTTGATTTAAGCACGGGGGTGTGTTTCAGGCTGGGCATGGGGGCGTGCCTCATGAGGCACGGCCCCATGCTTGAATTCCGGAGCTTGGTTTTCTTCAATTTCTTCCTTTTTAAGCTCCTTTTGTACATCTTGGCCTTTTCCAAGCCTGAAAACACAATATGAACGATTTAAGTACCAATTCATCATTTTACGGAAGATATTAAGGAACAATTGATGTGCTTTTGATAGTATTTTTTATGTATAATTTGGAGCACATCAACTACAAAGACAAATAACATTAATGCCTAGTCAGAAACCCTTTGTATTAAAAAGGTGTAGAACCTTCTGACTCAGGGATATCAGACCCAGTTCATTGACTGCAGGTTACCAAAGATAGAATCAAGTTGCATCTTGCCTCAGCTCACAAACACTATAAATACTCCTTTCACTCAACAGGTAAGCATTATCTCATCTTACTCTCAACCTCTCACTTCAATCTATCTTTTTAAACCCCCTTAGGAGATATACTTATTCTCACGCCGGAGTGTGGTCATCGAGAGAAATCCCTTCTGCCCGTGGCAAGGCTCACGGTGTTGTCTTTGTTGCGCAGGAATCTTTGCTAATCCAAGCCTAGGCTCAGTCACAGCTGAACAACCCATACCCGCCCCAGATAAAGTTCCAAGTCCTGAATCACATCCTTAACCTTTGGTAGTAACTCCATCCTTGCACTGTTACCGAACCTTAATCTCTTGATTAGGATTTGTGTAGCAACATTTGGCGCCATCCGTGGGACCATTCGAACCAAAAGCCAACCACCATGGATTCAGGTCAAGGAACCCCTCACCATAAAAACACCAACACTAACGAAAACCCACACACCACCACCTCAGCACTAGGCACCACCCTGGGGGCAAATAGTGATGACAACACTGTCATCGCCCCGGACTTTATTAGCAAAAACCGGGAGCAGTTCCTCTCCATGTTGGAGCAGGAAGAAAGCGAAAGACGGTAGAAGGATGTCCAGACACGTTTGGAGTATGAAGACACTCCAAAGAACCAGGAGGAGGAGGAAGGCGATCAAGGCGATGCGGTGAAGAATGTTTAAGTAAAACAAAGATAAAGAAAGGTGCAGCCAAGGCAGGTGGAAAACCTACAGAAGACGATGACTTCAGTAAACCGTACCGCCCATCGACCGCACGGGCCAGGTCCAAGTTCACAACCAGAATAGCGGAATTCACTTTTCCTCCGAAACTAAAGATTCCGTCCAATGTAGGCAAATACAACGGTTTGAGAGATCCCGATGACCACTTGGCGATTTTATAGGTGCAGCTGAAGTGGAACAGTGGTCAATCCCTGTATGGTGCCACATGTTTGCCCAAACCTTAACAGGTGCTGCAAGAGTGTGGTTTGACAGCCTCCCAGTCGGAGGGATAGGTAGCTTTGAGGAATTAGAAGAAGACTTCTTGAGAAACTTCAGCCAGCAAAGGTTATCTACCAAGGACCCGACAGAGCTACACAACATCAAGAGGGGAGATGGTGAGTCCATCGAGAACGTTATCACTAGATACTCAAAAGAAAGCATGCAGGTCAGAGGGGTTGGGAAACGATTTGAATTTCGGCGTTCATTCACGGAGTGAGGAACGATCAGCTGGTAGAAAGGTTCCATGAACACCTCCCGAAGACGGTGGACGAAATGCTGGAGAGGGCGAAAGCGTTTGTTAGAAGAAAGAAGGCCTGTGAGCAACTGAAAGATAGAACCCTAAAGAAGCTCATGCCATCCACGTGGGAGCAGCATAAAAGGCCAGGAAGCTCGAAGTCATGGGAAAAACCATAATTCCAACCACGGTACACTCAGTGAAGCCCTCCGTTCCAACCTCGTTTCACAACTCCAACCAGAAACCCACAAGGTCCTAATGTGACACTTCCACCACTAACCAAAACCCCAAGCGAGATCCTTGCCACAGAGAATGTCAACTTCACCAAGCCGGCTCCGCTGAAGCCTGCAATGAAGAGGGACGCAGGAAAATACTGCGAGTTTCACAAGGAGAATGGGCACATGACAGATGACTGCTTCTCGTTAAAACGGCAGATCGAACTGGTAATAAAAACTGGGAAGCTGGCCCATCTTTTGAGGGAGCTGGAGAAAACACCGCAGACGGGAGATAAGCGGAAGGAGATCTTCATGACAAGGGTTGCAAGCTGCAATGTTAAGCGCCACTCCGACCATATGGAGCCCTGGATGGAACAGGAAATTTCGTTCCCTCCAATACATGGCGGAAGCTTTGCCAACGGCCCTCTGACGATTTCAGCAATTATTGCGGGACATCAGATACACAGGATATATGTAGATGTGGAAGTAGTTCAGAATTATGTATGAACACTGTTTTTTGCAGCTTGACGAGGAAGTAAGAAGGAATCTGGACACCAGAACTCACCAGCTCACTGGTTTGCTGGAGAGGTCATGCAAACCTTGGGACAGATACAACTGCCTGTCGCAATAGGCAACAGCATGGGATGGCGGGAAGTTATCATGACTTTCCTGGTTGTGCGGTCAGGCTCATCCCACAACATCCTACTCGGAAGACTGGGTCTGTGCATGTTGGGGGCGGTCATATCAACAGTACACGCTGCAATCAAGTTCCCTACCCCGACTGGTGTGGTCACCGTGTACTCCAGCAGGGAATGTAAAGATGTGAAAGCAATCACCCTAGGGGCATTGGCTGGGGAAGATGAACCCATGTGCCCCGTGTTAGAGAAGTGGGTGGTTAACTCTCTCTTTCCAGACCAAAAAATTACCGTCGAAGGGCAATTGGGAGATGCCACCAAAGAACGACTCCGTCATTTGCTGCTGCATAACTTGGATATTTTTGCGTGGCAGCCCTCCGACATGAAAGGCGTCCCCCGAGGCACAATAGAACACAGTTTGAATACACGGCTGTCAAAGGAACCGGTGGCCCAGAAGCGCCAACACATAGGTCCCGCCGTGATAGAAGAGGTTAAGAAGCTGGTGGAAGCAGGCATTGTCAGGGAGGTACGGTATAAAACCTGGTAGCCAACCCCGTCATGGACAAAAAGAGTGATGGCACATGGAAAATGTGCATCGATACCAAATCCAACACACACAGTGTTCATAAACAAAAACAAATGATAGACAACACTAATGCAAGTCTATTGAAATCCTGAGGGTCTCTGCTAAGGCATCGACTCTAGCTATCCTCTTTGGTTATGATCACCTGAAAAGACATGCTCAAAAATGTCAACAATAATGTTGGTGAGCTTCGCAGGTTTGAATTATAAACATGTAATTGATGTTGTATAGAGTTTGTTGTGGAATACCGTGCATACAGTTATAAGCAAGCAAGATCACATAACATGAGTTTCGTACAACCAAACCTAATGACATACACAAAGAAACTTGTCGGAATATATTCACCCCAGGCCCGTTCTTGGCAGTAGTGATGGTACTCACAAGTAACCATTCGTCAAGGGTGGGGATGTCAACCCAGTAGTACTACTAATACCTATCCGTTGGTTCCAACACCGAATTAATGGTTGTAAGAGATCCACAAAGTAACACCATGTATGCATCAGATATGTACTCACAAAACAGTATCACGTTGATTCCAAGTATGAAAATTTTATGTATGATGTACAGCATTGAAAACGGGTGAGCATACTTTTCCCCCATGTTTGTAAAAGATTGAAACAATTGTATAAGCAAAAAACGGGGCCATGAAACTCACCTTGAACTGATGTAATGAAATGAACAAGAGCTTCAAAGAATAAGGCAATGCACGATCAAACACGATCAGCACCTATTATTAATTGTAATTAAGTCATTAAAATGTGTTCAACGCGAATAGATACATTTGGTCGGATTCGGGTCGGTTCGCTTAGACGCGCGACACGCACGCAAATAGATGTATATATGTTACAAGATTTAAGTTTAATAATAAGATTAACGTTAAATCAAGGATTAGGGTTTTGATAGAATTATGGGGTTTTTAATAAGTATTAAGTTTACAAAGTAATTATTTACATTTTGATTCCATTAGAAGGATTATATATGTATGTTTTAATATTTCGGAATGATTTAAATATAAGAATGATGTGGTTTAATTATGTAATTTATAATTATCCAAGGATAATTAAAATAGTATTTCGATTAATAATAAAATATTAATCTACACCATTAGTTAAAATATATTTGTAAAAAAAATAACCTATAGTTACATTTATAAATAATTTGTGAAATTACAGGATGTATAATTTCTAAAATTTTCATGGTTAATCCATAATTAAACACAATATAGTGTCCATTTTTATAAAAATAATTATTTATAATATTTATAGATAATATTTTATAAATATTTTAAGGTGTTTAAATAAAACAAATTTACAGAAAATAATTATGTAACATTTAAAATACGGTTAAGTTTATAAAACTTATTTTTATAATTTTTAAGAATTTTTATATATTTTTTTGAAGCTTAAAAAGCATTAAAAAAATAGGTGAGGGTGCCCGGGGTCGAACCCGGGACCTCATAGCTAACAAGCATGCACTGAACCGTGAACCAAGGCATCCAGCCGCGGTTATACTCGGTTTCATTTATTTTTAAATAGATTTAACCCGTTTCCCCCAATTCCATATGAACCCTAGAATGAAATCGATCCAATTGAACATCAAATCGATGTTAATAACCAAATTAATGTTGGGGCTTTTAATCCCCATGTAACACCATGTGTGTAGGTGTGTTCAATTACCCGATTCGTAGTTCCAAATGTTGAGATTCAACGAAGAACAGGTCGCGATAGGGGAGAAGTTGGTTCGAGATGCAATTGTTGATGGTAATCAAATTCGTTGCACAGGAAGTTTCGATGCGTTCTATGAACAAAAGCCTTTTATCAATTTCGTGTAATGGAGCTCATAAGATAGGAATCGAATGAGTTGCAGGTCGCGGATGAGGGAGAGGATCGAATTTGGTGTATGTGTGTGTTTCAGATCGAATTGCTAGTTGTGACGATTTATAACCAGGTAAAGTTCAATTTGATTGAGTTAATTTGATTATAATAGTGTTTGAGTGGATTAATGGGTTATATCTGTGAGTTGTATTCGAAAGTGGAGTTGTGAGTTGTAAATTGAATGATTAAACGCACTTTAAGTGTGCATTCCAGTTCGAATTTGGTCCACGATTCGATATGGACCGGTTGTGCGATTTAAAATCAAGTATTTTGAAGGTTTTGGGGCTCGCCGGAGCTCGCCGGAAAAACGGGGTTGGGCGGGGGGTTGGGTTTGTAATTTTTAAAGTTACACTTTTGGTCCTTGAGGTTTAATTGTTATTATTTTATGTAGAAACTTTAGTTTTTTTTTAGTTTCATAAATTACATTATTACCCCTGCACTTTATTATTATTATTATTATTGTTGTCGTTGTTGTTATTATTATTATTATTATTATTATAATTTTTGTAATTACTGGAATTAACATTGTATTAAACTTAGTTGTTTATTTTTCATTAATAAAATACGGGATGTTACAGTCTCCCCTGCTTTAGGAAATTTCATCCTGGAATTTTAATCACGAGGAGGCTGTGCTAAGATTTAGTTGAGTTCCGAGAGCTGATTGGAGACTTTTCCAGAAACGAGGGATGAAGCGACCATCACGATCAGAGATAATATCTAAAGGTTCACCATGCCGACTGACTATTTCATCGATCAACGATAATCCATATACTATCGTTTTTGAGAGGAAACATTGGAAATGATGACGAGTTACCATGGTATGTTAGACTTTTAATCACAACTACCAGAATATAATTTCGTGATAAGGTGATGTCTGAAAATCAAGATAAGACCAACAATGATAAGAAAGATTATCCGTCGGAACTTTAAGAATCCCAAACGTCACCATATGAAACGACCTTAACGCATATCTTGTGAATATGTATTTCTCCTTTGACCAACCATCGGTCTAAGAACAATACGCTATGCGAAGATCTTGGAATGAGTTCACGATGATGGTTATGAATATTATTAAAACAGAAGATGAATCAATCATTCAAATAACGATCGATGTTTTAATCGTCATACCACAGTATATGAACATTTGAAACAGATACAAGTAATTTTCTCAACGTTGTGAGATAATGGGTCGAATTGAATTTTTAGTCAATCGGTCTATAATGCACCAATTGTCATTATGACCTCTAAGATAAGAAGCATTTTAGTTGAAAGGAAAGTTAAACAGAAGATCCATAGGATCACGAAGGTTAGGTCTTGTCATATGTGAAGGTAAGACACTTGGACACATACCAAGTTACGTCTTTTCCTTTAGGCCAAACCCATGTCTACAAGTTACGAAGGTTTATGAACCTTTATATCCACATCGCAATGAGGATAATAACGAGTCTTGTTGTTCAAATCCATGATAGAATTTTAATGATTTTCAAGGTTAAGGATTCAAAAGCGATTCAAGAAGTGACGCGAACAATAGGAAAGGTATTTGTAAACATGTTTTGCAAGGTAGCAATATCTAAGTAAGTTTACATACACAATTCAGCAAACCATAAGCACAGCTGAGAACATTTGTATGACTAGAAAGTCATGAGCATAAGTTGATAATATCTTTAGCAGAGAGATTATTTAGGAAGGCTTCCATCGCGCAATCAAGTTTTGATGATAACTCAAAATGAAAGTCGATAGATAAGGAATAAATGGTTCCATATAGCTAGATCAAAACATGAGGATAAAGGGAGAGAAATCGATTTAAGAATTTAAGTGCTCCAAGCTTAGAATAAGAATCAGCCTAATACGATCGGGTCTCCTTTCAAGTTCAGAGATCATGCTTTGGCTTGATAGGTCGAATCACCAACATTGATTCACCCTTCAAGTTACTACATGCTTCTCGTCACTTGCTTACAACCATGGTAAGTTGAAGATCAAGAATTGAGATTAGTCATTAAGATATGGTTTTCATACCCATCTTGATGATTGAATTTCATAATAACAAGAAAACAATCGAAGATTGTCATTTGTCACCAAAGTACGGATTTCAATCCTATTTTGGTGAGATCATGTCATTTGTGAAATGTAAGTTCCAATGAGAATAATTGAAGTCAATCCTCAAGATAAGGAAGTCACCCTAATCCAGAGGATGAAATTTCATAAAACAAACAATTGGAAACCATTTATCGAAACGAATAGAGATTCATCAAAGTAAGGGAATCTCCCCTGCTTTGATGAGATAGAATCATTTAGGAGATACGAGTGTTCTTAGTCATAGGTTGACTTGCAAACTCTTGCATCTTCCACGGTGCAAGCGGTACGAAGTTTGACTTAACGATGAAAGGAAATTAATATCAATTAGAAATTCAGAAAATTTCAAGTTACATCAGTGTAACAAAGGAAAAATCATGCTTATGAGTTTAAGATCAAAGTTCGAGATTGCAGAATTTGTTATGATGTTGTTCAAATCTTGAATAATTTAATCAGGGAGACAAAATCAAGGACAAGAATGATTCGACATCATAATGAGACGTGAACATTCGATTCACAATCGAAGGGAATACATGGAATTCTCAGGATATGAGGTCAACCATAGCCTTATTAAAGGCACGCGTACTTATGAGTGGTAACAAGGTTATAATTAGTTTATTCGATCATTGAGGTGAGTGACCACTTATAATATTTAAATTAACAAGGTTAACATTCAATTAGCAAAGTATCCCGAGATGTAGGAATTCCACCTACTGCATTGCATGTTTCAAGTTGTAAGACACAGACTTTGAAGAATTTGAAAATCACGAATAACGATTCAAAGCTCATTTTGAAAACCATTTGATTTAGACACACAATACCTTGCAATCCATGCTTCAGTCCATCAGGATCATCATGTAGCCCAGTTCAAACATATTCTTAGTATACCGGTGATACTTATATATAGGGTTCCCCGCAGCGTTCCCACCACACCCTCGATATACATAGAATGATGCTTAAACCGGTTACATGACCTCCAAATTTTCCTTAGCATAATCCTAATGAATAACATAATGTATGTGTAGAGAGTATCATCACTCCTCTACATTTCTTGAAGTCCAGTTTTATTCTAAGCATTCAATCAGTTCCTTAGTTATTGAAATGCTAAGTGGAGGAATATTTCACGAAAGATAGAATCAATGTCATGATTAGAATACCATAAAGGCTCTAAGTAGGACAGGACTTATGTAATAGTAAGTGTTAGTAATGTTTTGGTTACACTTAACAAGGTCTTACTAGAATTATGATCCTAGCACACCCTAGGGTATAGAATAGAGAACTTGTGATACTCCTGATCGTTACCTCATGGTAAGATTTGCCAGACTTTTCATGCACGGCGAATTGCAATTACATGTGCACCCGTAATGGTAATTTACCTTGTATGGTCACCCTAGCTCCACTTACCACAAGTTAACATCATAGTATTGTCAACACTCATCAAGCATGGTTCGTGTAATGTCCTCATGTCCATGACCATTAGTATTCCAATAGTAGTATGTAATAGCATGTAAACTCCAAGCATATAAACACGAATTGCTAACAATAGTTGTCTGTCCGTCATACTTTCAGGATCTCAGACACACTATCTTAGGGTTGGATTTAGTATTTGAGATCAACACTACGCGTGATCTGTGAAGTTTCCCTTCACGTGAGTGTTCCGACCTAATGATATAATGTAGTGCGCATACAATGTAAGATTCTAGTATAATGGTATCCCATGGAGAAAGACTAAGAGTAATAGTGTCTTCCTCAAGATGATCAGATAACAAGCACATATGCATAGAATCATGTATAGAGACAAGAAACAAGCATAGAGGAACATACATGTAATATTAAATCCATAGACTTAATATACTTGACCCATTTGCCTTATAGACTTGTGTATTGACCATAGTTTATCACTCATCCCAGAAATCCCCAGGTAAGTATAACTGGTCTCGCAATGAGATTTATACGATATGCTTGCCTTAGACCGAAGGCCTTTTGCCAGGAAATCCAGAATACAGGTGTCCATGTGTCACACAAATCATGAAGAACATTTAGGTAATATCAAATGCACACAAACCCTAGCATGCATTCTACATGAAGGTTCTTAGGTTATAGTCTAGGTCGAGTGCTCTACCTAATTCTCTATAACCAAGGCTCTGATACCAATCTGTCACACCCCCGCTTATAGCGGAAACACGAGGATGTAACGAACCGGATCGTCATAACACATGGTTAACAATAGAGTTGTAATATATGTATGTAATTGATGACAACCGTGTCATGACGACACCGGGCACAATGGTGACTTGTATTGTGGTTAGTCAGTTCCACAACTATCATAGTCTATTAATTCAAGGATACCAAATCCAACACACACAGTGTTCATAAACAAAACAAATGATAGACAACACTAATGCAAGTCTATTGAAATCCTGAGGGTCTCTGCTAAGGCGTCGGCTCTAGCTATCCTCTTTGGTTATGATCACCAGAAAAGACATGCTCCAAAATGTCAACAATAATGTTGGTGAGCTTCGCAGGTTTGAATTATAAACATGTAATTGATGCTGTATAGAGTTTGTTATGGAATACCGTGCATACAGTTATAAGCAAGCAAGATCACATAACATGAGTTTCATACAACCAAACCTATGACGTACACAAAGAAACTTGTCGGAATATATTCACCCCAGGCCCGTTCCTGGCAGTAGTGATGGTATTCACAAGTAACCATTCGTCAAGGGTGGGAGTGTCAACCCAGTAGTACTACTAATACGTATCCGTTGGTTCCAACACCGGAATTAATGGTTGTAAGAGATCCACAAAGTAACACCATGTATGCATCAGATATGTACTCACAAAACAGTATCACGTTGATTCCAAGTATGAAAATTTTATGTATGATGTACAACATTGAAAACAGGTGAGCATACTTTTCCCCGTGTGTGTAAAAGATTGAAACAATTGTATAAGCATAAAAAGGGGCCACGAAACTCACCTTGAACTGATGTAATGAAATGAACAAGAGCTTCAAAGAATAAGGTAATGCACGATCAAACACGATCAGCACCTATTATTAATTGTAATTAAGTCTTTAAAATGTGTTCAACGCGAATAGATACATTTGGTCGGATTCGGGTTGGTTCGGTTTGACGCGCGACACGCACGCAAATAGATGTATATTGTTACAAGATTTAAGTTTAATAATAAGATTAACTTTAAATCAAGGATTAGGGTTTTGATAGAATTATGGGGTTTTTAATAAGTATTAAGTTTACAAAGTAATTATTTACATTTTGATTCCATTAGAAGGATTATATATGTATGTTTAATATTTCGGAATGATTTAAATATAAGAATGATGTGGTTTAATTATGTAATTTATAATTATCCAAGGATAATTAAAATAGTATTTCGATTAATAATAAAATATTAATCTACACCATTAGTTAAAATATATTTTATAAAAAAATAACCTATAGTTACATTTGTAAATAATTTATGAAATTACAGGATGTATAATTTCTAAAATTTTCATGGTTAATCCATAATTAAACACAATATAGTGTCCATTTTTATAAAAATAATTGTTTATAATATTTATAGATAATATTTTATAAATATTTTAAGGTGTTTAAATAAAACAAATTTACAGAAAATAATTATGTAACATTTAAAATACAGTTAAGTTTATAAAACTTATTTTTATAATTTTTAAGAATTTTTATATATTTTTTTTTGAAGCTTAAAAAGCATTAAAAAAATAGGTGAGGGTGCCCGGGGTCGAACCCGGGACCTCATAGCTAACAAGCATGCACTGAACCGGTGAACCAAGGCATCCAGCCACGGTTATACTCAGTTCCATTTATTTTTAAACAGATTTAACCCGTTTCCCCCAATTCCATATGAACCCTAGAATAAAATCGATCCAATTGAACATCAAATCGATGTTAATAACCAAATTAATGTTGGGGCTTTTAATCCCCATGTAAAACCGAGTGTGTAGGTGTGTTCAATTACCCGATTCGTAGTTCCAAATGTTGAGATTCAACGAAGAACATGTCGCGATAGGGGAGAAGTTGGTTCGAGATGCAATTGTTGATGGTAATCAAATTCGTTGCACAGGAAGTTTCTAATGCGTTCTATGAACAAAATCCCTTTATCAATTTCGTGTAATGGAGCTCATAAGATAGGAATCGAATGAGTTGCAGGTCACGGATGAGAGAGAGGATCGAATTTGGTGTATGTGTATGTTTCAGATCGAATTGCGAGTTGTGACAATTTATAACCAGGTAAAGTTCGATTTGATTGAGTTAATTTGATTATAATAGTGTTTGAGTGGATTAATGGGTTGTATCTGTGAGTTGTATTCGAAAGTGGAGTTGTGAGCTGTAAATTGAATGATTAAACGCACTTTAAATGTGCATTCCCGTTTGAATTTGGCCCACGATTCGATATGGACCGGTTGTGCGATTTAAAATCGAGTATTTTGAAGGTTTTGGGGCTCGTCGGAGCTCGCCGGAAAAACGGGGTTGGGCGGGGGTTGGGTTTGTAATTTTAAAGTTACACTTTTGGTCCCTGAGGTTTGATTGTTATTATTTTATGTAGAAACTTTAGTGTTTTTTTACTTTCATAAATTACATTATTACCCCCTGCACTTTATTATTATTATTACTATTGTTGTTGTTGTTGTATTATTATTATTATTATTATTATTATTATTATTATTATTATTATTATAATTTTTGTAATTACTGGAATTAACAACGTATTAAACTTAGTTGTTTATTTTTCATTAATAAAAATACGGGATGTTACATCGACTTGAAGGTTGACTCCCTGGCAAGCTTTCCCTTGAAGTGTTTTTTGGATGCTTACAAAGGATATCACCAAGTACAGATGGCACCTGAAGACGAGGACAAAACTGCCTTCTACACGGACATCGGCATATTCTGTTTTACGAAAATGCCGTTTTGGCTGAAGAATGCGGGGGCAACATACCAGTGTTTGATGGACGACGCTTTTTCACCCCAGATGGGCAGAAATATTGAGATCTACGTCGATGACGTGGTGATAAAGGGTCTTGATGAAGAAGCATTGCTCGCAGATATCGGTGAAACATTCCAAACATTGAAAACCATCAACATGAAATTGAACCCAAAGAAGTGCTCATTTGGTGTAGAGGAAGGAAAGTTACTTGGAGTAATTGTAACAAAGAAAGGATTGGAAGCTAACCCTGAGAAAGTAGCAATTGTCCTCAACATGCCATCACCCAGGTCAGTCAAGGATGTTTAGACTAGGGGTGTTCATGGTTCGGTTTCAAACCGCGACACCGTCCAAACCGGTCTTCGGTTAGATTTCACGGTTAGTTTTTTTTCTAAACTTTCGGTTGGTTAGTTTCAAAATTTTCAAACCGTTGTGAGCGGTTTGGTTTATGGTTTGTACCAAAAACCAGTCGTAAAAAACCGGACCGAACTGTATATCAATATATACACATATATGTATATATATGTATATTTATACATAACTATTAATTCAAGGTTAAAGACTTAAACCCTCATAAATGTTTATATTTTTAGTTTGGGCTTTCAGAGTTTAGGTTGCCATATTTTTATTTGACAAAATTGAAGCCAAAATAAATCTCTTGATTTTGAAAGCCTTGTAAGTCCTAAACACCAATTTGTAGTATTCATGCTCATATAGTTGGACAGTTTATTTTTAATTATTTTGGATAGCTTGTTAGCTGCTTATTTTAGGCAGGTTAATGATTGTATTTTGACAGTTTGTACACAGGTTTAAAGCTGCGTTTTGGCATGTTTGAGGACCTATTTAAGGCCGCATATTGGCAGGATTTTGGACCTGTTTAAGGCTGCATTTTGATAGCTTTTTGGGTTGTTTTTGACAGCTCAAAGACTTAGCTTAAATGAACCTAAAAAAGCCCAAACCGTGAAACCAAACCGGTTGCAATGGTTCGGTTTGGTTTGGTTTTTACTTTTGATTGGTTCGGTTTTGGTTTTAAGTGATAAAAAACCGTTAGTAACGGTTTGGTTACAGTTTGATCTAAAAACCGCGAAAACCGGACCGTGAACACCCCTAGTTTAGACACTCAATGGGCGGCTGGTGGCCCTGAACAGATTCTTGTCAAAGCACGCTGAACGCGCGCTCCCATTCATGACCACTTTGCGCAACTGTCTGAACAAGAAGAATTTTGTGTGGACGAGTGAGGCGGAGGAAGCTTTTCAGCAAATGAAAATGTATTTGAGTAACTTACCCATGCTAGTGCCCCCTTTTCCAAAGGAGCAACTAGTTATGTATTTATTTGCAGGGAAAGAAGCCGTGAGTGCAGTGCTGATGACGAACAGGGATGGAAAGCAAACCCCAATTTATTTTGTCAGCAGAGCGCTAAAGGACCCGGAGACCAGGTATTCGCTAATAGAGAAGCTGACTCTTTCACTAGTACATGCTTCCAAAAGGTTGCGAATATATTTCCAGGCCCACATAATCGAAGTCTAGACCAGCGAACCCATCCAGCAGATACTAAGGAGGCTAGAGATATCAGAGAGATTAGCGAAATGGGCAATCGAGCTCGGGGCCTTCGAGATAGAATACAAGCCGAGGGTGGCAATACAGGGGCAAGTCGTGGCCGACTTTCTGATATAGATACCACCAGAAGCAGAGGGTCGTGGCAGTAAAGAAAAGTCTATAGTACAAGACGATAAAGAGTGGTGCTTGCATACAGACGGAGCATCCAATGATGAAGGTTTAGGTGCAGGTATGATATTGGTTGGGCCAAGTCAAGAGGATGTGACTTATGCTTTGAGGCTAGCTTTCAAGAGCTCTAACAATTAAGCAGAGTATGAAGCTTTATTGGCAGGTCTGAGGATAGCCAAGCAGATAGGTATCAAAAACCTTCGTGCCCATGTCGACTCACTGCTTGTGGTGAATCAGATCAACGGGTCTAACGAGGCAAAGGAAAAAGCAATGAAATTGTATTTGGAAAAGGCAAAGGCACTGATCAGCCACTTCAGGAAGTGCGATGTGTTGCACATTCCGCGAAGTAAGAACAAGAATGCGGACGCCCTTAGCAAGTTGG
Organism: Flaveria linearis; assembly: GCA_024085815.1. NCBI lineage: Eukaryota > Viridiplantae > Streptophyta > Magnoliopsida > Asterales > Asteraceae > Flaveria > Flaveria linearis. The sequence goes on from CM044008.1 coordinate 17,672,182, forward strand.
CTTCAGTCACTTTCAGCCACTTAGCTAAGGATGTCAAGGTCGAGGTATTACAAACACTATCAATTGAAGAAGACGTGGTGGATTTTATAGAAGACAGGGTGGAAGAGTGCTGGATGAGCCCAATACTCAAGTTCCTAGAGAGTGGGTGCTTGCCATAGGATAGAGGAAAAGTACGCACCATTCAGGCTGTCACACCCCGACCACGGCAGAATCATCAGAGCGGACGAGGGAATGATTGATTGTTCATAACACATGATCGTCTAATAGTGGAAATAATATTAAAATCCGATTACAAGATAGCAAGAGTTTAACATATGTAAATACAGCAGTTGAAGTCACAAATAGTAATTGTCTTTTATTTTGACTAAGTCCGGGTCTTAAATGAGCATGTACAAATCCACTAACTTGCTTAACCTGAAATCATATGAAAAGTAACGAGTCAGCTAAAAATTAGCCGGTGAGTAATCACAGTTTGATATACATATAGATTGATTGTTTGATTGAGAATACTCCAATTCACAAGGTAAAGTTAAGATTTATAATGCAATAGCGAAACATGTAGATAAACCGACACAATATAAACCCCTTGACTTGACTCTTTGTATATAATAGACTTGCACACAAACACCATAGCTTGACTGTTTGCCTCTGGCACAATCACCACTCGACTTTTCATATGGGGTGGGTTATCCAAACCAGTAGATCTACCATTGATACCAGGATTGATTGATTGACTGTATTAGGGTTCTTACTGTCATCCAGTTTATCATAGTATGTTCACATAGTTGCAAGTAATAACATAACCTGTCTTGAATTGAATTTAGAATGAAATAACAATAGAATATCATGATTGAATGTTGTATCACATGATTTCTCCCAAATAAGAAATGATATAGTGTAACACCCGAAAGTTTGACTTCTCAGCATGTGATGCGACTGAGCTTCAGTCGCCTGTGATTTATGCGACTGAAGTCCAACCGCATGGCTATTCGGCCGATTGGAGCTCAACCGCACGATTGGAGCTCAACCGCCCGAATGAAGTATGAGCCGAATGGAACACGTGCGATTGGGGTCCAATCGCATGGTGTTGATGCGACTGAAGGTCCAGTCGCCCCTGGACCAGACGCGACTGAGAGGTGGGTATAAAAGAGGAGCAACTCCATTCTCCTCCCATTTTCAATCGGGAAGAGACAGTGAGCGACCGAGAACAGCAGAGAAGAGAGGGAAAGTGCTGCCCGAGCTCCGAATCCGTCGAGAAGATAGCCAAAGTCGAAGTTCACCTACTTCTACCTGTAATGTGAGTTCTAGGACCCCTAATTTACATGTTTTTAACTGATTTTGGGGCTGGATCACATAATAACCCTAGTTTTGTAAAAGTGTATAGTTGACCCATTTGATGAAATCATAGATAATGTGATTATAGTGTGATATAGGACTTGCACATGCTTGTATGATGTCCTAGTATGAATCCCTAAGCTTTGGGAGGGTCAATTTGGGTTAAAAACGGGTTTAAGGTGGGTCTGAGCACTTAGGTTCGCGACTACTGTTCTTGAAGAACTCCAGTCGCTGCCCAGTTAGGGTTATGCGACTGAGTGGCCATTCGGCCGAATGAGTGTCAGTTGATGTCCAATCGCCCGATTGAGGTTCAAACGCACGATTGAGCCTCAGTCGCCCGATAGGCCATGCGATCGAAGGTTTCGGTCGCATAAGCCCAATCGCAGAGTAGTTCAGTCGCATAGACCCATTCGCATAGTAATACAGACGCCCGACTGAGGATTCAGTCGCATAGACCCATTCGCATAGTAATACAGACGCCCGACTGAGGATTCAGTCGCATAGACCCATTCGCATAGTAATACAGACGCCCGACTGAGGATTCAGTCGCATAGGAGTCCAATCGCATGACTCAGCCGCATGGAAATCGTGCGACTGGGGTATGTTCAGTCGCCCGAACAGGGCTGATGTGATTGGATAAAGAAGTGTATGTGCACGGTATGTATGCTAGCTATGATGTTGCTATGATAGATGGTGAACACTGATAAATTGTAAATATTAATGTGTCTTGATTTGATGCATGCTTATCCCCCATAGTATACATGATATCTTTAATATATGAAATAAAAGTATTATGTAAAGCACAGAGAAAGAGTAATAAAGAACGAGAAAGGAACAGTAATGAAAGTAACAAGTCTTGCAAGCATATAGGAGTTACACGACTATGTGTCGTTAGCTCAACTGTGTGGCGGGCTAGCTACCCACTGACGCACACAGGGTCAATCAATTGAGATTGGCAGGACCTTTGGACGTGCCCCGGATGTTTGGGTCGGCCTTGTACATAGTACGCATAGCCCTTTCGGGGGAACCGTTGAACCCTTCGGGGGAATACACATAGCCCTTTCGGGGGAAACACAGTTGGCTCTTCGGAGCATATAGATGGCCCGACATCCATTCTCCCCTCGCGCTCATAGTTGGGGTATCGCCCACTGGTCCACATAGAAAGTGAAACATAAAGATAAAGCTACAGACAAGGCCTATAGTACAGAGAACGAACATTATTTGTTCACACAGTTGATGCGTGCTCGCATATACAGTACAGTTTAGTATAATACAGAAAAAGGGTATTTTTATATACTAATTATAAAACTAGAACTCACTCAGCAACGCTGACTTTTTATGTGTTTCCAGATCGCAGGTAGTGTTGCTGAGGATGGCACGAGGCGGCTACTCAGCTCTTTTGGGAGGGCATTCTCCATTGTGTAATGCTGCAACGTCACGTGTTGCGGGCCCATAACGCACGCAACAAGTCACGTTGCCTGCCATTACGAGATTTCTTGAGGATCTGAATCAACGAGATTACTCAAGAAATCTCCTTTATATATATTTGAATTTAATATCTTCTTTATGAAGAAGAATATATTTTCTTATTTCGGTAGAGGTCGCTGTACGACCCTATGATTGTTGAGGAATATGCATCAGCAGCAATCATAGTATAGTATGCCCCTATGATTGCTGAGGATTCGAATAAACGAGATTGTTAGGAAATCTCGGGTTTCTATGTGTCTCCCCAGCAATCATAGTATGGTTAGGAAGTGTAAAGAAAGTTGTAATTTGTAATCGTGTCAATGATGTAATGACTATTATGAATAAATGAGAATGTATATATGTTTTCTTTATTAATTCCGCTGCGTATGTTATGATCATGTATTAAAAGTATGTTTATACATTGTTTATCTAAAATATATGCAATGAAAGACCGACTGTAGGGTGCCCGGGATCGGGGCCTTACAAGTTGGTATCAGAGCAAAAGTTTAAGTAAAATGGGTAAATTTTCAAAATAAACCTAAACTTAAACTGAGAATGGGACAGGGAGAATGAGAATGCCATCTGAGTAGCTGCGTGTCATCAGGTATTTTCATAAATGTTAATTAAAGTATGTGCGTGTGAAGTGTGGTTATGTGTGCTGTTAGATTTGGATACTGGTGTGGTCAGGAAGGGTAATGCTTGGGGTACGAAAAGTGGAGTAAGTGACTAATCACAACTGGCCACTGTAATTAGTAACTTACTGTACTTAACATAAACTGAGCTATTTCCATGAATGACCGTGTTGGTGTTTTAATCTTTCAGTGTGATAGAAGATGGTCGGTGATAGATCATCTGATGCTTCCCGTGATGGTGAACGTGGTGAAGAGCCGCGTATCACGCGAGGAAGACTTAGAAAAGAGAAAGTAGTTCGTGAGGAGAACGAGATTCCTCACCAGGAAGAGACAGACGAAAGCGCCAAGTTGAGAGCCTCGGTAAAAGAGGCAGTGATTGAGGAAGTACACCAGGTTATGCAGACAATCTTACCGACTGTAATGACCGAAGCGATAAAGGCAGTACGGGAGGAGGATAGACGAGGGAGGAGACGGTCCTCCGGTAGACAGCAACAGACAGAGGCAGAAATGGTATTGTCCGATGACGAAGAGGAAGAGGAGGAAGAACAGGTTAGGGGGACAGCCCGGGGTTGTGATTACGGGAAATTTATGAGATGCAAGCCTCCGACATTTGATGGTTCGGGCACGGCTGCGGATGCTCACCAATGGGTGAGGGAAATGGAGGCGGTCCTTGATATCAGCGATTGCCATGAGGATAAAAAGGTGAAGTTTGCTACCCACTCGTTTACGGGGACGGCGTTGTGTTGGTGGGACAATATTGTCCAGGCCGAGGGTAGTCGGGCTATTGGGAAGATGAAGTGGTCGGAGTTGAAAAGAATGGTGATCGAGGAGTTTAGTCCTCGTCGTGAGATGGATAGAGTAGAGAGAGAGTTCCTGCAGCTAGAGGCGGGTACGATGACCCATCAGCAATACACGACTAAGTTTAACGACATGGCACGGCTGGTGCCAGAGCAAGTGACGCCGGTGTCCCGCAAGATCAACCGGTATATTCAGGGGTTGCCAGCCGAAATTCGTTGGCATTTGATTTCTGCCCGACCCAGTACTTTCAGGTCGGCGGTGGATTTAGCCGGTAGGCTGTACGATGAACGGGCTGCGATGGTAAAGGCTGAGGGCAGTAAGAAGGGAAGTGAGGAAAGGAAGTGGCAGGGAAAGAGGTTTGGTCGAGGGGGTGCCTCGACGAGTAATAAGAAGACGAAGGTGGATGACCGCCGGGTGGTCATGTCGGGTTCAGGAGTAAAGAAGTGTGGTAAATGCGGGAGAGAACACAGTGGGGAATGCAGACTGGGAATGAACGTATGTTTCAGGTGTGATCAGCCTGGTCACATCGCTAGAGACTGTAGGAAGCCTAGGGCTGAGGCTTCAGGGGTAAAGAAGACGGGAAGTGAAGGTCCAAAAGCAAGCGCCAGGGCATTCACAATGACGCAGGAAGAGGCGAGGACGGACCCTGATGTAGTGTCCGGTACGTTTCTGGTGAACCAAACTTTAGCCTCTGTGTTATTTGATTCGGGTGCCAGTAGGAGTTTTATTTCTGTTGCTTTTCGTGCCAAATTGCCTGTTAGTAGTAGACGTGTGGATGTGCCGTTTGATGTAGAGACTGCTATAGGTAAAACCACCAGGATTTCCGAGGTAATTGAGGGTTGCGACATAGAACTGGAGGGCCACAAATTCCCAGTTAAGCCATTTGCGATGACGTTAGGTGGTTTCGATTTGGTGCTTGGAATGGATTGGTTGGCAGATTTCGAGGCGAACATTGTGTGTCGCAAGAAGATGATCAGTTTGACAGCGCCTGACGGTAGTCCAGTGACAGTTTATGGGGATCGGGTTACTACGATTCCGAAAGTGATCTCAATGGCAGTGGCGGGGAAATGTATGAGGCGTGGATGTAGCGCCTATTTATGTTATGTGAAAGATGTAGAGAAGCCAGCACCACAACTGTCTGATGTTCCGGTTATGTGTGAGTTCCCAGACGTATTCCCGGAAGACTTATCGGGATTGCCACCTGACAGAGAGATCGAGTTCCAGATTGATTTAGTACCAGGCGCCCAACCTGTTGCCAAAGCACCATACCGATTGGCCCCGACAGAGATGAAAGAGTTGATGGAGCAATTACAAGAGCTGTTGGATAAGGGGTTTATTCGACCGAGTATCTCACCTTGGGGTGCTCCGGTCCTGTTTGTGAAGAAAAAGGACGGTAGTATGAGAATGTGCATCGACTACCGTGAGTTGAATAAGCTGACAGTAAAGAACAAATACCCCTTGCCGAGAATCGACGACTTGTTTGATCAACTTCAGGGTGCTAGTTGGTTTTCACGTATAGATCTTCGATCAGGCTACCATCAACTGAAGGTGAAGGAGCAGGATATCCCTAAAACAGCTTTTCGTACGCGCTACGGTCATTATGAGTTCCTCGTTATGTCATTTGGTTTGACCAACGCGCCAGCTGCTTTTATGGATCTGATGAACAGGGTGTGCCGGCCGATGTTGGATAAATCAGTGATTGTATTCATTGATGACATCTTGATTTATTCAAAAAGCGAGACTGAACATGCCGGTCACATTCGCGAAGTTCTGGAGACACTGAGAAGGGAGAAGTTGTATGCAAAGTTCTCCAAGTGCGCATTTTGGTTGCGTGAAGTTCAGTTCTTGGGTCACGTGGTAAATCCGGATGGGATTCTAGTTGATCCGGCGAAGGTGGAAGCAGTAATGCAATGGAAGTCTCCGAAGACGCCGTCCGAGATCCGTAGTTTCTTGGGTTTGGCGGGTTACTACCGAAGGTTTATCCAAGACTTTTCCAAAATTGCTTCTCCACTGACAAAGTTGACCCGAAAGGATGTGAAATTTGTATGGGGTCAAGCTCAGGAGAAGGCGTTTGAAGAACTGAGGATGAGATTGACCCAAGCTCCAGTACTGGCGTTACCCGAGGGGAGTGAAGATTTGGTGGTTTATTCTGATGCCTCCTACTCGGGGTTGGGGTGTGTATTAATGCAGAGAGGAAAGGTGATAGCCTACGCATCCCGACAGCTGAAAGTTCATGAGGTCAATTATCCTACCCATGACCTGGAACTAGCAGCAGTGGTCTTCGCGCTAAAGATTTGGCGGCACTATTTATACGGGACGAAGTGCACCATCTTCACAGACCACAAAAGCTTGAAGTACTTCTTCGAGCAGAAAGATCTGAATATGAGGCAGAGACGGTGGTTGGAACTAATAAAAGACTACGATTGTGAAATACATTACCACCCGGGCAAGGCTAACGTGGTGGCTGATGCCCTTAGCCGAAAGGAGAGGCCCGAGCCAATTCGAGTGAAGGCGTACCAGCTAATCATGACCTCCGACGTGATGAAACAGGTCAAAGAGTTCCAAGATGAGGCTTTGAAAGACGAACATCTTAACTCTGAACGAATGAGAGGTCTGGTCGCGGAGTTGGGGGAGAACGCAACGGGTGTTAAAACTCGGTTTGGGCGTATGTGGATTCCTCGTCTCGGGGATCTACGAATGAAGATTTTGGATGAAGCTCATAAGTCTCGATACTCCATTCATCCCGGTGCCACCAAGATGTACCAAGATATGAAGAAAGATTATTGGTGGCCGGGTATGAAACGCGATGTGGTGGAGTATGTGAGTAAATGCCTCACGTGTTTGCAAGTGAAGGCGGAGCACCAGAAGCCGTATGGAAAGATTCAACCTTTGGACATCCCGGAGTGGAAGTGGGAACACATCACCATGGATTTCATCACAAAGCTGCCACGTACCCCTAAAGGGTATGATACGATCTGGGTGATTGTGGATCGATTGACGAAGAGTGCTCACTTCTTACCGATGCGGGAGACATATTCGTCCGAGAAGTTGGCTGATCTTTTCATCAAAGAAATTGTGACTCGTCACGGTGTACCGGTGTCGATTGTGTCTGATCGCGACACCCGGTTTACATCCAAATTCTGGAAGAAATTCCACGATGCTATGGGGACGAGATTGCATATTAGCACGGCTTATCATCCTCAAACGGATGGTCAGTCAGAAAGGACCATTCAGACCTTGGAGGACATGCTCCGAGCATGTGTTATTGACTTCGGGGGAAGTTGGGATGACCATCTACCGTTAGCTGAGTTCTCATAAAACAACAGTTATCATGCTAGTATTGGCATGCCACCCTACGAGATGTTATACGGTAGAAGATGCAGGACCCCCGTCTGTTGGGGTGAAATTGGTCAGAAAGAATTGGGAAGCGTCGAAGTGATAGAGGCAACGACTGAAAAGCTCGAAAGAATTAAAGCGTATATGAAGGCAGCCAAAGACCGACAGAAGTCGTATGCCGACAAGCGACGCCGACCAATTGAGTTCCAAGTGGGAGACCGGGTCATGTTGAAGGTCTCACCTTGGAAAGGGATCATTCGATTCCGAAAACGGGGTAAGCTGAGTCCGCGATATATAGGCCCTTTCCAAATTGTTGCTCGAGTGGGGGAGGTGGCTTATAGGTTGGATCTGCCAAATGAACTAAGTGGGATTCACCCGACCTTCCACGTGTCTCATCTGAGGAAATGTTTGGCAGACGAAGACATGGTCGTTCCACTGGATGATATCGAGGTAGACGAAAAGCTCAATTATGTAGAGCAACCGGTGGCGATCATAGATCGCAAAGAGAAGAGGTTGAGAAATAAAGTGGTTCCCCTTGTGCGTGTACAGTGGCGGCACAGGAAGGGATCCGAGTCGACGTGGGAAACTGAAGAAGAAATGAGGCAGCATTACCCACGATTGTTCGAAGAATGACAGGTTTCAGGGACGAAACCTAAAATAAGGGGGGTGGACTTGTAACACCCGAAAGTTTGACTTCTCAGCATGTGATGCGACTGAGCTTCAGTCGCCTGTGATTTATGCGACTGAAGTCCAACCGCATGGCTATTCGGCCGATTGGAGCTCAACCGCACGATTGGAGCTCAACCGCCCGAATGAAGTATGAGCCGAATGGAACACGTGCGATTGGGGTCCAATCGCATGGTGTTGATGCGACTGAAGGTCCAGTCGCCCCTGGACCAGACGCGACTGAGAGGTGGGTATAAAAGAGGAGCAACTCCATTCTCCTCCCATTTTCAATCGGGAAGAGACAGTGAGCGACCGAGAACAGCAGAGAAGAGAGGGAAAGTGCTGCCCGAGCTCCGAATCCGTCGAGAAGATAGCCAAAGTCGAAGTTCACCTACTTCTACCTGTAATGTGAGTTCTAGGACCCCTAATTTACATGTTTTTAACTGATTTTGGGGCTGGATCACATAATAACCCTAGTTTTGTAAAAGTGTATAGTTGACCCATTTGATGAAATCATAGATAATGTGATTATAGTGTGATATAGGACTTGCACATGCTTGTATGATGTCCTAGTATGAATCCCTAAGCTTTGGGAGGGTCAATTTGGGTTAAAAACGGGTTTAAGGTGGGTCTGAGCACTTAGGTTCGCGACTACTGTTCTTGAAGAACTCCAGTCGCTGCCCAGTTAGGGTTATGCGACTGAGTGGCCATTCGGCCGAATGAGTGTCAGTTGATGTCCAATCGCCCGATTGAGGTTCAAACGCACGATTGAGCCTCAGTCGCCCGATAGGCCATGCGATCGAAGGTTTCGGTCGCATAAGCCCAATCGCAGAGTAGTTCAGTCGCATAGACCCATTCGCATAGTAATACAGACGCCCGACTGAGGATTCAGTCGCATAGACCCATTCGCATAGTAATACAGACGCCCGACTGAGGATTCAGTCGCATAGACCCATTCGCATAGTAATACAGACGCCCGACTGAGGATTCAGTCGCATAGGAGTCCAATCGCATGACTCAGCCGCATGGAAATCGTGCGACTGGGGTATGTTCAGTCGCCCGAACAGGGCTGATGTGATTGGATAAAGAAGTGTATGTGCACGGTATGTATGCTAGCTATGATGTTGCTATGATAGATGGTGAACACTGATAAATTGTAAATATTAATGTGTCTTGATTTGATGCATGCTTATCCCCCATAGTATACATGATATCTTTAATATATGAAATAAAAGTATTATGTAAAGCACAGAGAAAGAGTAATAAAGAACGAGAAAGGAACAGTAATGAAAGTAACAAGTCTTGCAAGCATATAGGAGTTACACGACTATGTGTCGTTAGCTCAACTGTGTGGCGGGCTAGCTACCCACTGACGCACACAGGGTCAATCAATTGAGATTGGCAGGACCTTTGGACGTGCCCCGGATGTTTGGGTCGGCCTTGTACATAGTACGCATAGCCCTTTCGGGGGAACCGTTGAACCCTTCGGGGGAATACACATAGCCCTTTCGGGGGAAACACAGTTGGCTCTTCGGAGCATATAGATGGCCCGACATCCATTCTCCCCTCGCGCTCATAGTTGGGGTATCGCCCACTGGTCCACATAGAAAGTGAAACATAAAGATAAAGCTACAGACAAGGCCTATAGTACAGAGAACGAACATTATTTGTTCACACAGTTGATGCGTGCTCGCATATACAGTACAGTTTAGTATAATACAGAAAAAGGGTATTTTTATATACTAATTATAAAACTAGAACTCACTCAGCAACGCTGACTTTTTATGTGTTTCCAGATCGCAGGTAGTGTTGCTGAGGATGGCACGAGGCGGCTACTCAGCTCTTTTGGGAGGGCATTCTCCATTGTGTAATGCTGCAACGTCACGTGTTGCGGGCCCATAACGCACGCAACAAGTCACGTTGCCTGCCATTACGAGATTTCTTGAGGATCTGAATCAACGAGATTACTCAAGAAATCTCCTTTATATATATTTGAATTTAATATCTTCTTTATGAAGAAGAATATATTTTCTTATTTCGGTAGAGGTCGCTGTACGACCCTATGATTGTTGAGGAATATGCATCAGCAGCAATCATAGTATAGTATGCCCCTATGATTGCTGAGGATTCGAATAAACGAGATTGTTAGGAAATCTCGGGTTTCTATGTGTCTCCCCAGCAATCATAGTATGGTTAGGAAGTGTAAAGAAAGTTGTAATTTGTAATCGTGTCAATGATGTAATGACTATTATGAATGAATGAGAATGTATATATGTTTTCTTTATTAATTCCGCTGCGTATGTTATGATCATGTATTAAAAGTATGTTTATACATTGTTTATCTAAAATATATGCAATGAAAGACCGACTGTAGGGTGCCCGGGATCGGGGCCTTACATATAGAAAGGGGATATCAATACTCACTTGATTGATGAGATTAGAATTTGGATACGATAGATTAGGCGCCAACGGTTTCCTTATGATAACCTACGGAACGGTGCCTCGAATTAGAATAATAGTGATTTGAGATTTGGGAATGGATTAGGGTTTCCATTAGGATTGGGTTTTGAATGGTAGTTTAAATAAAATAATTTATTTAGTTTGAATGTCTTGAAATAAATAAACGAATTTATTGAAAGTGATTATGTTTAAAATTTAATGTATTAATACGCGTAACTGTTTGATTTATTGTCAAAGTGTGGGAAAAACAAATAACTAATTTTATTAATTAATTATATGATAATTAATTAAAATATTTAATTATTTAAATAACACAAACGACTTTTTGTAAATAATCTGTGAAACTATAAAGTATATATAATTGCAATTATCTTGAATAATTCATAATTATAGTGCCTAATAATAATTTAATAATTTAAATTATTATTAAAAGTTCACTTTTATAGAAATAACTTTTTAACACTTGTAATATTTTATTTATAACCCTTAAAAGAAATAAGAATAAATTTCATGAAATATGAAATAACTAAAAATAATCTTTGTTTTATTGTTTTATAACTATTTAAATTTAAAGAAAAATTGCAGAAAATGAGTTTGATGATTTAAAAATAACCAGAGTTTATAAAAATGATTTTTATAATTATTAGGAATTTTTTAGTAATTTTTAAAAGCTTAAAAGAACCGGTTTGGCTGTCTACTTGAATTCTGAGGGTGCCCGGGGTCAAACCCGGGACCTCAAGGTTGGGATGGGAGCTTGGAACCGGTAGAACAAAGCATACAGCCACGAGATAACCCCGGTTCCAATTCCTTTTAAGCTTCTTTAACCTGTTTCCCCCAAATCACATAAACCCTAGATCGAATTTGAATCAAATTGAACTTGAATTCGATGATGATTACAGCAATAAACATAGGGCTTTGGTTCCCCATGTCTAAGCGAACATGTATATGTAAACAATTACCCATTTTATGTTCGATTAGAGATACCCACTTCGAAGAACAACTCGTGACAGGGGAGGAATTTTCTCGGGGAGAAATCGATGATGATAATCAAATTAATCTTGCAGGAAGCTTCGGATTGAGATTTTAATCCAAAGCCCTCAAACAATTTGAGGTTTTGAAGTCCCGAAGGTGGTCCTCGGCCAGGTTGCAGGTTCGAACGAAGGTGATAGTCGAACGGGGTGTTTGTGCGTGTTTCAAGTGAATTGAAAAGGTTAAACGATTACAAATAGATATACTATCGTTCACGTTCGATTAATTAGTTTATTATTGAAGTTAGTGGTCGATTAGGTGGGTGGTCGGCCGAAGAACCGAATGGAATCGAGGGAGAAGATGGGTTGTGGGGTTTGGGTATAAAAGTTACAGAAACGGTCCCTGAGGTTTCCAAGAGTTAACACTTGAAGTTTAAAGTTTGATTCAGTTTTAAGTAGATTACAATTTAACCCCTAGAGTTTAGAGATATTATTGTTTTATGAACTAAACTTATCATTTATAAGTTTTAACATAATAATCTTATATTTATCATTATTATTTATATTATCATCATTGACATTATTATTATTAATATTATCATTGTTTATATTATTATCATTGTTATTGTTATTATTATTATTATTATTATTATTATTATTATTATTATTATTATTATTATTATTATTATTATTATTACGATTATTGTAATTATTAAAATTAACATCAACGTATTAAACTTAATTGTTTATAAAATTAACTTTTTATAAAAGCCGTGAATAGACCTTATAAGAATTTAATAAGGTTAACTTTTATTTAACGAAAATACACGATGTTACAGTCTCCCCTGCTTTAGGAAATTCCGTCCTGAAAATTTTAATCACGAGGAGGCTGAAACGAAAAGATAAGGATACTGGGATTTCATTTGGTCCTCACGTTCCCAGGTTAACTCTGGGCCACGTATAGATTCCCAATGAACCTTGACAATCGGTATTCGGCTGCGTTTGAGTTGTTTGACTTCCCGATCCGTAATGTCCACAGGTTTCTCAATAAAGTGCATAGATTCATCAATCTGGACTTCGTCGAGTGGAATGTGGAGGTTTTCATCGGCAAGACATTTCTTGAGGTTGGACACATGAAACATCGGATGCATATTGCTGTGTTTCTTCGCTTGAGCACTTTGAATGGACCCACGTAACGAAGTGCTAGCTTCCCTTTCTTTCTAAAGTGAATCACTCCCTTCCAAGGTGATACCTTAAGAAGTATGAGATCACCGACATTGTATTCCATGGGTCTTCGTCCTTTGTCAGCATAATGCTTTTGACGATTTCTAGCAGTGGCCAAGTTATCACGGATCTTATGAATTTTGTCGGTTGTTTCTTGTATCAATTCCGGACCAGTAATCTATAATCCACCAACTACAGACCAACAGATGGGAGATCGACACTTTCGGCCATACAAGGCTTCAAATAGTGCCATCTGGATGCTGGTATGGTAACTGTTATTGTAATAGAATTCGATCAATGGAAAATGAGAATCCCAAGATCCACTAAAATCAATGACACAAGCCCGGAGCATATCCTCGAGGGTTTGTATCGTTCTTTCAGTTTGACCGTCGGTTTGCGGGTGATAGGTTGTGCTAAGATTCAGTTGAGTTCCGAGAGATGATTGGAGACTTTTCCAGAAGTGAGAGATGAAGCGACCATCGCGATCAGAGATAATATCTAAAGGTACACCATGCCGACTGACTATTTCATTGATGTAAATACGAGCCAATTTCTTGACTCGGTATTCCTCACGAATTGGTATGAAATGAGCCGACTTATTCAATCGATCTATAATGCACCAATTGTCATCAAGACATTTAAAATAAGGAGCATTTAGTGAATGAAAAGTTAAACAGGAGATTCACGGGAACACGGAGGTTAGGTTTTGTCATATGTAAAGGTAAGACACTTGGACACATGCCAAGTTAGGTCTTTTCTTTTATGCCAAACCCATGACTACAAGTTATGAAGGTTTATGAACCTTTATATCCACATTGCAATGAGGATAATAACAAGTCTTGTTGTTCAAAACCAAGTTAGAATTTAAATGATTTTCAAGGTTAAAGATTCAAAAACAATTCAAGAAGTGACGTAAATAATAAGATAGGTATTTGTAAACATGTTTTGCAGATAACAAATTTCCAAAGGTAGATTGCATACGTAATTCATCAAACCCATAAGTATAGTCGAGAACATTCGTATGACTAGAAAGACATAATCACAAGTTGATTATATCTTTATTTGACAAAAGATTGTTTAGGAAGACTACCATCACGTAATCAGGTGTTGATGATATCTCAAAATAAAAGTTGATAAGTAAGGAATAAATGGTTTGATGTAGCTAGATCGAGTCAAAACATGAAGATAAAGGGAAAGAAATCGATTTAAGAATTTACATGCTCCAAGCTTGGAATCAAAATCAACCTAATACGATCGGGTCTCCTTTCAAGTTCAGAAATCATGCTTTGGCTTGATAGGTCGAATCACCAACATTGATTCTCCCTTCAAGTTACTAAATGCTTCTTGTCACTTGATTACAACCTTGATAAGTTGAAGATCAAGAAATGAGAATAGTCATCAAGGTTGTTGGATCATGATAAGGCTGGTGCAACCAAATTCACTTCATAGTCACTTTTGGTACTACATCAAAGGGGTTCCGAAGTCAAGCAAGAGATCTTCCGAGAGTCTAAGGAACAACAGCTGAAAAACAGCTTCCGAAGACAAAGTCTGATGAAAGAGCTAAAGACAAAGTCTGAAAGCTTCCGAAGACAAAGTCTGATGAAAGAGCTGAAGACAAAGTCTGCTTCCAAAGACAAAGAAGACTCCAAGCTTCGGAAGAAGCAGTCCTCCGAAGTATAAGTGCCTTCGGAAGAAGTTATTCTTCCGAAGCACTTTATCCTTCGGAAGACAATGCTATGTCCAGCAGATAAAAGTATGGTCCCTGTCAGTCCGCATGCAGACCTCTGACACAGCATGGGTGACACAGCATGGGTTCTTCCTAAAAGACCATGCTGTTAACCATACTTTATTCTACTGCTCACCTTTTTATGATAGTACACGTTACCAACTTTAGTTGGTGACAAGGTAAGTCAGGGACATGTCCTGACTACCAACTCTCAGGCATGCAAAATGTCTGAAAGACCTCACCTAGAGTCTTGTAGTATAGATGTAAGGTTAGAGGTGTCCAGCTGGAATCAAAGTATTCCCGGCTGTAGGTAGTATTATATATATCTTCTCCCTGTAACTCTTTACACAAGCGATTTTGAGTCCAAGCGTCTTGTAATCCTTTGAGTTGAGAAGCAATATATAAAAGTACCTTGAAAATTACTTGCTGTGTTAATTTTCTTACTGCTTGTTACTTGTTATATTGTGATCAACTCTTCCTAAAGACTGCTTGCCGAGTGTTGATTCACGAGTGAGTTGAGAGAGAAACCACCCTAAATCGATCCTGCAATTGGTATCAGAGCTCCAGGCTCTTGATTGTGAGATCTTACCATCCTAATCAACCTGTTTTTCACTCCTCACCACAATCCACTCACTCAAATGGCTGCTCTCTCCAAGGCTGATATGGAAACTGGTACCTTGACCAAGTCCCCCATGATCACCCCTGAAGACTTTGACACATGGTGTATCAGGATGGAAGGCTTCATCAAGTGTCAAGATTCAAGGATGTGGGACTCCATTGTCAATGGTCCTTTCATACCAAGCACTACATCTGCCACTGGTAATCGCATCATTCCAAAAGATGTTGATGATTACTCAGAGGAAGATAGAAAGAGAATAGAGCTAGATCAAAGGGCTATGACTTGTCTCCAAACTGCTCTTCCCAACTCCGTCTACAGACGCTTCAAGAAGTGCAAGACTGCTAAAGATTTATAGGAAGCTTTGAAGCTGATGTATGAGGGATCCAAGGAAACTCAAGAGAACAAGAAAGATCTCTTGAAGCAGCAGTTTGAGAACTTTACTTTCAAGGCTGGTGAGACCTTGACTCAACAATACTTCAGGTATGTTGAGCTAGTAGATACTCTGGCGGATATTGGAGTAGCTCTTGAGAACAGAGACATAGTTAGGAAGTTCATGTCTTCTCTTCCTAAACTATGGACTCACTACTGTGTTGTCATCAAGAGAACTTCGGACCTTAAGACTCTTTCTCTTACAGAGTTGTATGGTATCCTAAGTGCATTTCAGATGGAGATGAACATGCAGAACTCCTCTGATCACTCCAATAACCAACTGAGTTCAGCCCTTCATGTGGTTGAAAGGGAAAGCATAGAACCACAGCATCCCTTGCTATGCTACCCTGACAACTCACATACTGGACCCTTCATTACTCTACCTGAGACTCTAAAGTCTCAAAAGGTTCAACACAACTCCTTTCAGGACGGTTGTGCCTTTGTCTCTGGAAGTGGACACTCTGGTGATTTTCAATACTGCTTTGATGATCTTGAGTGCTTCAGTCCAGATGATGTGGAGTACATGGATATTGTCCAGCAGATGGCTCTTTTAACTTACAGAGCGAAGAAGTTCTTCAAGAGAACTGGAAGGCAATTCCCTCAAAACCCAGTCAACAGCAAGTTTGGGTTTGATAAGAGCAAAGCAAGGTGCTACAACTGCAACCAACTTGGTCACTTTGCTAGGGAATGCAAGGCTCCCAAGAACAACCCGGGAACCCCACAGGCCTCCACACATCCCACTGCCCCCAAGCATGAAGAAAAGTCAACTGAAACAGCTGCTGTTGCTCAGGAAGTTGACTGGAGCTTCATGGTACAGGATGTGACTCCCGCTCAAGCACTCATGGCCGGAACAGATGATGATCAGGTATATGAACATCTTTGTACTGTTGCTTGTATTGCTAAAGTTAAACTTTATAAGGATTACATTTCGGAAATCAGATCTGAGGTTGAGTCTTTAAATGTGCTAAAATCTGACTTTAAAAGAGCTGAATCTGACTATCAAAAGAAAATTGATGAGTTAGAGAAAACTGTGTCTCTTTTAAAACATGAAAAGACTAATTATAAGACTCAAATCAAAGATCTGATCTCCAAACTTTCTGAAGTTCAAGCCCAGTTAGTCACAGCTGAGGCTCAGGCCAGGAAGCAAGCTATTGCTGAGCAAAGCTTCCAAACTATTCTTGCATCAACCTCTCATTCCAAAATGTTTTATCAAAACAAGGAAGGGTTGGGAACCAGTGAAATAGCTCCACCATACTCTTATGAGTCTATAAGACTACCTAGATGTGGTACTGAAGAGCAAGAGGTTCCAACTGCTGACCCTTCTCCATTGGAACTAGAGGATGAAGCAAAAATAGTGGCCTCCACAGGGGAGAAACAGGAGGATACACCCATCTCCACCTGTGATGACCAAATCCTGACCACCAAGGCAAGAAGAAGCAGAGCTAAGGCTGCTAGAAGGACTGCTAAGAAGGTTGCAGAGTCCAAGCTTAAGTTTGACCCTAAGCAAAAGGGTGTCTTCATTTCTGCCGGATTTCAAGTGGTAGGTACTCCTGATTCAGGAAAGGAGTGTAGTACCAGCACTCCTGTCCTACTGAAGGATCAGAAGTTGAAAGGGAAAGTTGCTGATGAAGAGAAGAAACCCAAGAAACAGCAACCTGCAAGTTCCCAGAAGACTAACATTGCATGCATTATGTGTGGTCTGCACAACCACATGGCTAAAGATTGTTACTACAATCCAGCAAGCACACATTATGCAAATAATGTTAGAAAAGAAGTAGTCAGAGAAGGTTTCTCAGTTGGACCACTTCAAAAGGTCCAAATGATGAAAAAGGGAAAGTTGGTCTCGGAAGCCAAGTTGCTTTCGGAAGAAACTGCTTCTTCCGAAGGGAAAGTGACTTCGGAAGCCAAACCTTCTAAGGTTCGGAAGAACAAGAAGGCTCCCTTGAAACCATCTCAGAAGAAGACTACTTCGGAAGAAAAGGTGGTGAAGGCTTCTTCCGAAAAGAGAGAAGCTTCGGAAGAAGACCATGCTGCAAAAGCTTCAACAAGCTCATCCTCAAAGATCAACCAAAGGATGGATTGGAAGATCAAGGAAGATGCTGCAGCCCAGACCTCTTCTTCAACAATGACCTCTATTGAACCCCATCGCATATCTTTCGGTTCAATTATGTCACTATCTTTGGAAGAGCCCGAGACCTGTAAGGCTTGGGCTTCCAAACAAAACTAACCATCTCATCTTATGTGCAGGGACATCCATTTGACAAGAACAACAACATCTGGATTGTAGATAGTGGATGCTCCAGGCACATGACAGGGAACAGATCTCTCCTTCAAAAATTCCAGAACTTTGATGGAGGGCCTGTCCAATTTGGAGGTGAGGCCGGAGGATATATTTCGGGCAGAGGAAGTATATCCAACGGCAGAATAAACATTGACAAAGTTCACTTTGTCAAACAGCTTGAACACAATCTGTTAAGTGTTTCTCAATTCTGTGACCAGAAGCATCAAATGCTTTTCACAGAACATGAGTGCATTATCCTCAGACCAGGGATGACAATTCCTCCGGAATTGGTGCTTCTCAGATCTCCCAGGAAAGGGGATATGTACAAGCTAGATATGAACAAGGCTTCTCCTATGGGTGAAGTATCATGCTTTCTTTCCAAAGCTGATAGTGATGAGTCAACACTATGGCATAAACGCATGTGTCATGTGAATTTTAAAACAATGAATAAATTGTCTAAAAATAACTTGGTACATGGTTTGCCTAAAAAGGAATTTTTCTGCAAAGATAACTGTGTTGCATGCCTGAAAGGGAAACAACACAGATCATCTCATAAATCCAAATGTGTTAACTCTATCACTACTCCATTACACTTATTGCACATGGATCTTTTTGGTCCCACAAGTATAATGAGCATTGGAAGGAAATCATACTGCCTTGTGATCGTTGATGATTTTACAAGATTTACATGGGTATTCTTTTTAAGAAGTAAAGATGAAACTGCTAAAACTTTAAAATCTTTTATTCTTAAAATAGAAAATCAAATTGATCACAAGGTTAAGATTATTAGAAGTGATCAAGGGACTGAGTTTAAGAACTTCGTTCTTGACTCATTCTGTGACTCAAAAGGGATTGCCAGACAATATAGTGCTCCCAGAACTCCTCAACAAAATGGTGTTGCTGAGAGGAGGAACAGGACACTTATTGAGGCTGCTCGGACCATGTTAGCTGATTCAAAGCTGCCTCTAACATTCTGGGCAGAGGCAGTCAGCACTGCATGCTATGTGCAGAACAGGGTTCTTGTAGTAAAGCCCCATGGAAAAACTCCTTATGAGTTATGGAACAAGAGGCCACCGTTCATTGGCTTTCTAAGGTCCTTTGGCTGCAGGTGTACCATACTTAACACAAAGGACAACTTGGCAAAGTTTGCTGAGAAGTCGGATGATGCTATCTTTATTGGATACTCTTCTAGCTCCAAAGCTTATAGAGTATACAATATCAAGAATCAACAATTTGAGGAGTCATCCAACATAGTTGTTAATGAGCACACTCCTTGTGTTAGGGGGAATGGACCTGAGTATATTTGATTTAGAATTGTTTCCAAACTATTCTAAACCATCTTGTGAGAATGTTTCAGCTAGAACAGGTGCTCAAACTGATGCAGGACAACTATATGAGCTTCCCAGACCTCTTCCAAATTCTCCAAGAGCTGAAAGGCAACAAGCTTCAACTATTCACAGATCTGACAGTGTAAATATCTCAAGAAATAGTGAAGCTTCAACAAGTGAATCACTTGATCAACCTCAAAGTTCTTCAGGTGATCCATTACAACACCAGGTTGAGGGAGGTGGTATTCTGAAGGAACAGGCAACTGTTAATACTACTTCACAACCAACCATTGATGATGTTTCTCAATCATTCAATCAGTCCTCATTGAATGACTCTGAAACAGCAGTTGGACAGAGTGATCCAGTTCCTGATCAGAATATGTCTAACTTGGACTTATCTCTGCAACTGGAAGTGATTCCTCGTCTTAGGATTCACAACACTCATCCAACTGAGAACATCATAGGGGATGTCTCTGAGGGTGTGAGAACAAGAAGATAGACTCATCATGGGAATGTCTGCTTGTACTCATGCTTCTTGTCTCAGATGGAACCAAAGAAGGTAGAAGATGCCTTAAAAGATAGTAGTTGGGTTGAATCGATGCAGGAGGAGCTGCTTCAATTCAGAAGACAAAAGGTCTGGAATCTATGCCCACTACCATCTGGTCAAGTACCCATAGGCACTAAATGGGTATTCAGGAACAAGAAAGATGATAGAGGCTTGATTATCAAGAACAAGGCAAGACTAGTAGTTCAAGGATACACCCAGGAGGAAGGAATCGATTATACTGATGTCTTTGCACCTGTTGCAAGACTTGAGGCAGTTAGGATCTTCCTTGCTTATGCTGCATCCAAGAACTTCACAGTCTACCAACTTGATGTCAAGTGTGCTTTTCTATATGGGGATATAGATAGGGAAATCTATGTGTGTCAACCTCCAGGATTTGAAGACCCACAGCACCCCAACTATGTGTGCAAACTGGATAAAGCTCTATATGGGCTGCACCAAGCACCTAGGCTGTGGTATGAGACCTTGTCTCAGTTTCTCCTGAAGAATGGATACACTAGAGGTACCATTGACAAGACTCTTTTCATCAGAAAGAGTGGAGAAGACATTTGCTTGTACAAGTCTATGTTGATGACATCATATTTGGTTCTTCAAACGACCAAATGTGCAAGGACTTTGAAAACATTATGAAGCAGAAGTTTGAGATGAGTTCCATGGGAAAAATGGACTTTTTCCTTGGGATCCAGGTGAAACAGATGAAGGAAGGGTTCTTCATAAGTCAATCTAAGTATGTCTCTGACATCTTAGAAAGATTTGAAATGAAGGACTGTAAACCAGCCAAGACACCATACCCAGAAACCATAATCTTTGCCCTGACCTTGAGGGGGAGGATACTGATCAACATCAGTATAGAGCAATTATTGGTTCTCTGATGTATCTTACTGCAAGTAGACCAGATATCATGTTTGCCACATGCATTTGTGCAAGATATCAGGCTGCTCCAAAGGTGTCTCACCTAGCTGCTGCAAAGAGAATCCTCAGATACCTCAAAGGAGCACCTAAACTAGGTCTCTGGTATCCAAGAAATAGTGATTTCAATCTCTATGGATACTCTGACAGTGACTATGGTGGCTGCAACATTGACAAGAAATCAACATCAGGAGGATGTCAATTTCTTGGTGGAAGGATTATCTCATGGCAATGCAAGAAACAATCCTGTGTCTCTACATCAACTGCTGAAGCTGAATACATCGCTGCTGCTAGCTGCTGTGCTCAACTGCTATGGATTCAAAATCAGATGTTAGACTATGGGTTCAACTTCATGACTACTCCTATCCATATTGACAACAACAGTGCTATCTCCATTACTGAGAATCCAGTGAAGCACTCCAAGACAAAACACATTGATATCAGGTATCATTTCATTAGAGATATTCATGAGAAACAGCTGATAAAGTTAATCAAAGTTGACTCAAATGAACAATATGCTGATTTGTTCACAAAGGCATTTGATGAACAAAGATTTAAGTATCTCATATCAGCAATTGGGATGATAAACATTGAATAACTACCTCTTTTGAAAAACCTTTTTAAATGAGTAATGTCTTGTGTCAATACAATTTAAGCCCGATTACAAAAGATCTTTTAATTATTCCAAGTGTAAATTCCTTCCGAAGAGGAATTAACTCTCGGAAGATATCCTTGAATATCTTCCGAAGCCAAATTCCTCAATGAAAATTTTCTTCTCGGAAGAGTTTGTGGTCTCGGAAGAAGCGATTGATTTTATATCAGATCTACTTCCGAAACTTATACAACTCTCCATTCGGAAAGACAACTTTACCTTAGGAAGCAATGCCTTGCTTCGGAAGATAAAGTTCCTTCAAAGGACAATCTTACCTTCGGAAACAATATCCTGCTTCGGAAGAGAAATTGCCTTCAGAAGAAAATTACCTTCGGAAATGTTTTACCTTCGGAAGTTAAGATTTTACTTGTAATGGATATCTTTTGGGCCCCACTCTGTAAAAAGTAAAAATTTTGTACTTGATGGTCAGATTATTTAAAATTATCCTTGCCGCCAACATCATTTCTCCGCAGTAAACCACCATACCACCCACAGTAACCCCAAAACAGTTACCCTATCACCGCCTCTACCACTGTTCATCCCCTTTTAAATAATCTTGACTGATCAAATTCATCTTCTTTTACCACTTTACAGCCCTAACTATTCCCTTCACTGTAAAACCTTCAAATTTATCCAAATTTCAAGCTTACCTTTTCTTCAATGGCGCTAAACCCTCAGCACAACCAAGTCGCGTTACTTGATTCGTCAAGGGATGCCGACTTTACCCAAATCATCACCTTTCTCACCGAATCCACCTATCTCACTGCACTAACAGTTAACCCCACCTTATACTCCAACCATATGTCAGAATTTTGGAGCAATGGTGAAACTGCAGTACTGAATGGGGTTCGAGTCCTGAGAACCCGAGTTTGTGGCCAAGAGTTGGTCATCAATGAACAGATCATCAGGGAGCATCTCGAGCTTCACGATGATGGGGCTCCTACTGAGTTCCCCAAGGAAGACTTGGAAGGCACCTATATCCTCATGGGATATGGAGGCGATGTCAGCAGATCTACGGTATACAAGTTCAACTTCTCTTACCATTGGAAGTTCTTGCTGCACATTGTTCTACACTGCCTCTCCAACAAATCAGGGGGTTGGGATCAAATCCCATATGAACTAGGATGCCTAGTTCATGGGTTGGTGAGAGGCCTCAGATTCAACTACTCACGATTTGTGTTGAATAACCTAATCGCCAATCTGAGCAGAGATACATTCTTCATGTATCCCCGATTTCTTCAACATATAATCAACTGTGAGATGGAACCAAGCAAGCTTGTCTACGCAGCTGCTCTTCCTGTTCCACATATGAGGCCTACCATCTTCAAAATCCTGAAGAAGATGTCCACCAACTTCACTGGACGGTACACTCCATTACCTCCAGCGATGACTGAGCGCATAGCTCCTGGTGACATCCCTGTTATCCCCACAGGTGATGAACCCACACCAGCAACATCCACCACAATACCAAAGCCTTCTTCACCCATCAAATCTACAAATCAGAGACGCCCCAAACGAACCCTTGTTCAATCTACTCTGATTGAACAAGCTCCTCCTGTTCACACCGAAACGACTAGAGTGGAATCATGGGCTCCCACTCAGTCGGAGGTCACACCATCCTTCACATTTGACCTCAATGTGGGTTTTGAGCCTCCTCAGTCTCAAACCCCTGAGCCCAAACCTCAAGTCTTAAGCCCACAGGGTGAGTCTTCACATTCCCCTGTGAAGCCTTCTAGGGACAGCCCCACCAAAGGCTCAATGTCTGTAGACATTGATCTAAGTCCCGGGTCAGTAGGACTAACCACCCTCTCTTTCACTGACCTTTTACTCCGTACTGATGAAGAGATTACATCTCTCCATGGCCATGAAGTTGATCTACAACACCCTCTGAAAGATCAACAGAGCCAGGAGGGATCCCTTGTCTCTAGCCCCCATCAGCAGCCAGCTACTGAGGTGAGTCCCACTGATGTGGAGGGGACTCATGTAGACTCAGCTGCCACTACTCAGAGTTCTCACTGAGCTCTCAGGACAGTGGTAACATCATTAGGACTGAGTCTACGGCAACTTTGCCCATTGACATCTCTGAAAGAGATGACTCTGAGCAAAGGAAACCAGGGTGCCAAGAAACCACATCTGGTGGTGAGAGTGAGCATACTAGGTATGTTATCTCATCTCCCCGTGATTCTTCTTATGAAGATGAGGGTAGTATGCAACTAACACTTCAGTACTTGCTTTCTAAGGTCTCCAACCTGGAATCACAGGTGAGGATCTTATAATCAAGGACTGCCACTCAGCAACTTGAGATTAACTCTCTCAAGGCTCAACTAGCTGAGAAACAGACGGAGAGGTCTGTTAGGCATGTACCAATTCAGGTCTCAATGACTTCTTCCTCTAGCTCATCTAGCTCTCAAGATGATGCTACCAAAAAGGGGGAGAAAGTTCAGAGACAAACACCTATGGAACCACAGACCCAATTCATTTCCACCCAACTAATCACACTACCTGAGTCATCTCAATCCTTTCTGGAGATTGACTCAAGTATGCTTCAAGATCTCTACAGACTTTTCACAAAGTTTGTATTGAGATCATCCCTAGAACAGCCCAGCCCCGACACCACACTTGCTTACTTTGGGGCTGAGGAGCTTCAAAGACTGACTGCACCTTCTACCACTATGGAAGAAGTTGGTCAACCTAAGGTCTTCATGGAACCTGAGATTAGCTTCGAAGGGGAAATGGGGACTGATGGCCCAGCAACTGAAACAGATGGGACAGAATTTGCAGCAGTCTCATCTTCCGAAGCTCAAACTGAAGCTTCCAAAGCCTATATGAAAGCCTCGGAAGAACAAGAAAAATCTTCCGAAGCCGAAATAGAAGCTGCGGAAGGCTTATTTCAGATGTCCGAGGAGCTGACCATCACAGATGTCATTGCTGACATAGCATCCGAGGTGGGCAAGGAGGACACTTCTGAAACTCCTCCAATCCAAGCACCAGCTGAACTTCTATCTCAATCACAACCCTCCATTCAAGAACCACCACAGTCAGGCACCATCAAAGACAAAGGCAAAAGAAAACTGACTGCGGAAGAGCTTCAGGAGGAGGAAAGGATTGAGAAGGCTAAAAAGAAAGGGAGGTTTCCAACTGAAAAGGTGCTAGCTGCCAGCTCTAAGGCAGCTGCAGCCAATCAGGAAGAAATCAACCTGAAGAGAAGAACAGCACTCATTGACCAGCTCATCAGTCTTGGAGCTGTCAATGAGGAAATACTCCTGCTACCACTAGAGGAGTTGGTGACTTTGGAGAGGTCAACCAGGCTACAACAAGAAAGGGAAGCCAGGTTGGCCTTGGAGAAGGCAGAGGAAGAGCAGAGGGAGGCAGCCCTGAAGCTGAGAGAGGAGAGGATCAAATTCCTACTCTCAAGAGGCTTCAGTCTTCCTGAACTGTCTCCACATGATGATGATATGATCCTGCTGCTCCACAACAAAGAGCAGGATCAAATGGAGAAGGAAAGGAAGAAGGCTGCTAGGGAGAAGTTGAAGGTAAAGAGGAAGAGGGAGGAAGAGAAGGAGGTCACTGCTGCCAAGAAGTCAACTGACAAAGCCTGGATGAAGGACTACCTCCGGGCTCATGGCTTCTCTGGTAGGCAGGTGGGACCTATGTCCGAAAGGACACTCCAGCGGATAGTCAGTGAAATCAAAGCTGACATCCGTTTGGGGAAAAGGAAGGAGATGTACAGGAGGATGAAGGGAATGGTTTTCACCCCAGCCACTCAATCACAGCCACAACCCACTCCAGAACCAACCCCTTTTCCCATCAAACCTGAACCCACTGATGAAACCTTCACCCCTCAACCCACAACTCTACCCAAACCTACCACATCACCTCAACCACCCAAACTACCCATCCTAAAACCCAAGACTCAACCCAAAACCACTAAACCTAAGCCTACCCAACAACAACCAAGACCATCCTCTCAGCCTCCTAAACATCTCTCCTTTGAGGAGATTAAGGAGTTCAAGACAAGGCTCATCAATTGCACTACTTTGAGCAGTATCTCCTGTGAGGGAGAGGTTATCAACATCACCTATGTTGATAACTCTTCAAGCTCCCTCACCCTAGGCCAATTTCTTGAATTGCCTAGAGAAACCTTGGGCCAGGCTGCAAGACTTCTTGGTCTCAACTCCGATACCCTCAATGCTGAGGAGAAGAGACTAAGAAGAAGACTGGTGACTCTGCTGGATACCAGGAAAGAGGACAGGATTTCTGGTCAATCTCCTGGACCTAGAAATGCAATAATCCAGTGGAGGTTCGATGAACCTTCTCACAACTTTGTTGTGGAAAGGGAGAATGGTGAAACCAACAGGCTTAATGCCACTTCTCTACTGCATCTCAGCAGATTTGATCTTGTTGAGCTTGCAGAGAAGCCATTCTCCAACCCCTCCAACTCTGAGACTGCTGCACACATCAGAAATCACATCAGCGGTCTCCACTTGGCTGAACGAAGTCGAAGAGCCAAGATTGAAGAAGAGTTGAAGCTGAAAAGAGTGGAAGACAAGGAAAGATCAACCACCAAAGGCACAGCCTTTCTACAGATGGTGGAAGGTCCTGAATTGGAACCAATAGTTCGATGGGAATATGACTATACTTCCCATCAACTAACTCTTTTCAGAGGGCCACAACAAAGGGTACACATAATCCAAGGTGACAGAGTAGAGGTTCTATCCACCAAAGATTTGTACAAGATTCTCAGCATCACAGCAGGAAAGAATGAAGACACTGATAAACACCTGCTTTCCTTGGTGCTGAGAGCTTTGAGAAGAAGAGGGAAGTGAAGTTTTGGTAGCATCAGCCTAGGGGGAGTTTGTTGGATCATGATAAGGCTGGTGCAACCAAATTCACTTCATAGTCACTTTTGGTACTACATCAAAGGGGTTCCGAAGTCAAGCAAGAGATCTTCCGAGAGTCTAAGGAACAACAGCTAAAAAACAGCTTCCGAAGACAAAGTCTGATGAAAGAGCTGAAGACAAAGTCTGAAAGCTTCCGAAGACAAAGTCTGATGAAAGAGCTGAAGACAAAGTCTGCTTCCGAAGACAAAGAAGACTCCAAGCTTCGGAAGAAGCAGTCCTCCGAAGTATAAGTGCCTTCGGAAGAAGTTATTCTTCCGAAGCACTTTATCCTTCGGAAGACAATGCTATGTCCAGCAGATAAAAGTATGGTCCCTGTCAGTCCGCATGCAGACCTCTGACACAACATGGGTGACACAGCATGGGTTCTTCCTAAAAGACCATGCTGTTGACCATACTTTATTCTACTGCTCACCTTTTATGATAGTACACGTTACCAACTTTAGTTGGTGACAAGGTAAGTCAGGGACATGTCCTGACTACCAACTCTCAGGCATGCAAAATGTCTGAAAGACCTCACCTAGAGTCTTGTAGTATAGATGTAAGGTTAGAGGTGTCCAGCTGGAATCAAAGTATTCCCGGCTGTAGGTAGTATTATATATATCTTCTCCCTGTAACTCTTTACACAAGCGATTTTGAGTCCAAGCGTCTTGTAATCCTTTGAGTTGAGAATCAATATATAAAAGTACCTTGAAAATTACTTGTTGTGTTAATTTTCTTACTGCTTGTTACTTGTTATATTGTGATCAACTCTTCCTAAAGACTGCTTGCCGAGTGTTGATTCACGAGTGAGTTGAGAGAGAAACCACCCTAAATCGATCCTGCAAAGGTATGGTTTTCACCCCTAGCTTGATGGTGTACTCTCAAGGTATGACCACTAACTTACCAATCAAAAAGTTCGATCCCAACTCATTGTTGAGGATCCACAAAAATAAGACGAGGTAACTCACTATTAAGGTAAGGGAAATCACTCCTATCTTAACGATGAAGTTTTACAAAAACAAAATATAACATGATAAACTTCTTCATCAAAATCCAGAATTCACTCCTACTTTGATAAGGTCGTTTCATTTGAACAAATACAATTCATAAAAATGATATTATCATCAAGGTATGAAATTTACGTCTATCTTGATGATTGAGCTTCATAATAACAAGAAAACAATCAAAGTTTAACATTTGTCACCAAAGTACGGGTTTCAATCCTATTTTGGTAAGATCATATCATTTGTGAAATGCAAGTTCCAATGAGAATAATTGAAGTCAATCCTCAAGATAAGAAAATCACCCTAATCCAGAGGATGAAATTTCATAAAACACACAATTGGAAACCATTTATCGAAACGAATAGAGATTCATCAAAGTAAGGGAATCACCCCTGTTTTGATGAGTTAGAATTGTTTAGGAGGTATGAGTGTTCTTAGTCATAGATTGATATACATACTCTTGCATCTCCTACGGTGCAAGCGGTACGAAGTTTGACTTAACGACGAAAGGAAAATAATATCAATTAGAAATTCGGAAAATTTCAAGTTACATCAGTGTAACAAAGGAAAAATCATGCTAACAAGTAGGGATGTAAATGAGCCAAGCCGAGCCCGAGCCTTATAGTACTCGAGCTCGGTTCGATGGGTTTTTCTTAAAGCTCGAGCTCGAGCTCGAGCTCGTTCGAGACTGTTATTTCTGGATCGAGCTCGGCTCGAGTAGCGAAAATAAATCTCGAGCTCGACTCGTATAAGCTCGGTTTAGTTGCATAACAAAACTACCGAGCCAAAGCTCGGCTCGAGCTCGAGATTTAAGTAGATTTTAAATATTTTAAATATAATATATATATATATATGTATATAAAATACGTATAAATCCAACTAGGCTCGTTAAGGCTCGCGAGCCTAAACGATCTTTGAATGCAAGGCTCGGGCTCGGGCTCGATTAATAATCAAGTTATATATCAAGCTCGAGATCGGGCTCGGGCTCGCTTAGGCTCGGATCGATCGAGCTTTTTACCGAGTCGATCTCGAGTATCCATCGAGCCGGCTTGGCTCGTTTACATCCCTACTTACAAGCTTAAGATCAAAGTTCGAGATAGCAGAATTTGTTATGATGGTGTTCAAATCTTGAATAATTTAAATCAGGGAGACAAAATCAAGGACAAGAATGATTCGACATCACAATGAAATGTTCCAAGTGTAGACGTTCGGTCTGCAAACCGGAACGTATACGTTAACTGATCAAAGTATTATGTCCAACACAACCTCATTGAAGACATGCGTACCTATAAGCAGATACTCATCTCGAAGGTTCCCAGGTAAGGTAGACAGATCCATCGGCTGATTTGGATTTATACGAATACCTTGCCTAGACAGAACACCCCGAGATACGGGCATCACGCACTTCCAGCATTACATGTTTCAAGTTGTAAGGCATAGACTTTGACGAGATTTTGAAAACCACGAATAACGATTCAAAGCTCATTTTGATAACCATTTGATTTAGGCGCACAATGCCTTGAATATGATTTAAGATTTGTGTGTGCATTGATAAGAATCGAAGTATAAGAAGAATCATATAAGGCATATAATCATATAATCAAATATAAACTATAAGGCACATAAAATCCTATCTAAACATATAAAATACATGAGAGGACTCATGTGTAAGGGTTCTTAGTTATAGTCTAGGTCACACCCCGACCGACGGCGGAATCATCGGAGCGGACGAGGGAATGATTGATTGTTCATAACACATGGTCGTCTAATAATGGAAATAATATTAAAATCTGATTACAAGATAGCAAGAGTTTAACATATGCAAATACAACAGTTGAAGTCACAAATAGTAATTGTCTTTTATTTTGACTAAGTCCGGGTCTTAAATGAGCATGTAGAAGTCCACTAACTTGCTTAACCTGAAATCATGTGAAAAGTAATGAGTCAGCTAAAAATTAGCCGGTGAGTAATCACAGTTTGATATACATATAGATTGATTGTTTGATTGAGAATAATCTAATTCACAAGGTAAAGTTAAGACTTATAATGCAATAGCGAAACATATTGAAAAACCGACACAATATAAACCCCTTGACTTGACTCTTTGCATATAATAGACTTGCACACAAACACCATAGATTGACTATTTGCCTCTAGCACAATCACCACTCGACTTTTCATATGGGGTGGATTATCCAAACTAGTAGATCTACCATTGATACCAGGATTGATTGATTGACTGTATTAGGGTTCTTACTGTCGTCCAGTTTATCATAGTATGTTCACATAGTTGCAGGTAATAACATAATCTGTCTTGAATTGAATTTAGAATGAAATAACAATAGAATATCATGATTGAATATTGTATCACATGATTTCCCCCAAATAAGAAATGATATAAAAAGGGGATATGAATACTCACTTGATTGATGAGATTAGAATTTAGATACGATAGATTAGGCGCCAACGATTTCCTTATGATTAACCTAAGGAACGGTGCCTTGAATTAGAATAATAGTGATTTGAGATTTGGGAATGGATTAGGGTTTCCATTAGGATTGGGTTTCGAATGGTTGTTTAAATAAAATAATTTATTTAGTTTGAATGTCTTGAAATAAATAAACAAATTTATTAAAAGTGATTATGTTTAGAATTTAATGTATTAATACGCGTAACTGTTTGATTTATTGTCAAAGTGTGGGAAAAACAAATAACTAATTTTATTAATTAATTATATGATAATTAATTAAAATATTTAATTATTTAAATAACACAAAACGACTTTTTTGTAAATAATCTGTGAAACTATAAAGTATATATAATTGCAATTATCTTGAATAATTCATAATTATAGTGCCCAATAATAATTTAATAATTTAAATTATTATTAAAAGTTCACTTTTATAGAAATAACTTTGTAACACTTGTAATATTTTATTTATAACCCTTAAAAGAAATAAGAATGAATTTTCATGAAATATGAAATAACTAAAAATAATCTTTGTTTTATTGTTTTATAACTATTTAAATTTAAAGAAAAATTGCAGAAAATGAGTTTGATGATTTAAAGATAACCAGAGTTTATAAAAATGATTTTTATAATTTTTAGGAATTTTTTAGTAATTTTTAAAAGCTTAAAAAGGCTTAAAAAAATAAATGAGGGTGCCAGGGGTCGAACCCGGGACCTCAAGGTTGGGATGGGAGCTTGGAACCAGTAGAACAAAGCATACAGCCGCGAGATAACCCCGGTTCCAATTCCTTTTAAGCTTCTTTAACTTGTTTCCCCCAAATCACATAAACCCTAGATCGAATTTGAATCAAATTGAACTTGAATTCGATGATGATTACAGCAATAAACATAGGGCTTTTGTTCCCCATGTCTAAGCGAACATGTATATGTAAACAATTACCCATTTTATGTTCGATTGGAGATACCCACTTCAAAGAACAACTCGCGACAGGGGAGGAATTGGCTCGGGGAGAAATCAATGATGATAATCAAATTAATCTTGCAGGAAGCTTGGAATTGAGCTTTTAATCCAAAGCCCTCAAACAATTTGAGGTTTTGAAGTCCCGAAGGTGGTCCTCGGCCAGGTTGCAGGTTCGAACGAAGGTGATAGTCGAACGGGGTGTTTGTGCGTGTTTCAAGTGAATTGAAAAGGTTAAACGATTACAGATAGATATATTATCGTTCACATTCGATTAATTAGTTTATTATTGAAGTTAGTGGTCGATTAGGTGGGTGGTCGGCCGAAGAACCGGATGGAAATGAGGGAGAAGATGGGTTGTGGGGTTTGGGTATAAAAGTTATAGAAACGGTCCCTGAGGTTTCCAAGAGTTAACACTTGAAGTTTAAAGTTTGATTCAGTTTTAAATAGATTACAATTTAACCCCTAGAGTTTAGAGATATTATTATTTTATGAACTAAACTTATCATTTATAAGTTTTAACATAATAATCTTATATTTATCATTATTATTAATATTATCATCATTAACATTATTATTATTAATATTATCATTGTATTATTATTGTTATTATTATTATGTTATTATTATTATTATTATTATATTATTATTATTATTATTATTATTATTATTATTATTATTATTATTATTATTATTATTATTATTATTATTACGATTATTGTAATTATTGAAATTAACATCAACGTATTAAACTTAATTATTTATAAAATTAACTTTTCATAAAAGCCGTGAATAGACCTTATAAAAATTTAATAAGGTTAACTTTTATTTAACGAAAATACGCGATGTTACACAGGCAAGGTCGTTGCATTATGAACTTCACCAAGGGATCTTATACCGTAAATCATACATGGGATCGCTTCTGCGCTGCCTTGCGCCAGATGAAGCCAATTATGTTGTAAGGGAAATCCACGAAGGCATATGTGGGATTCACGTAGGCTCGAGGACGGTAGTGGCCAAGGCAATGGGGGCAGGGTATTATTGGCCGAGCATGCATAGAAGTGCCATTTTGGAAATACAAAGGTGTGAAAGCTGCCAGAGACACGCCCCAACGTACCACCAGCCAAAAAACGACATGATCCCAGTCAGCACGGCGTGGCCTTTCCAAAAATAGGCAATGGACATTGTCGGTCCATTCCCGGAAGCTGCAGGGAAGGTAAAGTTTCTGCTGGTAGCAGTTGACTATTTCAAAATGGGTAGAAGCCAAAGAATTAGCATCAATCGTGAGACAACACATCAAAAAGTTTGTGTGGGCAGACATTGTATGTCGTTTCGGGTTACCCCTGTTTATTGTGACAGATAACGGGAGGCAGTTTGCTGAAAACCCTTTCAAGGCGTGGTGTGAGGACTTGAAGATCAAACAGATATTCACTTCGGTAGCTCATCCCCAGGGTAATGGCCAAGTGGAAAGGGTGAACAGGAGCATTGTGGAGGGAATCAAAACGTATTTGGGCGTGGAGGGAAAGAATTGGTTGGACGAGTTACCAAACGTCCTTTGGGCTCACAGGACGATGCCAAAAACTAGTCATGGCGAGACTCCGTTCAGCTTGACTTACGGGTCCGAAGCCATGATACCTGCTGAAATCGGGATGCCTTCCGCTCGCGTGTTACAAGCCTTAGAAGCAAACAACGAGTCAGAACTTCGCCTGAACCTAGACCTGCTAGAAAAGCGAAGAATGATAGCAGCCATCCGGGAAGCGAGACACAAGAAAGAAGTGGAAAGGTACTACAACTCCAGAGTAAAGAAACAGTCGTTCAGGCCAGGGGACTATGTCCTTAGGGACAATGAGGCAAGCCGAGTCGAAAGTGAAGGAAAGCTCGGACCCCGCTGGGAAGGCCCTTGTCAAATAATCGAGGTCGGAGGAAATGGAGCATACAAGATAGGGAAGTTGGATGGTACGGTTATACCGCGAACATGGAATGGGGCTCAGCTCCGATGATGCTATATGTAACCAAGTGATAGTTAGGAGTGTTGTAACTCATTTTTCCCAAAAAGAAGATGCACGCGAGCACCAGCAGTTATAACATTTTCTTTTGTAGCACTTAATCTCATGAAACCAAGTAACCATATGAATAGAAACCAGAGGTGAAGTAGAATCATGACTGTTTAACAAAACTAGCGGCCAACGGCTGAACAATTTGGCAAGTAAAACCAGAACAAGCAGACGAAACCATGGGAGATTATGTCCAAGTACATGACTTTAGCTCGTTCCCAACCATTAATGGTAAATACCAGTATCCGCAACCAAATTATAGAGAAAAACCAAATATGTTGTTAAAAGTACAACCATGTTATGACAAACAACCAATGTCACCCGAGTTACGAACTTTCAGCATATGAGAAATGGCAAGTGTTAGAAAAATGACTCACAATAAATCCTTCAAGTTATAAACATACTTGCCAACCGCGGCTGAAACCAATGACAACAGCCCATGATGGCTCACATCCAATATATGCATAGCCAACAAAGGGCAAGCGGTGTAAACAAACAAGCAAGACATCATAATAAAAGGCTAAGTCGCAACCACAACTAAGCCACGCCATTACAGGCGTTACAACCATCAAGCCGCGGCCAGGTAGGGAGCTATGACCTAGCCGCGGCACCACGACTATGACCGATAAGTGTCGTTTACAGCGTCTCCATAGCCATCTCGGTCACCACAAGTCTCGCCGAATATTAAAAGCGGCCAAAATTCAAAAAAACCAAGCTAAGCCGCAGCCAAGGGGGAGCCCCATGCAAGCCGCGGCCACGGAGCCCCGAACATAACCCAGCCGCGGCCCAGGAACCATCCAGCCGCGGCCAGAAAAGGGAGGGAGGCTATGCGAAGGTCTGGCCATTTTGTCCAGGCGATAATGTAAACTTGTCAAACCAAATATCGGCAAAAACACACATGATGAAACCAAATGTCATTCACAAATGTAAACGTACAAATGAGGCACAGTTAACAAAACTAAGTGTCAACCACAAAAATATTACAAAAGTCAGAATACAAGTCTGGAAACATTACATCAATATGAAAAGAAAATACAGGTAAACCATCTAAACACCTGCAGGGCCCGGAGCCAGAGCTGAACCCGGAGCCGGAGCTGAACCCGGAGCCTGAGCTGGACCTGGGGGAGCCAAGAAAGCCTTTATCTCCTCAAGATCAGCATCACACATGGCAGCAATCGTCTCGGCCATAGGAAAGACAGCATGGTCAAAACGGTCAGACTCAACCCAAAGCTTCTTGAGAGCACTCCTGTCAAAGTTATGGGCATCCTCAGGTCTCTTACCCTCAGCAGCAAGGAGAACACCATCTGATAGGCTGGCATTGTAACCCACTTTGTCAGAAAGGCTGTTAATGATAGCAAGAAGGTCAAGACACTCATCGCTGTCACGGATCTTATTAAAAGCCAAACCCATACCATCCGAGATAAGCCATTTCCTCTCAGCCAAAAGTCGTGCGACCTGCTGCTCAAGCGCTGATATACGGTCTTCTGCAGTTCTTTTGTTCTCTCTCAGTTCAGAAGTAAGACGTTTCACAACCGCTTGCTGAATGCAAAGCTCCTCACGAACGCCACCAAGATCATGTGTAAGTTTTTCCTTGCTAGCATCAGCAGAGTCACAACGGGCTTTGAGATAAGCATTCTCGCCCTTTAGCTTGGACACTTGTTTCTTGAAGTTTTGGATCTCCCTAATACCCTCAACCCAACGTCTATGAATCTCAACAAATGAGAAAAGCCCATTCACAATAGCGGAACAACCGGCGTTTGACAACTCCCTATTCTTCAAACTCTCGCCATGGTAAAACTCAACCGGGGTACGAGAAGAAAACATAAACTCCCAACATGATTCCAGTGTCCGAAACACCGAACCATTCATCAAGTCTCAATCAGGAACGAACTATTCACCCATGTCCAGGATCGTATCCTCAGCAGAAGCAGCAGGTTTCCCTTTCGCAGAATCACCATGATCATCAGTCGACTACCCACTCGAATCAGACAAAGAATAGTCGGTGTCCTCAGCAGACGACTCATCCACACCAGCCCCAGCCGCGGCTGAGGATCCCCCCTTGAAAGTTGCGGCCGAGGCAGTGCCAGGGGATATCCCGCCCAGTTTCAGTCCGGGTCCACCCAACCCCTTCCGGCGGACTACCTTGGATGGACCACCCAAGTATGCAGGATTGTTGTCACCTTTGCGCTTGCGAGGAAGAGGAGGTAAAGATTCCCCCGGCTGGACCACATAATTAGCCGTGGTCTCCAGTATGGGTCGGGAACCCTCAGGCAGAACTTCAGCTTGCTCAGAAACATCCTCCTTGGCAGACAACTTCATACGGTCAAAAAGCCCCATACCTGCGAAAAGTAGTCAACACAATAAGAAGCATGCACATACTAAGAAACACATAACAAAATACGATAGGGAGATCACTTACGTTCCCCTTGGTAAGTCATGAACGGAAGCGTATTAGGATCGACCCACTGACGACTAATGCCAGCCATCACAAGGAAATGTTCAGAATAACGATGAAGTAGGGTAGGCTCAGCTCTTAGGAGATCGTACGCAGAAAGGTTATACGTACCATTTTCGGGAAAGGGATCCTGAATGCACTTACCGGGAACTAGCGAATTCATCTTAAAGGGAACTACTCGGGCAGAAACAAAGAAAAATGATCTTTCCAATGTTTTAAGCTAGTAAAGGTTCGTGATGAAGAGGTGGGTTGGGTGTTTTTCTTTTCTTAAAAGTTAACCACTCACCTACCCTAGCTAATTTATAGAAAGCCCTAAAAAGGTTTATCTCAGGTTCTAAGCTAAAGGCACGACAAAAGATCTCAAAGTGATATACCTTAACCAACCCTAGTGGGACAAGCTATGTCAAATGAATGTCATAATACCTAAGAAGTAGGCACAGGAAACGACTAATGGGCACTCGGAAGTTAGAAAAACTAAAAAACGAAGTATATAGAGCTATCATACCATCAGGGACATCCCTTACGGTTGATGCGGAAGGAGGTACAATAGGCTTAAGATCCAAAGGGATTTCATAGAGGAGTACAAAGTTATCTAAGTAATCTTGGGTAATAATTGAGGTCAGGGTATTCATGTCATTCCTACCATCCATCTCGAAAATAAAAAGAACAAGTTGAGAAAAACTTACTAAGAGAAGAAGAGTTCTTGAGTAAAGATGCAAGGAAAGGATGATGTAAAAATGAGAAGAGTTGCAAGGTTTTTATAAGCAAACCCAAACTAGTGGCAAGGGATCTAGGGAACAAAATCATGACATAGACGCACGGCCCGAAAGGGAGGCCGGCCTAGGTCCGTGAGGCGTCATGTCCGCAGGTCCCGACGATGGGACGGGATAGCCAGGCGGCGGCTATGACGCAGCTAGCAAGTCAAATCGATAAAAAAACAAAAAAAAGAAAAACACAACCGTTGAAATACCAACAGAAATTTATTTTTACTCCAATGGTATAGTGAAAACCATAACATTGGACTGGGGGGACATGAAGGGGTACAGTTCCGGACCCAAAACGGATCGTGACCAAAGAATGTAACTAGCCCAAAAATGACCCAAGGCCAAGCAAAGCAACCCAGCCCAAGATGCAGGTCGCGGCTGGTGTGACGCCCTAAACCTGGCAGGGCACCGGAGGCACGTCACATAGTTGGATTAACATTCTTTACACAAATCAGAGCCTCTGTCATACAGCGGAAGACTAAACATAATTACATGTCAACCCAACTTTACAAAAAAACATTTTACATATAATAGTATTTGATTATACATATCCTTTTTACATTATTAACAGGTCATACATCCTATGCCAGCAGCTACTCCGGGATAACATCCTTATTTAGCTCATACTTGCTTTCCTCTATTATTAGAGGATTCTTCCTTACCTAGCACACATACAACACACTCAAAACATCAGATAAACTGGTGAGTTCTAAATTTTTATTAAAACATTAACGACATCTCATCACATATAAAAGTCATATTTATATTGGCAATATAATAAAATCAACTTTATCTTTACTTTGTCCCACCGGAGGTCAGTTTCCCACCAGAAACTGTAATTACTATCTCTTATCCAGTAGGATGCCAATTTAATCATCTAGGGTCTTCACCACAAGATGTTCACAAAGCTGAGTGATCGTCATCACTCCTTTTCACTGTACAGTCTACACACACAGGCATCTTACCCTAACTGGCCTCTTGAGATTTACATTACATCAAAACAATTTCTTTACTTATTGCTAATATTATCACATTAATTTACACACCACACATTCTTTCCTTTAGCACCAGTTTCAATATATTTCTATTTGTCATTAAACCCCATCTGACCCATTGTAATCATTACCATCACGTAATGATTAACAATGTTCAGATAACCGTTCATTATCCCAACTTTACCCTAACAGCCCCACGAGCTGTTAGTAATGTATAAACATCATTATTACAATTCTGGTGCTAAAAACATTCAAATTATTCATCATTGTATGTATGCTAGCCCGTATATTAAAACCACACAATTAAAAGGGCTTAGAACTCACCTTATTAACTTCCTTACGACAATCTACATTGTCCACGTACACGAGATAACTAGTCCTTCTTCTAATCAAGGTATATCTAAAGTAATAAACCTTGATTCAGTAAACTATTCTCAAACAGGACTTCTATGCGAATGAACACTTATGCGGATGAACATCCGATCGTGCGAATGGACCTCATGCGACTGAACCTTCAGTAGTACGACTGATCATTCATTCACACGACTGAGTCCTCATTCGTGCATAGTGATCACTCGTCTTCATTCGGTCTTCTAACCAGGCGACTGGGTTCTCAGTCGCACGACTGAATCTTTATTCGAACTCAGTCGCACGACTAGACTCTCATTCGCACGACTGAGGCATGCGACTGAGCCCATTCGTCTGAAACGGATCAGCAGCTGTGTTCTTGACGTTTTTGATCCAAACTTACTCAAAATTTGAGTTTTAACCATTCAAATCATGTCATATTCAAAACAGATCATATACACATCGTTTACAATGGTTTTGGATCATTATTTTATTAAAACTTCACAAAAACTCGGATCCGAATTCCCGGATTTTAACTTAGAAAAGAACCAGACCAAATTAATGATTAAAACGTGTTATTGGATCAAATTCAATTATATACACAGCTTATAACATATCAAGATTGATCCGTGACATCCAAAACTTACCGAAACGGAGTTGCCTTAGTCAATTTCGTGAGAACAGGGGTGTTTGGGTGTAAAGGGAACAAGATAATGGAGATGATGCAGATAGGAATCTGCTTTTGAACCCTCTTCACCACCTTACTTATCCACGCATACAACTTAACCGCCTCATACCCAGTCGCATGACTGAACCTCATTCGTACGACTGAATCCCATACGCCTACCATTCGTGCGATTGAGTCTCATTCGCATGTAAGGGGTGCGACTGAAGTTCATTCGCATGCAAATCATGCGACTGAACACTAATCTTAACAAACAAACTCAACTTAATTAATTAAACATAACTATATTACAATTACAAGTCCGGATTTAAAAACCGGATGTTACAGCTGGGAAGCCCAACCATCCCAAAGGGAGCCGCGGCTGGAAAGCTCAAAAACCCCAAGAGGGGCCACGGATGGTGAACCCAATTACCATAAGTAGGCCGCGGCTGGTGAACTCAAATAACCCAAGAGAGGTCGTGGCAGGTGAACCCAATTCCTATAGGGGGCCGCGGCTGGTGAGGCCATCGAGCCCAAGTAGACCGCGGCTGGAGAAACCAGATAAGTCTAAAGTAAACCGCGACTGACCACTAGCTTAAACCACAACAATAGTTAGAAATTATTCGTGGGAATAAGAGGTAAACAAGGGAGCACCAAAGGAGGCCTGTCATTGGTTGCCAAGGAATAAGTAATGGGCATATAACAACAAAGCACTCCAGGCCAAACACCTGACCCAGGTAGAACAGAGTAGCCCACAAACTCCCAAAGTCAACTACAAGGACAAATAACATTAATGCCTAGTCAGAAACCCTTTGTATCAAAAAGGTGTAGAACCTTCTGACTCAGGGATCTCAGACCCAATTCATTGACTGCAGGTTACCAAAGATAGAATCAAGTTGCATATTACCTCAGCTCACAAACACTATAAATACTCATTCCACTCAACAGATAAGAATTATCTCATTTTACTCTCAACACTCTCACTTCAATCTATCTTGTTAAACTCTCTTAGGAGATATACTTATTCTCATGCCGGAGTGTGGTCACGGGGAGAAATCTCTTCTGCCCGTGGCGAGGCTCACGGTGTTGTCTTTGTTGTGC
This sequence comes from Flaveria linearis, assembly GCA_024085815.1. Taxonomy (NCBI): domain Eukaryota; kingdom Viridiplantae; phylum Streptophyta; class Magnoliopsida; order Asterales; family Asteraceae; genus Flaveria; species Flaveria linearis. The sequence continues at coordinate 17,711,270 of CM044008.1, forward strand.
AGGCATCTTTGCTAATCCAAGCCTAGGCTCAGTCACAGCTGAACAACCCATACCCTCCCCAGTCAAAGTTCCAAGTCCTGAATCACAGTCTTAACCTTTAGTAGTAACTCCATCCTTGCACTGTTACCGAACCTTAATCTCTTGATTAGGATTTGTGTAGCAACATTCATCAAAAGATTACAATAAGTAATGATATTGAAGTAAAGATAACATATTGTTTCAGTTTAATGATTTTTTAAATATTGAAAGAAGTGTACACTTTATAGGTAAAAATTTCATAAGTATGCTTGTAACACTTGAGAACTAAAATAAAAACATATTTTTGTCTATGTACCCTCTTTAGAGACAAAGGGATAACATATCATGTCCCGCCATGTAGCGCTAGTACTAATACAAGTTAAGTCTTGTAGCGCGAGTACTAATACATATAGTCGAGTTGTTTAGTTTCATCCATTTGTAGCGCGAGTACTAATACATATAGTCGAGTTGTTTAGTTTCATCCATTTGCATCCAATTGAATGTGAATTGAGTTATAGAGTGAGGAGAGCTATCGGCAGAAAATCAATAACCTATGAGAAAACAGTGAAAATCACTTATAATTAATCACATAATTTATAAATTATTTTTTATAATTGTTTAAAATGTATTGAGTAAACTTTCACCTAATATTAGTATAATTCTATAAATCGTATTATTTATATATTCATAAGAATCATATATGATGATGACAAAACAAGTTGTATATATGTAACATGTAAAACACTATGAATTGCGCAAGGCATTGATTGGTAGCATCTTAATAATTTTATTAAGAGTATACCTTTAAATCGGTCAGACTTATAATGTGTTTTCTTCACTTAAAAGTCATCCATTGATGGTTTATAAAGCCTACTAATAGGTAAGTTTTGAAAATATGTTGAATGACTTAGTGGATTAACGATTTAAAGGTTGGAAACATTGGTGGAAGCACTATTATCATTTAAAATCATTTTCAATCAATTTGGTTAGCCAATTCATCAAATCATTTTAGCTTTATTCAAAGTTAAATTATCATTTTCTTCATATTTCACTAGTGATTATAATCAATCATGATCATTAATCTCTGTTTGTAACTCAGCTTCAGGAAATCTCACTCTAAGTTAAATCGCCTTGAGAACACTCTTTTAAGTGTTCATAAGCAAATGATGTCATACTCGTGCTTAATTCTACAAAATAACTAATCAGTTTTTATAAACCTACTAAAATTCATAGGAATGAAGCTAGCTTCATTTTTGGAGACGTTGAAAAGGATGTTTCCACTTCACTTTTGAACTTTTCTTGTTTTTCTTGCATGAACGCACTTACCTCCTACCCATAACTCATCATGCGGTTTTCTTTCTAGACACATGAGTGATGAGACCAACGTTTTCGTAACCAGCCCGGTAGTTGAATCAATAGCCTTAAAAGTCCATCGACCGGACCAGTTCTAAAAGACATTTACATTATAAATAATTTTAAAATTAATATTATATTAATAACTAATTTAAAACAAAATATGAAACTTTTTTTTATCTTCCTTACATAATTTTACTGTCTCATTGACGCGCTTTATCCTCCTCTCTATTACTTACGCGCTTTATCCTCCTCTCTATTACTTTTAAAAAAAGACGTAATTATTGTTACTTTCCACTGTAACCAAGTTGTTTTAACTTTTAATCGACTTTTTGTGTCATTTATTCACAAAGAATAAAGTTTAATTCCCTCTAAAGCAATGCATACAATTTTTTCCCCTAAAATTACATTCCCAAGAAGAGAGAATATTTGGGTGTTTGTCATGCATGTTGGCCTCAACAGGACCGGTCAGAACAGGGTGATGATGATAACATGATGACAATAACAATGGCAAGGGCGTCAAGAAATTACAAAGATAAAAGCTTTGCTTATCTTCCAAACCCTACTATATAATAAAATTGTGCCGTATGTTTAAGCTTTCTATGTATCTGTGAAGAGCTGATAAGGCTCGATTTCTTTTTCAATTGCATAATAATAACAATAATAACAACAAATATACAAAACATTAAACCTTGTATGAAATCAACTACATAAAGCATAAAAAATGTACAATCAAGTAAAAAAAATTGCAACTGACTTTATATATAGCTTTAACATGAACATGATAAGTTAACCCCTTTCCTCCAACAAACCCCAAATACTACAATTGATGCTACACATTTTATAACTAAGGGGTAACAATTAACAATCAAGCTATTTTACAATGCATTTAACACTAGTATCCAAGTCTAAAATAAACATCTCTATGCGGCATGGCACATGTATCACTCGCCATGTCATTAACCGTTAGTATTTAGCTACCTATTTGTAATTATACTCGATCCATTGGCTGTCCACACCCACCTTCGTCTGTAAAAGAGCACAACAAAAAGATCAGAGTTTATCAGACATGAATATGATCCCCAAACTCATTTGAATTGTCAAAGACAACACAAGCTTCAACATTGTAAAAACCAAATTATTCTAGTACATAATGGGTTCTATCATATAACATTCGGATGAACCCAAAAGTAGGATGATTTATGAAACCATATTAAAGTTAAAGGAGATTGTACCACTTTCACCATCAGAAATATCTGCGAGCCTTGCAATGGCATCGGCAAGTGCTTGTTCATGTTCCTGCATTATAACAATCATTTACAAGATATTTCAAGTTTTCAACTCATAGTAACAAACTAGAGGGGTCGATTTCAACTCGTTTTTTATGAATGATTTATTAGGTTCAGATTCATCTGTAATGGGTCAGAAATGGGAGCATATCAAATGCTTTAACAGTCACCCAAAGTAATAATTTTAATGCATAAAACCTCCTAAACCATTGTAAACAAGAAAATCATTTTTTGTGAAATAATATTAGTTCTGCAATCATAAAGAACAAAGTATTTTTTTATGAAGGATATAACAATTTTGGGCAGAACTGCTTCGGGCCAACCCAAGGCCAATCTGATATGCTTCAACATGCACAAGAAAGTTATTTCGACCCGTTACCCAATCCACCTGCCTGTCCATTTATTAACCTCTAGAAAAAAGAAAAAAGAATTTGACAAACTCAAACTTGAGTTATCCTAACCTTGAGGACTTTCCTAGCTTTCTCTATTTCAAGAGGATCTGGATTACTCGATCCAAACACCCTCTCCACCTGCAAATGTCAATCAATAATATAAATTACACAAAAGAATAAGATCTAAGAGTGCAGGCAATTAACGTTAACTGATTCTTTGTTTACCTCCTTTATTAGAGTATCAGTGTTATATAGTTGAAGCTCATCTGAACCCTTCTTTCCTATGCCATTCTGTGATGGTGGGAAAACCTTTCTTGTTTGACCCTTGGGCATCCCTCTTCCTCTTCCTCCACCTGGACCACTATCACGTCCAATAGGTCGACCCAATCTAGGACCCGGTCCACCATAGGCCGTTTTAAGAGGAACCCCAGGATCCTCAACATCTACCCATTGTATATCCTCTGGAGATATCTGTATCAACAACAAAATCGCAGTAATTTGAAGAACTGTTCAAAGAAAACAAATATTTTTTAAAATGGAAAGAAAAATCAGATCATAGAAAGAGATTTATCTAAACTTACCTCTGCAAGATTGACCCACTCCCATGTCTCATTTGTTGTATACATATCATATACTAGTGCATGCCGACCCTGAATAATATAGAAGATTTTAAGCACAGCATTCAGGGTTGGTGACAGGATTTTAATCTGTTAAGAAATCAATACATGCATGTTAAGAAATCATACTACCTCAACAGGATTGTAATCTGTAATGGTGGCTTCATAGAAATTGTTGTCATCGGGCCACCTGGTTCTCACTTTTCTTCCAATTAATGGTGAAAATGATGTTTCAGCAGATTCATTATGGGCACCGGAAGTCACACGATTACCAAGCTGGGCCCTACCCGTTGCGCCTGATGAAGGATGTTGTGGTTTTATGGAAGATACTCCACCCATCATCTGACCACAGTAAAAAAAGTGTGCGATTCAAGAAACACAATAATACATAAATAAATGCTTATAATTTTTGAAAGAGCTTACAGATTTTTTGCTTTTCCCTTTGGACCCTGTCACTGGTGCTCTTCTAGCAGATGAAGAAGTTGGTAAAGGTACATGCTGTGGTGGCCCGCCAAACGATTGAGAATGTCCTGATGGGTTCATCTTCTGCTTCTTACGATTTCCTGAAACAGATGGGCTCGGTAATGGATCATGTACTGCTTGACCAGCGTTGACCATCCCAGGTTGAAGCCCACTGGACTGCCTCCACTCTCTGTTGTTGTCATGACACAATATGACATACATCAGAAAACAAGCTTCCATAATCATATAAACGACAAAGTGTGTTTATAACCACTATTGGACCTTATTCTCTGAATAACATCATCTGAATTTACTTTAAGCAAAAGTTCTCTGTGTTCTTCATTTGACAATCGCAATTCTTTCCTGAGTTCGGTTATTAAGCCTTCCTTCTCCTGAAGATATACAATTTACAAAAAAGACTACTAAAACCAGATTAAAAAGCATAAAATTCATGAATAATAATCATACCCAAGTAATTGCATCTGCTTGGGCTTTGAAGGCTCGTAAAACTGAACTGTATGCTTCTTGCTCAAGAAGGTGAATTTGGGCTTCCATATCAGTATCCCCATACATCCTAGGATATTGTACAGAACCCATAACAGCAGCTCTTCCATTACCTGTCACATGTCCACCTCTTGGGATTCTGTTTTGATGAGACGGGGGAAGATCATCATCAGTTCCTGCAATGAACCCGAATAATCAGCATGAACTCGTCATCCAATTCATTACTGTGTGATCCTTACATGAGTGATCCGTACACAAACTGGTTTACTGTTTTCTCAACATCTAAGACTATCACATAGATTATTTCAAAAACATATCTGGTACTTATTATTCTCACATCCATATAGGCTACATCATGTAAAGAAATGTGTGTGTCAAACTCTGTTTATGGTTCCCACATTTGTTCAGCATAGAGAGTTGACAGTGATGACAAATAAAGAGCTAAAGGTGTTATGCAAGGATAAACCTTTGACAATATTCTAGAAGATGTTCACAAATACACACACACATGTTCACCTCATTCATAACTAAAAGATCATATGCCAAAACAATCTGAATGACCATGATCTTCCATACTATGGTAAGACAGTTAGAGGCCAACCAAAAAAATCAAACATATAATAAGAGGAGGGTGTAGATGATAAGTAAAAGTTGAATGCACTAAGTCAATCAACTGCTCAATTTTGAATTGACTCTCAGCAGTCCTGGTCTAAACATACATCCATGACCAAGAAAAAAAATAATAAACAGCTGGTATCAAACTCTAAATTAACTATTAAAAAAGAAAAAAAAAAACTACTTTCTCCAACATTCCAACACAGCTATCTCACTCTCTCTTTTTCAGCACACATCAGTAACAAAGCTCCTAAGTTTCCACTATACCATCAATTCAAGTATACTGAATCCACATTCACTAGCACACAAACAAAAATTCACCAGCTCCACCCAAACACTGAGCTTTATTATCTCTATCCTCTCATATCCTTTAATTCAAAACTAGAAGGATAAAAATTAACCAAAAAAAACATTATTTCCGATTAATCCCACCCCACAACTGCAACAAATTCAAGTTTCATCACCATCAAATCAGTGAAAAGAAAACTGACCAATACCAAAATTAACAAAAAGACAATGCTGGCAAAAAGAACCAGACCCAATTATCCCCACACTGATCGAAAACAAATTCACCAAGAAAGTTAAAAACATCAACAAAATCATCAATCACCATAGAGTCAATGCTTAATAGCTCACCGCTGCTATCATAAGGTTCGTAATCCATAGCCAGCTTGCAAAACACACCCAGAATCAATCAAAATTCCACAAGGATCAAGCGCAGAAAAACCCTAATTGTCGCGAAAGTCTTTGAATAAAACGCGAATCGATCGTACACAAGTGAAATTCAGCGTCGATTGGCGCTGTTTAGGGTTGAATTGGCGTTGTAGGTGAAATATATCGATTGATTTAGGGTTTGAAGGAGACGATTTAGGGTTTGATTTTGGAGTTTGAAGAGAGTGATGACAAAAGGGGCGGATTTGAACGGGATCTGTATGGAAATTGGTTGTTTTTGGTTAATTGTTGGGTTTGGGTTCCGGCTCCTTTTGGGTTTTTGACCTTTTTTTACTTTGGATTTGACTTTGTTACCTTTGAGATAGTTAGTTGTGGTCAATCACAAATAGGATCTTTAATAGTCAAACACGTTCCGTCGTTTGCAAAATTTAAACCTACAAACTATTTGATTTTGGTTACGGAGTATATTGTTTTAGCACCACAATATCCTCTTTAAGATGTACTTCTTTTCTTTTATTCATAACTACAAACTCGTCTTAGTATCTTTTAATATTTTGTGATAGATGTTTTTTTATTAAATACTTTACTTTTACTAGGTTGTCATATTGAGCAATATGTTGAGAAGAACTGCATGTGTCATTTTCTTGTTGGTATTCGAGATAGGTAATTTATTCGGGAGTTCTAATGTATCCATAATTGATCGACCAATAGGAAATGGGGGCAGTTGACACCAACGCACCAGAGTCCAAATTATAACGAGATAGATGACGCAAATCACAAGCGTTGAGAAAATGATATGTGTTTGCCAAATTGAACACATAAGGTTGAAGTAACGTTGATGCCGTCATCAGATATTGCTAACATCATTGGAATCTTGTTTGTGATTCTTCGTATGAAACAATTGACTTTGGAGGGGATCTAGTTTATTCATTCATGTAGATATCTTTCTTGCATAGTAGTACCACCTTAAATGTCATTTCTTTGCAAGGGAACGGTGAACTTAGATGAAAAATACATGTTTCAAACCTAATTATGTTTGTTATCAATATGGAAACCTAAATAAAAAATAAGGCATGTAGTAATACCTTAAGCTCCATCTACCTGTGTAGCACTCGTATTAGATGTAGTGATATCATCTTATGTTTTTGTGTTGGTCTGTCGTTTTAAATAACATAAATACTAGAAAATATATATATTAATAAAATTTTTGTTGAAGTGTAAATAAAAGTAAGTATTATGAGCATTACATTGTTAAGAAAAGAAAAAGGAACATCAAAATTGAATTTAAAGGGAAAAATTAAAAATAATAATAATATTTTTGACCTAATTCAGTTTTGAATAAAATTTATATTGAAACATTGAAGATGTTAAGCATGTCATAACGATATATTCAAATTTTAAAAAAAAATACATAATAATGTTAAAAGTTATAAGAGATAAGTAGAGATAAGTTAAATACATGTAAGATTCATTTTTAAAACAAAACAATCAAAAAATTAAAAGTAAATACACGGTGACCAGATGTGTGATGATGACACTATTCACTATAGTACTTTGTCGAAACAATTCACCCATATACTCATAAGGGTACTACAACTTGTCTAGTCTTATTACTTTGATGGCATTATTGTTTCCCCAATACTACCACCACTCATGTAGTTTGTTAAATCTGTTTATGAAATCGACTTCTACAACCGGAGCTCCTTTTCTAATCTCTTGACCGTCCTGAATTTGAGTAAATAATTTGGGTAATTCGGGTTGTGCTCCTATCAATTTAAGTAGTTTGAGTAGATTTAGATAAAAATAAAGTAAAATGACATTCATTTATCAATTAAATTAATTTGGGTAGTTTGAGTTGTGTTTCTAATATCCTAAAATATGTAATCAGGATTTTCTAAATAATGACTTAAAACTAATATTATCACATCATATCGCATATTGTATTATTATTTGTTTACAAATGATAGTATTTAGGTTACGTGGGAATAGAAGTAATATTATCACACGACTAAATTTTTTACATATCTCATTGTTTTGTTATAATATGACTATAGATTTATAGCACCGTAAAAGTTTGACTACTTTCATGAAAAGAAGAAGCCCATTAATTTTAATTTTAATCTTAGAATATAATAAGCCTATTTACGAAAAAAAAGTAAGAGTCGGATAAAAATCCAAATAAGTGATTGACAAACTATTAACAAGTTCAAAGATGCTATCATGCCAGTGATGATCCGGTTATGTTTTTTCTATTAACCGAAACTTAAAAACTTACGAATTCAATATTGTGAACGAAAAACTAACCCATCACCTACAAAAAGTGATTTTTAAAAAATTTTATATATCTCATTGGATCAGGAATCGACCGGCTATTTCTCAAACGCTGCGAAAAACAAAAACTAACTCAAACATAAGATACGTCATTGGTATAAATTGTATTAACCAGTGGGTTTCACCGGCGCTACGCTACTGTACGAACTGATTTTCAATAACATTTAAATAAAAAGGTAGATGGAATGAATTAAAAATATATTATATTTGACTTGTTTAATCATAATTAAAATTTATTTCAAAACACAGATAAAAATAGGGGAAATATTACTATACAAAGTGTGTTTTCCGTACGAAGCGTGTGAAGTTTTTGCGTGATTATTATCATGATAGAAGAAATGTTACTATACTTCTTGCGTGATAATTACATCTCATTGTATGTATGATAATTTCATCACCGCATGATAATTATCACGCAAATCTAAATCTTTTTTTCGTGATTATGTCATGCCCGCTTTGTATACTTCTTATGAACTAGTTTATACACTTAACTTTTCAGATTAAAATAAGCATTTGTAACATTGTATTCAAAATTATTTAAAAAACTTGTCAAAATATAAATAAAAATGAACATTCTATAATGAAATATTTGAAATTTATAAAAAATAAAATATTATATTTTAAAAATTGTAATTACAGCATAAAGTATATTAAACACTAATTATAATAAAAATGTGGGAGCAAAAAAAAATATTTAATGTTAATTGTTTAAATCACCAAAAGAAATTGCGAAGTGATATAAAAAGTTTACTTGTGTACAAGTGGGGTTTGAAGGAGTGAGTAATTAAATAACTACAGTTGTGGTCAAAGTAAAAATTTATAAAATTATATTGTAGTTAACTTTCTATTATATAAATAGATAATATATCCAATAACATATTCAAGAAAATATGAATGGCACCTTAACATCAAAGTTGGCAATGAGATAAGTTATACATCATTACGTGTAATGGTGGAGCTTGAACACTCCCGTAGAGGATGCGCGGTCGAAATTTATGTTTTTTAATAGGGGCGAACTCGATACTTAGATTAAAAGTAATAACACGTTTTAAAAATATTTTAATTAGATCACTCAATTTTTATATTTTATATAAATTAAAAGTAATAACACGTTTTTTACCATGTTATACTTTTTGTTTTAATTAGAAAATATTTTTTTCTCTCTTTTGATGCTAATATGGAACGTTGACGTAAATTTTAGGTACTTTTTTTTCATAATTGACATGTTTTTTTTATTTTTTAATATAATTTTATATATTAAAATTATGATCCATGTGTCTTCTTCACTATTACTTTCTTAATATAAGAAAATTTAATGATAACTCGATCTGATCGTTTAGCGGTTCAATTTGAGAAAAATATACACGGACGACTAAATTAGAACACTTTTGACACTTGATTATTATTATGTGATATTTTTCCTATAAAAATGTAGATATAAAAAGATTCATTACATGAGTTGGTCCTTTAAAATGAGTGATAACTAAACCTAATACCATAGAATTGTAGATGCTTATGTTAACTTATCTTCTACAAATACTATTTTTCCTCTGTTCAATTATGCTGGTATATTGTCCCTAGCTCGTTACATGCCATGCAAAAAACAATGGTGAACTTATGTCATCGTTATAGCTAGACAAACGAAACGCTATCAACCAATGATGTTAGAACCGGATCGGACCGGCCGGTCCGACCGGTTCGACCGCGAATCGGTGGCTGGTCCGGTCCGGTCGAGGGTGGATCGTTTTTGAAGCATTGAACCGGCCGGTTCGAACCGAGTCGGCGGTTGGACCGGCGAACCGGTTCGGTTCCGACCGGATTTTGAATTTTTTTTTTTTTTTTATTTTAGTGGGTAAAAACGGGGTGTTAAACCATAAATTAGTACTTTGTATATACAAATATAGTTAAGTTTTATATATAACTATAAAATATATGTATAAATCATATATAAATTACTTATATTTAATTACATATATAAATATAATTAAAATATAGTTAAATCCGGTCCATCCGGTCCGACCGGTCCGACCACCAAACCAGTAAGCCGTCCGGTTCGACGTCCGATCCGGTTCTGAGAACATTGCTATCAACTATAACCGCTCAGTTTAAAAACAACCTTTTGAACTTCCCATATTACAATTTGATATTAAAGTAAAGATGAAACATGCTTTTAGAATGCTACTTGACTTTAAAAGGAAAGCCAGTCGAGCTAAAGGTTTGAAACAAATAGAGTTTGGTTCTTGTAAGATACCATAAATCGACCATACATGCAAATATGCAATCCAGGGTTTGTGATATCTTTTAAAGGGTAACTTAGTCTTTTCATCTAGAACGAACACCCACTTATAGTATAGCACGACAGAGAAGAGCTCGACATGAAAGTTTCCAAAACAAAGGTATATTAGTCTTTTCAACTAGCATGAACGTCCACCACAACAAAGAAAAGCTCAACATCCGATGTTTCAGAAAAGTGTATATTAGTCTTTTGAACAAGCACGAATGCCCACATATATAGTATAACACTACACATTAAAGCTCGCGAGTTTTCAAAGAAGGGTATATTAGTCTTTTCAAATAACACGAGTCGAGCTAAAGGTCTGAAACAAATAGAGTTTGGTTCTTGTAAGATACCATAAATCGATCATACATGCAAATATGCAATCCAGGGTTTGTGATATCTTTTAAAGGGTAACTTAGTCTTTTCATCTAGAACGAACACCCACTTATAGTATAGCACGACAGAGAAGAGCTCGACATGAAAGTTTCCAAAACAAAGGTATATTAGTCTTTTCAACTAGCATGAACGTCCACCACAACAAAGAAAAGCTCAACATCCGATGTTTCAGAAAAGTGTATATTAGTCTTTTGAACAAGCACGAATGCCCACATATATAGTATAACACTACACATTAAAGCTCGCGAGTTTTCAAAGAAGGGTATATTAGTCTTTTCAAATAACACGAGTTGAGCTAAAGGTCTGAAACAAATAGAGTTTGGTTCTTGTAAGATACCATAAATCGACCATACATGCAAATATGCAATCCAGCGTTTGTGATATCTTTTAAAGGGTAACTTAGTCTTTTCATCTAGAACGAACACCCACTTATAGTATAGCACGATAGAGAAGAGCTCGACATGAAAGTTTCCAAAACAAAGGTATAATAGTCTTTTCAACTAGCATGAACGTCCACCACAACAAAGAAAAGCTCAACATCCGATGTTTTAGAAAAGTGTATATTAGTCTTTTGAACAAGCACGAATGCCCACATATATAGTATAACACTACACATTAAAGCTCGCGAGTTTTCAAAGAAGGGTATATTAGTCTTTTCAAATAACACGAGTCGAGCTAAAGGTTTGAAACAAATAGAGTTTGGTTCTTGTAAGATACCATAAATCGACCATACATGCAAATATACAATCCAGGGTTTGTGATATCTTTTAAAGGGTAACTTAGTCTTTTCATCTAGAACGAACACCCACTTATAGTATAGCACGACAGAGAAGAGCTCGACATGAAAGTTTCCAAAACAAAGGTATATTAGTCTTTTCAACTAGCATGAACGTCCACCACAACAAAGAAAAGCTCAACATCCGATGTTTCAGAAAAGTGTATATTAGTCTTTTGAACAAGCACGAATGCCCACATATATAGTATAACACTACACATTAAAGCTCGCGAGTTTTCAAAGAAGAGTATATTAGTCTTTTCAAATAACACGAACACCCATACATAATATAGCACCACAAAAATCTGATAGTCATTGGAGTTGAAGATTCAAATCCATGAATAGGTATACAAGAACACATACAGTAACATCAAGGAAAAACAAGCCCATAAATCGTCTCTTTCCATCAACCCCCCTCCCATGCTCGAATTCCTCCAAAAATTCAAAAGAACGCGTAGTATTTTTAGGATGAACATCTCCCTAGAAGCCAGCCCATCCAGCCGGTTGGGAGGCGGGCTTACTTTCTTTGTTTTTTGAGTCATCAAAACGTAGAGAATGATTTAAATTGTTGACAGGCGCATTTACCTGAAAGCTGGTAGTAGGAACTGCTGTAAAGCTTTCTGCTTCAAAACCCCAACTGGTTTTGGCACCTGAAGACGCTGATGAAACTTCAGCAGGTTGTTTGTTGTTCGGGTGACTGTTTCTGGTTCTGACAGATTTAAAGTTGGTGGTTGTTACAGTTGGAGGTGTGCGGTCTTCTGGGAATGCCTGCCATGTTTGATCAGAGCTTGGAGAATTTTCGTTACTATTATCCAATAATCCTTTTTGCAGCTCCCAAACTGTTCCGTCTTTCTGCAGTGTATTAGACACATACAATGAGTAATAATTTGGAGTTAAAAGCTAAAACATAGTTCGAAGATGCGTTATTTAAGAATCAAACCAAGATGTCTACCTTATACATTGCACTGAATGGATTATAGATAACAGTGGCAAGACGGATAGGATAGGTGACGGTTAAAAGGGTCAAAATGAGGTGGTTTAGGTTGACCAACAAACAACTTTTGTCCACTTTTAACCATAAACAATTAATGTGGTAATTACAATTACGAAAATAATATCAGTACAGGAATAGTCTAAGCCTGTTAATAAAATGATTTAGTGGCTTGTGTACATTAACGGGGTGTAACGGTTCAAGAGGGGTGGACCCAGAACAGCTTTAACCTTAATTCTTCTGAGCTATATATAATTACAAAAACTAAAATACCACAACAGTAACCTAATTATAAAAAATAAGAGTGATGCAAAAGGTTTTGCAGCATTTTACATACACTTGGGGCAACTTCCGCTCTGTTTGACCCATTTCTTAGTTAACTTTTTCAAGTTACCGACTTAACCCATTAACAAATGCTTCAAATTTGCAACCTCTGGAATATATTATCTGGCTTGACTATAAACAAATTTTAGGGCAAGAGTTTGAACAAAGATTCATTAAATGGACTTAAAAAGTTCATGTATGTATGCATATATAAATGTGTAAATGAATATAATTATCAAGAGAAATCAACACCGAGAAGAATGAGATGTTTGAAATTTTACCTGCTGAGAGGGAGACTGGGTTTTGGAGGCAGTTTTATTTGGTGGAGTTGTCGAAGCAAATGTTTGCTTAAGTTCATGTAGCTCTTGTCTCTGTGACCGACAAATAGCAGATAATTTTTCATATTTGGAGCTTAACTCACTTTTCTCCATATTAACCTGCTTCAGCTGTTCCCTTAATCTTTCCACCTCAGCCTTTAACTTCTCTTCCTTCCCAGAGTCAACACTGCTTCGTCTAGAGCTGACTTCATTAATGCCAAACTCAGTTGCAAAAGCATTGAAACCATCACTTGATTTTGCATCTGAACTATCCCGGAACAAGTTCGTTTCGTATTCCTTTGAAGGGCCTAGCTTTCCATGAACAATTTTTTAGAGGAAGATGAATGGCTAATAACATCTTTTGGAGGACTAGTTCTGTGTACAGAAAACCTCCTTTCAGGGACACTTGGCTCTTCATCGAATTTAACTTTATTAAGCTCTTCAACAACAGCTGATTCCTTGGCATGCTGAGTTGTCCAAAATGCACCTATGGGCCCACCACTTCCTACTGGTTGAGGTGAAGCCCGAGCTGACTCGGCACCTGCTGGAGGAGGTGGTGGACTTCTACGAGGCATTGGACTGGTTTTATTTGCAGACTTTGGAGCACCTGTTAGACCAACATCAATGCCGAATGAGTACAGAAATTATTTCTTGAGATAATACAAGCATTTTGGTATGTCACCTTCATGCATGTCAGTTTGGAGCATTTCAGGTGGCCTATCAGGTAACGACTTCTGTAGTCCGTCAGGTAATAAACCATTAACCCGAAACCACACCTGCAAAAGTTAAAGAAGTAATATTAGTGATCATGGACATATGCATGGCTGTTATGTTCCATGAACATATATACAGTCTATAACTAACCTAAATTCATGGAGATGAATGTCCAATCAAGCAAAGCTCTTGCCTGCGTAATGTCTGGTCTGGAATCTGGTGAAGGTTGTAGCATGTCCCTGATCAGATCTGTCACTGATGAGCTGTACTTTGGCAATTCTGGAATCCGATAATTCCCATTCAAAACTTGTAGCTTTGATTCACCATCAAATGCAGACTTGAAATAACAGATGCGAAAGAGAAGACACCCAAGGGCCTGCATAAAATGAAGGTTCAGCATCAGTACATTTGTCGGTCAACCCAGCCCCTTTAAAAAAAGGTTTTGAATGTCGCCAAACCCGCTCACCCATAAGGCCCACTTAACTTACCCAAATATCAACTTTCTCACTTATTACTTCTCTAAGAAACAAGTCCCACATCTGCACCAAGAACAAAAGTTAGAAGCAAATAAAAAGGAGAGATCTGATTATTAAAAGTCTTGAGAAATTATTATACCTCAGGGGATCTATAGGCAGGTGTTGTGTGCTTCCTTATATTGTCTTCTTCAATTCCCATTTCTTCTGGCCTCTCAAAACGTTTATGATTTGTTGAAGTACTACCAAAATCACATAACTTCCATAATCCATCAGATCCAAGTAAAAGATTCTCTGCCTTCAAGTCACTATAGTTGCAATTTAAAATGATTACTAAGCCACTCTGGCAATGTTCTTCAATAAGAAAGGGATAAGAAAAGGTAGAAAAAGAGAGGCAAATCTTATTTGCATTTTGCAGGATGTCAAGGCAATCTCAAATTCTTGATCCATTTACTTAGCTTGGATTATGTTTATTTCTAACTGATAAAATTGGTCGAACAATAAAAATAAATACAAAGGAAATGGGTCAAACGGCTGAAAATCATGTAAAGTATATTTTGTCTTTATAAGTTACAGCCCAACATGTTTTTGTAATCATATTTGACACAATAACTATTTGCAAAGAATCGAGATCAACCCAACTGCAATCATCCCCTTTCAACATGTACAAAAAACACCCTGTTTTGACCAGTTACACAACCCACCTAATCTGCCCATTTACCACCTCTAGACTGAAAGATAGCTAATAGCATAAAAACATATAATCACAAATTGCATAATCTATTGTGTTTACCGGTGAGCAATGGGTGGTGATTGACAGTGCATAGCAAAAATTGCATTACAGACATCCCTGAACATTAAAAGTATCTGTTTTTCCTCAAAGAAGCCAGCACCCCTGCTCTCCAGCACATTAACCAGAGATTTTTCACAATATTCCATTACAAGGAGTGCTTCCGTTGTCCGCCCCATATCTAGGATAGCATGGGCACATAACATAACAACATTTGGGTGTCCTTGAAGTAATTTCATAACAGATATTTCTTTTCTCACAAGTTCAAGAGATTCTTCATCGTTACATATCATGTGCTTCAGTGCATACTGTTTTGAACCATTTAGAGCATCTTGAGCCAAGTAAACACAAGAGAATCCCCCCTCAGCGATGACATGGCGAACATGAAATTTCAGATTTCCAACATCAATCACACGACCTTCAAGCCCAGATTTCTCCTTAGGCATGAACTGCTTAATTCTCCACATACTTGACAGCTAAAAGATGAATCTGCATTTGCTACGAATTAAGAATCACATGATATACATACGAGCAAATAGTCAAAAAAAAAAGAAACCATTATGCTATTAGGTGGGAATAATTATTTACATCCATCTTCAGTCTTCACGTACACAAACTAAAAGGTAGTTTGGATGACAAGGGGACAATATGATAAGAAGTTGGGATGGTAGCGGATGTCCTTTTCCAAACATCTCTGGTCGATACAAGAATGACCATAACTATCATCCAAACAAAAACTGATTTTCCCATACTATTAATACATGGTCATTACCCAATTGCTAAGTAGTAGTCAGCACAAAACTGTATTCCATTTTGGTTTTTCCAGTTGTAAAATTCGTCTACAACCCAAACTTGCATTGAGGACGATAAAATCAGCAGTGATAGTTCGACTAAACATATATTAAAAAGCTAAATCTTTTGAATCATATTACTATAACGCAAGACACGACAATAAGTTATGAAACTGCATTGATTAATTTTTACAATTTGGCTGATCAAAGCAGCATCTTGTGATACAGTTCTATTGGCGCTGCTCATTCTGATTAAAATCAAAAGTTTGAGCAAATCCCCAAATTGCATAAAAAGCTTACATTACATGTCCTGATCGTGTACGGAATTCTCCGCCAATTAATCGTAGCATCGTGATCCTATAACCAGCGACATAGTAACAAACACATAGTTCGAATGTACCTAATAGATCTACAAAACTCTACACATTCCGCATGAAGATAACGTCTCCAAGTCCTTAATCCCACAAGTCGAGTGAAATTAACATATGGATCTAATATACAAATACCTAGATCTATGCACACTTCGTCTACTTCAAAATTGATCAAGTATAAGCAGAATAAACTACAAATGAAGCCCGGATACTCGTAAACCACTGAATAATTAGAAAAACGAACCTGATGAACGATAATCGGATGGATTGGGCAGCAACTACAGCAAAATGTTTGTTTATGAATTGTTTTTGTTTGTTTGAGGAAGATCTGAGATCAAATGATAGTTTTGGATTTAATATATGATTGTGTTCTCAGATCTCGATTTGTAGCTTTGAGCAGAAGGAAACTGACAGAAAGAGAGTTTGTGATCGGGCCTCAAGTTTTCGAAACACCAGTCATAGCGTATGATCTTCAATATTACACGTTTTATAGAGCGAGATATTTCATATTTGTAATCAATAATAGTTAGTTAGTTTGAGTGGGGGTCTCTTCGAAAACGGTCTCTCTATCTCTCAGGATAGAGGAAAGACTTGTCACCACATACCCCTCCCAGACCCTGCTCTTCAGCGGGATACACTGGGTACGTTTGTTTGTTTGTAATCAATAATAGTTAGTTTAACCAAAGTCCAAACGAGTATGTAAATAAAAAGAAGGTGATATGTTTAAGTTTCTTTCAAGCATTATGTTTAGAATTGAATGTTTTCTTAATAATAAGTTTCATCTTAAGGGGTTGAAGGTGCAGTTTCTGTTAGAACACGGATTCGAATTAGGGTCGTACATTTACCATTTAAAAAAAGATATTTTATATATGTATGCTCCTAACTAGAGCACAATTAGATCACATAAGTTTTATACGACGCTTGAACCCTTAATTTGTATGAGTGAATTTTTTGTACATAATTGTACGTAGTTTTCGCCTTACTTGAATTATACTAGCATGTCTAAACTTATGGACTTTTCTTATCCATAACTTATAATAAAAATAATAAAGTTTTGTCCATATGTCTTCTTACTAGCATATGTTTATTTAGACATCACATAGAAATTGTCACGTGTCATCACCTCTATCACTCTGAAAATATTAACTTACTTCTGTAGTTAATCCTTTTTTTAACATATGAAAAAAGTATTAACATATTTCACTCTAGAAATATTGACATTTATTTTTAAATAGTTTATATATTTTCATTATTACATTATTTTTAGAATAACTTTTCAAAAATAGTAAACGTACATTTCATTAAAAAAATTAAAGTGTATGATTTTAGGAATTTAAATTTCTTTCTTCCTACTATATATAAACAAACAAACAACCAAACAAACAAACATACCCAGTATATCCCACTAAATAACAGGGTCTGGGAGGGATAGGTGGTAACAAGTCTTTCCTACTATATATATATATATATATATATATATATGATCAATTATCATTATCATAATATGTTATGTTTGTAATTATATTTTAACATGTTATTGTGACAAGGTTAATAAATAATATTATTATAATCACCCATATTAAAAACTTCATTTATATTAATAGCATAATTATCTTATAATTATTATTTTTTTCCGTATATTATTTATAACTTAAATATGTTTGTTATATATAATACTTTCATTCATGTCTTATCTATAACATATATTAGATTATACATAAAAAATATTTATTATATAATTTTGTTATTTCAATCCGTGTAACACACAGATATCTAATCTAGTTTGATTTACTAAAAAGGTATGCGCATCAACAATTGACGCATTGCATTCGAATACATAAATCTTTTGCAATAAAAATATAAACCACAAAATCTTTAGAAAAACATTTAAATATTTAAAAAAAATAAACTTTAGATCCAACCTAAGCTTTAAAATACTCCTCGATTATAAGCATGGACACTAATAACCTCACCATTATGCATGTGGTAATATGACATAATACACACACAATTACAAACAACCACTATCACTACTTGGATTCATGTGATGTGTTTATGGCAATGATTGCCAGCCAATTCTTAAGGAGGTAACATCAATGGTTACGGAAACTCGTCCAGACGTTACCTTTTACTATTCTTGCTAATGGTGAGTGCACAAAAGCTACATAAATTACAATTTGACATGAATAACATGAATGCACATAACTCACTTTCTAGACATAAAGCAACAGAATAGATGAAATTTCCCTTATGGCTACTTATTGAATTTAACGCACATATGGGACTCATTAGTAACATTTGACATGTTAAATGTTTTATGTCAAAAATATTATTTAGCATGAAAATATATTAATGCAAATAAATCAATTTAAGAAGCCATACATACATTTAAGCTTTAGAAATAACAAAAATCACTTTTTATTGCTAATAGCCTACTTGGCACAAAGTTTGTATTGATACAAAAATGATGATATATTATTTTTTTGTGTCTTTTTTGTCAAACATTAGATATATACTCTCGTCTTCAAACATTAAGCAGTGATTTGCTAATTGAAGTTCTTGCTATCAATATTAACATTTCTCATCAAACTCCCACAATCCATCAACAGCCTATGATTCAATGAACATGAATAGTTTCTTCATTATTACCAAAATGATCATTCATTAGTTACTCTATTTTTTATTAGGGGACTTTTCCTAGCTAGCATGAATGCCTCAAATATGTTCCAACTAGATTTATAAACCACACAATGTGGCAGAGTAGTTCGTTGCATTCTGAAAGAAAAAGAAACATGAATGGAAAAAACTGAAAAAAGAATGTTGAACAAAAACCACACCCCCCTAGGAATCAAACCTAGGTGGGTTTAATCTATATCCGCACGTAGGGGAGTTCAAAAAAACATCTGAAAATATTCGAAATACGATTTGTAGCCGAATCCAAATAAACCGATACGAATCCTTATTCGGATCGGATCTCATCCGAATCCGAATTCATTATTTGGATCTCGGATCGGATTTCGGATATCATAATTATTTTATTCGGATATCTGATTAATACGAATAAAAATTCAACTATGCATCTAGCTCAATACTCATTATCCAACTAACTATTATGTTTTCATGTTAATACTCAAAAAATCTTGACATATTCTAATTATCTAATCCTACAAAATTATACAATAACCGATTGTTGTTCTAAATTAGGGATTTTAATCTTCAGGTTCTATAAAATTTTAAATTTGTGTTCAAATCAAATTTGTATCTTTGGGTTTTATGTTTTATTGTGATTTTAAATTCACAAAATGTTAAGAATAAAAAAGTTAGCCAAAAATAAAAAGGAAAAAAATAGAAAATTTTGTTATTTGGTTTACTTGGATTATTCGGATAAACTCGGATTATTCGAATATATCCGAATCCGATCCGAATTGAATTCGGATAGATTCGGATCATGCAGAAACATCCTTATTCGGAGTGGATCAGATCGGATCGGATTTTGGATAGGGTCATGAAACTTTTTAAGTCCGAATAATACGATCAAAATAATCTGTTATCCAATCCGATGAACATCCTTATCCGCACGCCTAACCGCCAGGGTGGGAACCCTTTTGGGTTTAACCCTTGCAACCAAATTTTTAAATATAAATTTAAAAAAAACTTAAATATAAATTTGACATAACCCGAAGACTTAAATATAAATTTAAAAAAATATTCAAGTGATTAAATGTAAATTTGACATAACTTGAATGCTTAAATATAAAATTTTAAAAAAGATAAAATGAGCAGGCATCAATTAAAAAAGAAAACAAAGAGAGATAAAGTATTGTAGTTAGTTTCAATAAATCCATAAAGCTTTAAGTTTAAAATTATAAAAAGTAGGGTTTTTATTAGTTTAGAGAAAATAAAAATTATTATGTTAACATTGCAAAAACCTACACCTTCACTACTAATAAATTTATCTATTTGTTATATATAGTGATGTGGCGGGTGTTATCGAGCCTCTTTTCCGACCTAAACGTTGATATATTTGGGTATTATTATTAATATAACTATGTAAATATTTAGTGATTATACGCTTAAGTTTTAAATAAAATAATACTTAAATCAAATAATAATATTAAGTTATAAAAATATAAATAATAAATATGTTTATTTTAATATTAATTTTAAATATTATAAAAAAAGATAATACTAAAAATAATATATATATATATATATTAAATAATGTATTAATTAGGATAAATTTGTTAAATATGAGCAAATTAGAAACTATTGTATATAACACTTGTACTTTATATTTAAAAAAAACTATCTAAGTAAAATTATAAGTGTATCCTTATCAAATGATTTATATAATAGCATAGATATAAATAACATATATAGATTATTATTATCATCACTATTATAAAAGTTTTTAGTGATTATATAGTTAAGTATTCAAATAATATGATACTTATTTATAAATTTAATTATTATTATTGAATTATTTAGTAATTATATAGTTAAGTATTCAGATAAGATATTACTTATTATTAATTTTTTATTTTAATTTTAAATTAAAGTATTATAAGTAATATAATATATAATTTAGTGAATTAAATAATCTTATATTATAATATAATGTATTAATAATAGACAAAATTACAGAAAACGTCCTTTAAGTTTATATAAAGTTGCAGGTATCGTCCTTTATCTTTAAAATGTACTCTAAACATCATTTATGTTAACATTTTGTAACAGAATTCGTCCTTTAGACTAACTGTCGTTAACTTTTTCAGTTAAGTCAAGGGTAATTTGGTCTTTTTACATTTAAAGGACTATTAATGTAGACTTTTCCAAACGTAAAGGACGTTTTCTGCAACTCCTTTATTTTACATAATTTATTTATTTTTACAATAATACATCTACATATTATTTTTAAATAACATAATATATAGACAAAATTATAAAAAACGTCCTTTAAGTTTATATAAAATTACAGTTATCGTCCTTTATCTTTAAAAAGTACTCTAAACGTCCTTTATGTTAACATTTTATAACAGATATCGTCATTTACACTAACTGCCGTTAAGTTTTTCCGTTAAGTCAAGGGCAATTTGGTCTTTTTGACTCTAAAGGACTATTAATGTATTTTTTCCAAACATAAAGGATGTTTTCTGTCACTTTTTTTATCTTTTATTTAATTTACGTATTTTTGAAAGAATACATATACATATGATTTTTATATAACGAATATATATATACATATAAATTCATACATAATTAAATATATTAAATATTTTCATACATGTATAGCTAATTAATTATATTCACTCACGTCTTATATATATATATATATATATATATATATATATATATACATATTATTTTTTTCATCCACGTATTTATAATATAAATAAATAAATAATATAAATTATACAATAGATATTTACAGATAATACGTGGATGAAAATAATTAAATAATATATATTATGTTATTTAAAAATAATATGTAGATGTATTATTGTAAAAATACATAAATTATGTGAAATAAAAGAGTTGCAAAAAACGTCCTTTACGTTTGGAAAAGTCTACATTAATAGTCCTTTAAAGGTAAAAAGACCAAATTACCCTTGACTTAACTGAAAAAGTTAACGACAGTTAGTCTAAAGGACGAATTCTGTTACAAAATGTTAACATAAAGGATGTTTAGAGTACATTTTAAAGATAAAGGACGATACCTGCAACTTTATATAAACTTAAAGGACGTTTTCTGTAATTTTGTCTAATATATATTATTTAATTATTTTCATCCACGTATTATCTGTAAATATCTATTGTATAATTTATATTATTTATTTATTTATATTATAAATACGTGGATAAAAAAATAATGTGTATATAATATATATATATATAAGACGTGAGTGAATATAATTAATTAGCTATACGTGCATGAAAATATTTAATATATTTAATTATGTATGAATTTATATGTATATATATATTCGTTATATAAAAATCATATGTATATGTATTCTTATAAAAATACATAAATTAAATAAAAGATAAAAAAGTGACAGAAAACATCCTTTATGTTTGGAAAAAATACATTAATAGTCCTTTAGAGTCAAAAAGACCAAATTGCCCTTGACTTAACGGAAAAACTTAACGGCAGTTAGTGTAAAGGACGATATTGTACAAAATGTTAACATAAAGGACGTTTAGAGTACTTTTTAAAGATAAAGGATGATAACTGTAATTTTATATAAACTTAAAGGACGTTTTTTTTGTAATTTTGTCTTAATAATATATATTAATTGATGTTTTAATTAGAAAAAAGTTTATTAAATGAGGGGCAAAATAGAAATTATTGAATAAAACACTTATACCTATTGTTTAAAAAGTTATATCAGGTATTTTAGTTTTATGTAAAATTACACTTGTATCGTAAGGTTTTATTTAATAAAGTAGTATAGATAAAAGTGATTATGAATACTGAACGCCTGACGTATGTGATCACCTTGCGTCTTTATACCCAATTGGTTTTGAATCGACAATCATTTGATCCTTTTGAAATTTTATATAACCCAATCAACCCATTCATAACTGACTGGACTGTAACGGGGACCTCTATGCTGAGAAAAATATAATGAAAGAAGAAAAATGAAGCAGTTGCTTACACTGCAGAACTTCAGTATAATAACCTTTGAAGAATGTTCGAATTGAGCTTTTGGAGAGATTCAACCTGGCCGACTAGTTTGCCAATTAACCCGACTACGCGATCCATGTATAATATGTAAAGCCCGCATCGGCTTTCTAACAGCTGAAGTCCTTTTCTAGCATGGAGGAATGAAGTCACCCACTCTTCAAACAACTCTATAGCATAGTTATCAATGAGCTTTTAGTTATTATACAGCTATCTTTATAAAATCCATTATGTCTGTTAAAGAAATACCATGTTCTATAACCCGTAATGTTTACCAAATTATCCAATATGTCTTTATAAAACTCATAAGGTTCACTAAAAATCGATAGAGAAATAGCTTTTGTTAATTTGAAGCTATAAAGTAGTAACTCCTAGCTGATGTAATTAGCATATGATAGAATGCATGCTTACCAGTTGAAAATCCATTTGTCTTTGACCAACTCGTTAGGTAGTCCGATACTAAAAACTCGATAAGCTGGATCCTGCCAAATACATGGTACATGCGACTAAACAATTCATAGCCCAAAATACCAAATGTGACAAATTATGTTATGATATGAAAGTGGTTGATACATTGTTCCAAAATACAGGCCATTTAATAACTCTGTGTATGCTTGTACTTGTATATATATATAACCCGAATATAGAATTGTAAATACGATAACATAGAGTTATCATAAACTTTATCTATAATTTGAAATAGTTTGAATTGTAAATAGTTGTTGATTAGCTCCTGCTCTTTCTCATAGTTTGTTAACTCCTATCCTTTGTAACTTTATATATACTTGTATCAATCAATAGAATAATCAACAAGCTTTCATCATCTTCTTTGTACCTTAATATGGTATCAGAGCTCGGTTCTAGCCCCAGCCTATCTACCTCTTCCATGTCTTCATCTTCTTCCAACGCCATGGATTCCAACGACAACCTCTCTGTTAACACTATCAATAACCTCACGATGGTGAGTTTTCCAGCCACTCTAAAACTCGCATCCACAGCACTATTGCATGGCTTGGACCTTTATCGATTCATCGACGGTACTAATCCAGCCCCTGCTCCAACTGCAGCCGCTGATGGATCCAAACAACCACATCCAAATTATGCTCAGTAGTTTCGTCAAGACCGCTTGTTGTTCGGTGCTCTAGTGGGAAGCCTTCCCCCCGCAATCGTACCGCTCGTTACCAACGTCGGTTCCTCTCAAGACGCTTGGAAGATTCTTGCTGCTACATATGCCTCTCCCTCTCGTGGGCATATCAAACAACTACAACACCGGCTAAAACAGTCCACAAAGACCCCAAATCAAACCATCACAGATTACATGCAAGGCGTGAAAATCATTGTCGATGAACTCGCTATATTGGGAAAGAAGATGGACGAGGAAGATGTTATTGATGTCATCCTCACTGGCCTTGACCAGGCTGCCTACAAGCCTCTGCTTGATGTCGTTCATGCACGGGTAACCCTATCACCTTCAGCGAGCTTCATGAAAAACTTATTAATCAAGAACTCACCTTATCCCAACAGGTTGCAACCCATGGTCTTCATCAACCTGCTGCCGTTTTCCATAACCAAACCCGCTACCAACACCCTCGCAAACCACCAACCAAACCTCCTCGACAACCAAACCAAGCCCCCGGCCTACTACCCGCCCCCTCATCCCCATCCACTGCTTGCCCGTTTCTCGGCAAGTGCCAGTGGTGCCACATCCGAGGCCACTCTCTAACCAACTGTGATGCCTTTAAAAAGGCACACCCACACATCCCTATACCATCCTTCAGCAGGAATTCCCAAGGCAACAATGCTCAAGTCCACACCATGAATACTCACCAACCAACCGCTGCAAATTGGTTATTCGATAGCGGTGCTTCTCACCATGTGACAAACGATCTCAATAATCTCTCCCTCCATGCACCTTATGATGGTACTGAAGAGCTAGTGATTGGTGACGGTTCGTGTTTGAAAATAACTCATATTGGCTCCTTAGTCATCCACACTTCACATACAGCATTAATTCTTCATAATGTTTTACGTGTTCCTTCTTCAGCTCGTAACATTATTTCCATCTCTTGTCTTTGTTGTGATAATGATTTTATAATAGAATTCTTCTCCTTTGTTTTGTTATCAAGGACCGACACTCGCGAACCCCTCTGCTCCAGGGAACAGCAACCCGAGGAATGTATGAGCTCCGCTCTCCACTTTCTCCTTCGGCCTTCACCATGCATCGCGCTACTTCCATGACTTGGCATCGCCGTCTCGGTCATCCACACCATCAAACTCTCAAGACTTTATCCTCCACCATTAGTTCTATTTCTATTTTTACTGAAAGCTGTAATTCATGCAAATTAATAAAAGTCATCGTTTACCGTTTTCTGTTTCTACACTTTCCTCAAATGCTCCACTTGACTTAATCTTTTCTGACGTATGGTGTTCCCCAATCACCTCCTTTGACAATTACAAATATTACATTATCTTTGTGGACCATTACACCAAGTATACTTGGCTCTACCCTTTAAAACAAAAATCTGAATCCCCAGCCACATTCATTCGTTTTCAAAATTTAGTCGAAAACTACTTCCAACGCAAAATCAAACAATTATTCTCTGATAATGGTGGCGAGTACATCAAACTCCTTTTTCACCTCCATTCTTGTGGCATCTCACACCTCACCTCTCCACCTCACACTCCCGAACACAACGGCTACGCTGAACGCCGACATCGCCATATTGTCGAGACTGGTCTTTCTCTTCTATCACATGCTAAAATACCTGTCACCTTTTGGCCCTTCGCCTTCACAACCGCGGCCTACCTAATCAATCGTCTTCCCACCCCAACTCTCCGCAACCACTCCCCATACTACTGTCTATTCAACAAACTCCCTAACTACAATAAACTACGTAGTTTCGGTTGTTTGTGTTACCCGTGGTTACGCCCTTATTCACCCCACAAACTCCACCCTCGGTCCCTCCATGCATTTTCGTTGGCTACTCCCCTTCCCAAAGTGCATATTACTCGTTCGATCCTACCTCCCACAAAACCTATACTTCCCGTCATGTCATTTTGAGGAACATATTTTCCCTACGAACAGCTCACCAACACTCCCGCCTCACCCACGCCACCCTCATCTCATTCATGGTTTCCCATCCTCATCAACACCAACCCCCCTCCCATGCACCTACTGTTGCCTCTCCCCCCGAACTATCCCCTACGGATCATCGTCACACGCCCCACCCCCACCACTATATCACCTTCGACCCAACCCTCTTCCAACCCCACCCCCTCTTCCCTCACTCCCACACCATCTCCCCCCGATCCCGCTCTCCACACTCCACCCGCTTCTCCTGTGCCCTCTCCACCACCACCCCAACCCACTACTCGTCTAAATCCTAAACCCAATCCCCGTTATTACAACTCTGACTTCTTCTTATACGCCACTACACCTACTTCCCTTATTAAACCGCCTACGGTTCTCCATGCCCTCAAACATCCTCTCTGGCGCAAGGCTATGACGGACGAATTCGCGGCCCTTGAACGCAACCATACCTGGTCTCTTGTTCCCCCCACCTCCGCTCCCAACTTAGTTGGTTGTAAATGGGTTTATCGCACCAAGTATAAACCCGATGGGTCCGTTGATCGCTTAAAAGCTCGACTGGTTGCTAAGGGTTTCCACCAACGCCCTGGCATTGACTACGTCGAGACCTTCAGTCCCGTCATCAAACCCGCCACCTTACGTCTCATCCTTTCTCTTGTTGTCTCTCAAAATTGGTCTCTTAGCCAATTGGACGTAAACAACGCCTTCTTACAAGGCACCCTTGTTAGGTTATCACGACACACACAAACACAAACACGATGATTTACGTGGTTCGGTCTAAACTGACCTACGTCCACGGGATAACTGGAAGCTTGTATTTCTTTGAGATGTTTGTAAGGGATACTTTTACAGATACAAATCAGTCCTATTTATAGGACAACAAAGAAGAAACCACTCAGAAAACAAATTGCCTGGAAACATGGATGTCTAAAGCCACAAAAAATGGATGTTTCTTCCTTTTCCTTTTTGACCAATTTGTTTGCCACTACTGAATTGGTAGCTTCACCTACTCAACAATCTCCCACTTGAAGCCACGGAACAATCTTCACCTGTGCTTCAACTGTGCATTTGTATCTCTGTAAGAAAACTTTAGTATCTTCAATGCTCTTCCAGTTACCCGGTCTCCTCAACATTATTCCTGGAGACCAGCTGAAGCCACGCACAGCTTCAGCTTATCCAACGTTACACATTTGGTGAACATGTCCGCTGGATTCCTAGCACCTGAGATATTCTTCAAGTTGATTGTTCCATCAGCAATCAATCCTCTCACGAAGTGATACCTTATCCCAATGTGCTTCGTCTTCTTGTGATACACAGGATTCTTAGCAAGTTTCACTGCACTTTCATTATCACAGTGCAGTATGTACTCAGTCTGCTTCTTCCCTAACTCTTCCAGAAAAGCCTTCAACCATACAAGCTCTTTACTGGCTTCAGCAATAGCCATGTATTCTGCTTCTGTTGTGGACAAAGCTACACTTTTCTGGAGCCTGGACATCCAACTGACTGCAGTTCCTCCCACTGTGAAAACGAAACCTGTGGTGCTTTTAAATGTCTCTTTGCAGCCACCCAGGTCAGCATCTGTATAGCCTCTGAGAACTAAATCCTTTCCTTTGAAACATAGCCCCATCTTTGAAGTTCCTTTCAAATAACGAAGCACCCACTTTACTGCTTCCCAATGTTCTCTTCCCGGATTCGACATAAACCGACTGACAACTCCGACTGCGTGTGCTATGTCGGGTCTTGTGCACACCATAGCGTACATCAAACTACCCACTGCAGATGCATACGGGACTCTAGCCATGTCAGCTTTTTCTTCTTCTGTTTTGGGACACTGATCTTTGGTAAGCTTGAGGTGACTCCCCAAGGGTGTGTTTCTTGGCTTGGTCTTCTCATTGTTAATACCGAATTTCTCTAACACTTTCCTGATGTACTTTTCCTGGGATAGTGTTAGAGATCTATCTTTCTTGCTCCTGGTGATACTCATCCCGAGTATCTGTTTAGCTGCACCCAAATCCTTCATCTCGAATTCTTTGGACATTTGCTTCTTTAACTTGTTGATCTCGTTCATGTCTGATCCTGCAATCAACATATCATCTACATAAAGCAGTAGAATGATATACGAACCCTTGAATTTCTTCAGATAACAGTAGTGATCGGCTTCACATCTCTTGTAACCGGTTCTCACCATGAAATCATCAAACTTCAAGTACCATTGCCTTGGCGCTTGTTTCAGACCATATAAACTCTTCTTCAGCTTGCAAACCCAATTCTTTTTTCCAGCAACCTGGAACCCCTCAGGTTGTGCCATATAAATGTCTTCATCAAGGTCACCATGTAGAAACGCTGTCTTACATCTAGCTGCTCTAGATGCAAATTTTCTGCTGCTACAATGCTCAGAACTAATCTGATGGTGGTCATCTTCACCACTGGAGAGAAGATTTCATCAAAGTCAACCCCCTTCTTCTGTTGAAAACCCTTGACCACTAAACGGGCTTTATACCGTTTAGATCCATCTTGTTCATCCTTGACCCTGAAAACCCATTTATTATGAAGAGCTTTCTTGTCATGCGGAAGCTTAACAAGAACCCAAGTATTGTTCTTCTGTAGTGAATTCATTTCATCCTTCATAGCTCGCTCCCACTGGAACGAGTCCTTCATCTTGACAGCTTCAGAATAACTTTCTGGTTCACCATTTTCTGTCAAGAGAATGTAGTTGACAGAAGGACTGGGACTGTACCTGTTCGGTGATCTAGAAACTCTGGTTGATCTTCTTACCGTAGGCTGTTGTGGTGACTGTTCGTCTTCAGACCCTGAACTCCCACTGTCAGAAACTCCCACTGTTTCTTCACCCTCACCATCTTCAGTCTCTGGTTCTGTGTTTTCAGACTCTGCCATTGGTTCTGCAGCAGAATTGTTCTTCTGATTTTTAACACTAAACTCGACTGTTTCCTTCTGAACCTTTGAATTTTCCACCTTTCTGTCTTTATACAGTTCTGCTTCATTGAATTCTGCATGCTTGCTTCGGACTACCTTTCTGTTTTCAGAATCCCAAAGCCTATAGCCCATCTTATCACCTCCATATCCAATGAAAATGTACTTCTTTGCTTTAGCATCTAACTTGTCACCTTCAGGATTGATATCATAAGCACTACACCCGAAGATTCTCAGGTGATCGTACTCAACTGCTTTACCCTTCCATTCTTCTTGAGGAATCTTGAAACCCAACGGTACTGAAGGTCCACGATTGATAAGATAGGCTGATGTGTTAATTGCATCAGCCCAGAACATCTTTGGGAGCCCCGCATTCAGCCTCATACTTCTGGCTCTCCCACATAATGTTCTGTTCATCCTCTCTGCAACCCCATTCTGCTGCGGAGTTCCTGGAACTGTGTTTATCATCTTGATCCCTCTATCAGCACAATAATCTGCAAACTCCTTGCTGATGTATTCACCACCGTTGTCGGACTTCAAGCACTTAACCTTCAAATCAGTTTCAAGTTCAACAGCAGATTTCCATTTCTTAAAAGTATCGAAAACTTCAGATTTATGTTTAAGAAAGTAAACCCATACCTTGCGTGTTGAATCATCAATGAAAGTCACAAAGTAACGAGCTCCACCAGGTGAAGCTACTGATGTCGGTCCATACACATCTGAATGAATCAGCTCCAACTTCTGAGTTTTTGGTGCTCTCCCTTTCTTTAGAAAAGTAACCTTCTTTTTCTTCCCAAGAATGCACGGTTCACAGAATTCAGACTCGACATGCTTTAATTCTGGAAGCTTTCCCTTGGCAACAAGCATCTTCATCCCTTTTCACTCATGTGACCGAGTCTTTGATGCCATAACTTTGACTTACTCGTCTCACTAGACACTGCATTTACCCATCAGTTGGTACTTCAACCATGTACAAAGTGCCTGTCTTCTTTCCTCTAGCGACAACCATACTGCCTTTGACAACTTTCCATTGTCCTTTACCGAAGTAAACATCATATCCCTGATCATCAAGCTGACCGATGGATGTTAACATCCTCTTCAAACCCGGAATAATCCGAACATCTTTCAGGATCCAGATTGTTCCCAATGATGTCTTCAACTCTATGTCTCCAATCCCTGTAATGTCTAGACTGTAATTATTAGCCAAACGAACTTTACCAAAGTTACCTGTTCGTAGATTCTTCATATTCTTCGTGCTAGACGTAGCATGAAATGATGCTCCTGAATCCATAATCCAGTCTTCAACAGTATTTTCGACACAGCAGATAAGAGCATCTTCTGAGTCTGAGGCTGTGGCAGCATTTACCTCCTGTTTATCTCTAGAAGGTTGTGTGCACTAACTTCTGAAATGACCAAATTCCTTACAGTTCCAACACTGTATATCTTTTCTTGGCTTTGCAGGTCTCGACTTGCTTCTTCGTTTAGACTTCGACCTTCCCCGGTTTCCTCCTCTATTGATATTTCTCCCTCTTCCTTCAGTACTGAGCAACGAGCTTGTTTCTCCAGAATTCCTCCTTCTGGAATCCTCATTCAGTATCAAATCCCGAACCTTACTGAATGTGAGTGTCTCAATCGATCCAGTGATTGCTGTGATCGTTCCTGACCAGCTGTCAGGTAATGATAACAATAATAAACAAGCCTGTAATTCATCATCTATTTTAAAATTCACCGACGACAAACGTGTCAAATGAGATTTAAATAGATTAATATGCTCAGTGACAGAACTTCCCTCTTTCATTCGAGTGTTGACTAACTCCCGAATTAGGAACACCTTATTTGCGGGAGACGGCTTTTCGTACATGTTGGTCAAAGCTTCCATAATTCCACGCGCCGTGGTTTGCTCCATAATGTTATACGCAACATTCATGGACAATGCGAGCCATATCGTTGACATCGCCTTCTTGTCAATCAATGCCCAATTATTCGGTACTGGTGTAGGAGGAGGTTCTAGAGCAGCATCTAACTCCTTCTGTATAAGCAAATCTTTAATTTGCATCTTCCACCATCCAAAATTTTTTCCATCAAATTTATCAATCTTTATTTTACCGTCTTCTTCCATTAATAACAAATTAACAAATAACTACTAACCAAACAGGTTCGTACTGCTAGGTGGTAATTTATGGAAGTAATATACGAAAGCAAGAAAACTTATCTTTTTCGAGCTTTGAACGACGATAAACAACCAAGTTGTGAATGATGGAGACTTTGTGAAAAAGTGCAGGGATCTCTTTTGTCAATAAGGAAACTTGATTTTTTTTTCTTTCAAAAAGAAAGGAACACACGTGCTTCCTTCTCCATTCTTCTCCACTTTAAAAGGAATCTTTTTTTTTTGCTCCTTTCCACCACAGACTTCTCCAAAAAAAATCCTGCTCACTTCTCTCTTCTCTCTTCTCTGTGAGCAAGCAGACCACCAAACAAGAAACCCTCGGGTCAGGTGGAATGCAACGGGTCCGGAGTCACACCACCAGCAACACAAGCGGAGTTCACCCTAGGCACGGGTGGTTATGACGTCAGCCTGGTGAAGACAAGCGATGATTGTGGAGGTTTCGGGCGGATCGTCGGAGTTTGCTGCGGCGGCGGTGAGGCGTTTGGGTCGCCGGAGTTTGCTGCGTCGGCGGCGACTGACGACAGTGAGGAGGGCGGCGGTGGCGTCGGTGCTAGCGGCGGCGTCTGGTGGCGATCCGTCGTCTTCGGTGGTTCCGGTGGTGACTGCTCGATCCGAGTCCCGACTGCTCGATCCCGACTGCTGTTCGCAACTGCTGCTCGCGTCTTCTGCTAGCTTCGATTTCACTCACCAGGTACCTTCTCTCTTCACCTTCTTCTCTCTGTTTGTGTGAATCTAACAAGAGCCTGAGCTCTGATACCAGTTGTTAGGTTATCACGACACACACAATGTGATTTACGTGGTTCGGTCTAAACTGACCTACGTCCACGGGGTAACTGGAAGCTTGTATTTCTTTGAGATGTTTGTAAGGGATACTTTTACAGATACAAATCAGTCCTATTTATAGGACAACAAAGAAGAAACCACTCAGAAAACAAATTGCCTGGAAACATGGATGTCTAAAGCCACAAAAAATGGATGTTTCTTCCTTTTCCTTTTTGACCAATTTGTTTGCCACTACTGAATTGGTGGCTTCACCTACTCAACAACCCTAACCGAAGATGTCTACATGGCTCAACCTCCCGAATTTGTCAATCCATCTTTCCTAAATCATGTTTGCAAACTTCATAAAGCCATCTATGGCCTTCGCCAAGCTTCACGCGCATGGTATGACGAGCTCAAGTCTTACTTATCCTCTCAAGGGTTTAAACTCACCATCTCTGATTCTTCCCTATTCACTCCCCCGTCTACCTCGTCTCCCATTTTCATCCTTGTTTACGTGGATGATATTATTATCACAGGTGATTGTCCCACCTCCATCTCTCACTTCATTCACTCCTTTGCTTCCAAGTTCTCTCTCAAAGATCTTGGTGATTTATCTTACTTCCTCGGAGTGGAAGTGATCCCTCACTCCCAAGGTCTTCTTCTCTCACAACACAAATACATTCACGATATCTTGACAAGAGCCAAAATGAGTGATTCCAAACCTGTAACCACACCCATCACGTCCTCTGAACCACTCACGTTGCATCGGGGCGATCCCTATCACTCACCTACTGATTATAGAACACTCGTTGGTGCATTGCAATACTTGTCACTAACTCGTCCCGACGTTGCCTTCACTGTTAACCGCTTATCACAGTTTATGCATGCCCCAACGACACTTCACTGGGCAGCTCTCAAACGTCTCCTCCGATATCTTCATGGCACGATTCATCATGGGGTATTATTACGGAAATCATCTCCCCTCCATCTTCACGCCTTTACTGACGCTGATTGGGCAGGTGACAAAGATAACTACCGAAGCACTACCGGTTACATCTTTTACCTCGGTTCAAATCCAATCTCGTGGAGCTCAAAACGACAAAGCACCTTAGCCCGTTCCTCAACCGAGGCTGAATTTAGAGCCGTTGCATCCATTCCAACCGAGGTACAATGGCTACAATCCCTGCTGCGCGAGCTTGGATTCACATCGACATCCACTCCAACCATTATTGTGACAACCTTAGTGCCACCACCTACTCCGCAAATCCTGTTTTTCACTCACGAATGAAGCACCTTGCCTTGGATTTTCATTTTGTTCGAGAGAAGGTGCAAGGTGGTTTCCTACGCGTTACACACATAGCCGGAGATGACCAGCTTGCTGACGTCCTCACAAAGCCTCTTCTTCGCCCGCGGTTTCAGCTACTTCTTTCCAAGATTGGACTCGTTCCCAGACCGTCCATCTTGCGGGGGCATAATACGATAACATAGAGTTATCATAAACTTTATCTATAATTTGAATAGTTTGAATTGTAATAGTTGTTGATTAGCTCCTGCTCTTTCTCATAGTTTGTTAACTCCTATCCTTTGTAACTTATATATACTTGTATCAATCAATAGAATAATCAACAAGCTTTCATCATCTTCTCTGTACCTTAATAGTAGTGAGTATTATTTATGAAAAAAGTTGAGTATAATACTCACAAATGCAGTGTATCTAGTTTAGATGTGACACAAAAACAGAAGCATGGTAGATGAAAAAAGAGAAGTATTAGGAGATGATCATGGCTAATAATAACTTACAAAATGTACAGATAGCTATGCATCTCAGGGAAAGTTGATTCAAATGGATCAAGAAACAGCAAATTCTCTGCCAGTAAAGAGATTCTTTGAGAAACTGCAAGAATAACTCGTTGTCCAATACATGACTCACTTCCAAGCTTACGAAGCAAGTGCTGAACATGGAATTGGGATTCATGATGGGCTTCTGAAAGAGTGTTGTAAAGGGATATAAATTTGAGATCTTGAGTACATTACCTTTATAGAAAAATTGGATTTCAATCATGGCATACAAATGGTAAAAAGATGACTAACAAAGATGCAAAACAATATGATAGATATTTTGCATACAACTGTACTCTGAATTGTACTACAGAGCAGAAAAATACTTACTGTTTCCTTGTAATGTAGTGCACATTTTCCGCACTAAATTTGATGACAAGCTGCCAACGATCCCTTCAACAGATTCAATATTCTCTCCCTTGGACAGTGTATTATTGATCACGTCTACAAGAATAGGACAAGGGAAAAAAATATAAGAATGAATTATAGGTTTTAATTGGAAGGATACAGGAGGTTTCAGCTCATGTGGTTAGGTGATACAGATATGCAACTTGTGTGTGGCAACAAAAGACATCCAGAGTGAATGAGTTGGGTGACCAAAGATATACATCAAATAAAATGAGAAAGATATACCCAAAATTAAGTCTACAGCCTGGTGTGACCAGTTTGCAAAATTAGCAGCATCTGGCTGCAACAATAATACAAGAAGACTGTATAATTGAGTAGATTGATGGACACTGATTATTACAACTAATATTAGGCTACCAGGACACTCTTACAGTGTCACATAGTTCCACGAGAAAATCAACCGAGGCCCTAAGTTGTTCAATCTCCTCTGTTTTATTATCTACAATGCAAACAGTGCATAAAAAGTAAAATGGTTGTAACTTGTATCTATTGTACAGCCCAAACGATAAGAAATCTCACCCACGCCAATTGCTTCCCATTTAGGGGTTTTGTTATGTTGATGCCAGCTACATTTACTTAGATAAATGAAAGGGAACTTGTTTGTAACAATATTAAGGTAAAACAAACTTCTACATAGTAACATGAATCAACTGATACAATTATATCCTTTGCTAAATGATAACTTATCATGAACTTCAAGGAACTGAATCTTCTAAACTAACAAAAGAACAGGAAGTTTAATGGCAAAAGTTCTAAATCATTAACATAATATGAACATGAGTTCATACCAGACAAAATTAATCTTTGTGCAGAACCTCATTCCTTCTCCTCCTCCTTTCCTTCAGTCTCACTGCACCAACCACAGATCAATCAAGCTATCTATCTATACACACACAACACAATAACCCAACCACATATCAAATCACACAACCTTGTCTCATAAACCTGCGACGCAACACATCCTTAAACCTCTCGTCAAATCCGTCTCCGGACACCTCACTAGGCCTCAATTCCCCAAATCATCATAAAAATAGCACCTGCAGGTTGCACCACCCGATACCAACTCATGTTGCATTCCATCTGCATAATAAAATAAAAAAAAACACGTCACCAGAGACTGAACATATAGATTTCTCATATGCATAACGCATAACACGAACCTTCAACTTCTATCAGATCCTGTTTAAGCTTAATAATCTCCTGCTTACGCTCTTTCGCCTGTATCGCAAATTCACAAAACAGTATCCCTAAATGTTAACATCATTCATCACAAAGTCACAAACTATGCAATAACAACTTAACAGGTAACAAGTCAGTGATGTAACTTCTATCTAATTCGAAGCTAAACTCGATTCAACTGACGTTTTTTACATCAAAGTCAATGCAAATGAGAGTATGAGAGGATGTAATACAAATGAACCTGTGTTTCCATTTGAGAGCATCGGAATTGGAGGCATCAGGTGGAGGATGAGGTGTGTCCGAGGTTTTCTTCAGGAGTTTAGAGCGAAGAAGAGCCATAGCGACAGCAAGCTTCAACGATTCGTCTGATCCGGTGGTGGTTTCCGACGACATTGTCGATTTGAGCCCTACAGTGGCGACGGTGCGCGGGAGATCTGTAAGTAGACGGTTACGTGAACGACTAGCGTTTGTCTCTTAAAGGAGCCTCAATTTAGCTCAACCTTGTTTGAAAACGGTTCTACTCGAGCCTTTTAAGTTTTAATATGCCAGTCACGAATGACTCAGCTCATGTACTTACAGGTTATTTTTATTGTTGTTACATTTCTTAGCTTTTATATTTACACATTTAGTTTAAAAAATGTTTTGAAAAAAAGGTCATTTTCGATAGAAATACCGATGTTTAAGGAAAACCCTTTTTGTAGAAAACTTTTATTTTTTTGAAAACGCCGACTCCAAAATATTTCATCGTTTTGAAAAAGTTCATTGTTTTGGACAAATTTCATATTTAAAAAACTTTTTTTAAGAGTTAAATGTGTTTTACGTCCATGAGGTTTTATAGAAATTGCTATTTGAATCTAAAAGTTTAAAATGTTGTCATGTGCATCCAAAGGTTTCACTTAAATTATCATTTGAATCCATTTGGCCACATATAACTAACACGGTTAACTTTAGCCGTTAAGTTTCCAACATGAGACTTATTTTAATTAAAACAATTACAAAAAAAACAATTCACATGAGGGGTTTTACATGTTTAGTCTTTTTTTATAATTGTAGTTATGATTTGATTCTATAATCTTATTCTACTATTTTGTCTTGTTAATGTATTTTGGATCTCTTCATCTTCATCGTCAGATCTATTCATCTTCATCATCAGATCTCTTCATCTTCATCATCAGATCTCTTCATCATCGGATCTCTGCATCTTCACCCATCGTACGCGAAGTAGATCTAAATCACACCATCGATTTGCAAGTCCGATGAACAGGTGAGGTGGAAGGTCAATGCCAAATGTTGTTGTTGGTGAGCAAGCGTGTCGGTGGTGATGGTTATCAAATCGGAGAGCAAGCAAGAAGATGCGGTGATTATGATTTTGGGGTTTTTGTCAAAAAATAGATATCAATATCTTGATATGAACATAACCCATATGTGATGATGATGATTGTAGAAGAACAATACCAAGAATCATTTCTTCTTCTTATTTTTTTTTGCGTGGTTCTAGGTTGGT
The DNA here is from genome assembly GCA_024085815.1 of Flaveria linearis. Lineage (NCBI taxonomy): Eukaryota > Viridiplantae > Streptophyta > Magnoliopsida > Asterales > Asteraceae > Flaveria > Flaveria linearis. The sequence continues at coordinate 17,748,306 of CM044008.1, forward strand.
TGAGAGAAACTGTAGAGAGATGTGTATGTAAATGTATGTGTATGTAGATGTGTATGTAGATGTATGTGTATATAGATGTGTATGTAGATGTATGTGTATGTAGATGTGTATGTAGATGTATGTGTATGTAGATGTGTATGTAGATGTATGTGTATGTAGATGTATGTGTATGTAGATGTTGTGTATGTAGATGTGTATGTAGATGTGTATGTAGATGTACGTGTATGTAGATGTGTATGTATATGTGTATGTAGATGTATGTGTATGTAGATGTGTATGTATATGGGTATGTAGATGTGTATGTATATGGGTATGTAGATATATATGTATATGTGTATATGTGTATGTAGATGTGTATGTATATGTGTATATTGTATGACATTTTGAATTATTCTAATTTGACTATTTTTATGAGTACACAACACCGGTTAAATTCAAACTCGTTAGAACAACGGGGCAATAAGGTTATTTTTATCATTCAGTAGAGTCAGTCAGATACTAAATCAAACAGCCAAGTTCAGTCAGATGCAGACTCATTCAGAACTTCTTACTGGGTCAGCTTCTGACTCAGTCAGATCTTACTTAGTCAGCGTAATCAAACAGCCCTAAGTAGCTTATAGATCATGTATTACTTTTGTGGAATAATATAAGGGTCGGTTAAGTGGACACGCTGTCAGGTGATAGGCGTACACCCTTTAACTTTTCTTCATGGTCCGTGAAGTTTTTTACGGGCCGTGAGGGACTGAAAAAAATTTAAATCTCTGATTCAGTGACTCACGACCGTGAGTTTCCCCGCGGTCCCTAAACGATGACCCGTGAATTTCTTTAAGGCTCGTGACCGTACTATTTCACGGCTTGTGAAATGTTTAGCAGGCCGTAAAGGTTTTCTGAGTATTTTTAGGTTTTATTAATTATTCATCGGTTTTCGTGTTTTTCGTTTTTTATAATTATTTGACGTGACGTATTATTACTTGTAAAATGTGTGTCAATTATTTGATTTGATATAATATTCTATATTTAATGATATATATAAGAATACATGTTAGTTGTTTTTATGAAACGAGATAATTTAAATATCAGATCGTGAAAATAATAGAAGACGTGCGAATGAATTTGCTTCTGACTCACGTGTAATTGTTGAAAGTATTTCGGAACCAATTGATAACCATAATCGGCAGAATGTCAAAAATTGGTTTTGGAATATTATGAAGTTTTTACGTAATGAAGATACTCAATTATGCAGGGTGTATTACATGAGTGTTGTGTATCTCCACTTATAAGTTATTTCAATTGTTCTAAAACCTATCTGAAATTATTTTGACGCTCAAGATCGATAAATGAATGATCAACAGAAAACGATTTAAGTTTGATGTCACACCAACCATTTGGACAAATAGCATTCTGTATACGTTCGTTTTATACGTTTTGTCTATCATCAACACACGCGGGTAGGGGCCTGTCATAAAATATGAGACGTGGGATGTATAAAAGACCTTGTCTATAGTTTTTGTGGGTTCATCTATGTGAGTGGGTAAATATATTTATTTTGTTATAGTATTGTATAAAACACCTGCATTGGAGTTTTGCCGATTCTACTTGATTTTTTCTATTTTTTGTGCGCGCATTATGCACCGTTCTTAAGGGTGACACGCTTTTAGATTCTGGTCCCTAAGTGTCCTAAAATGTTTCGAGTCTCAATATTTTGCTCTGTAAGTTGCTTTACCATGCAAATCTATTTTTCAGTGAGTCTAATGGTATGCATGCCCCTTGAGATGTTCATCGACTTCATGATTATGAGAATCATTACAATATTAGGATCAACCCATCTTTTTTTATTTGGTATTTTCCCTGTAATTCAAACTGATAAATTTTTTTATTGGTGTCAGTGTTTATAAGAGTGGGTGCTCCTTTATATACTTCACCGCGATCACATGTTAAACCATATTTTAACTAGCAACCCACTTATGTTTTGTTTCGACCGTTTCATGATAATAACATATCCATTTTCACGACTTATATTACTTACTCAATCAACCAAATTTTCACGAGACGAAAAAACCTAATAATTTTAAATAATATAATTAGTTATTATCAAATAACAAACCTAATAATTAGTTATTATTAAATAATTTAAAAAAACTAATAATTAAGTAATAACCCGGTTCGTGTCGATAACCCTTTTCTTTCCGAACCATCATCGTACTCATCTCCGCTACTATCACCTCCATATCTCCATTACGTTGTCGCCGTAATCACCGCCGAAACTTCCAACATTATCGTCGTACTATTCAACATAGTTATCGCACTCGTCACCGTAATAACTATAACCTTCGACGGGGTAATAATTAGAATCAAAACCAAATAAATAATTGTTATCCCAGATTGACAACGTTAATAAACTATACCACTTAAAATTTAAACAAGTATTAAATTTATCGATATGAAATTAATTAATAAGTAACGATTTATATAGTATTTTAACAAAACTATTACGTCGAGTCAAATAATTATTGAGGAATATTAGATCGTATCAAATAAGGTAATAAACACAAATTTACACCGTAATCGAGAAATGCTACATCGCGTAAAAAAAATAAAAAATATTCACTAAGGTAACGACCCGTGAGAGACTTCACGGGCCGTATGTATAAACTTTAACGACCCGTAACGATATTCACGATTCACTAAGGTAACGAACCGTGAGAGACTTCACGGGTCGTATGTATAAACTTTAACGACCCGTAACGATATTCACGACCCGTGAATATACTGCAAGTGAAGGGAGTCACAACCCGTAAAATGGTTGAATGACTATTTGATGGGCTGCAGAGCTTATGGCTCATGACGACTCTTACGAGCCATAATCAGGGCGTCCACATATAACAAATGATGTACCTCTAACAGACCCCTAATTTTATAAATATTTTATTTTCTAGATGCTATTAGCAATTGATGAAATAAAAATATAATAAATATCTAAAATTATAACAAATAATAAAATTAAATGCTATTACTCTATATTTTTCACAGTTTACAGCTCTCCCTCTGCTCTCGCCCAACGGGCGACCACCGCAACGCACCGCCTGCTCACCGCCTGCTCTCTCTCCCTCTGCTCTGCTCTTACTCTAGTGTCCTCTGGTGTGTTCTTGGGCCACTGTTGCATATTGTGGGGAGTATCTTCACGTATCTCAGTGGAGTCAAAGGAAGAAGAAATTTCTAGGGCAAAAACCTAGGATTTTGTTGGTGTTGTTTCTCTCGGTTGAAATATCTAGGGCAAAAACCCTAGATCGTGCTGCGGTACTGCTGTTTCTCATTATCTGTCTATTTCTCGAAGAATCCAGGGCAACTGTAACAAGCAGGAAACCGCATCGGATATTGTCCGCTACTTGGGGAGAATAGCCCCATCACGGTTTTAAAACGCGTCCAATGAGGAAGGTATCCAGTCCCTTATAAAGAGACTTTCGTTCCCCTTCCCAACCGATGTGGGATGTTACATCCTCCCCCACTTGGGAGACCAGCGTCCTCGCTGGCACAATGGCCCGGCCCTGGCTCTGATACCAACTGTAACAAGTAGGAAACCGCATCGGATATTGTCCGCTACTTGGGGAGAATAGCCCCATCACGGTTTTAAAACGCGTCCAATGAGGAAGGTATCCAGTCCCTTATAAAGAGACTTTCGTTCCCCTTCCAACCGATGTGGGATGTTACAGGGCAACAACCCTAGATCTCATTGCTGTTGGTCTTCTTCTGTCTTGGATTCGCAACCCTAAGTAAAGGTTGCTAAATCTAGGGCACATCTGAAGAACCCAAACTTGGGCACATCTGGTGAGATTGTTCCATCTCTCTCTCTTTTACTTTCTTGTTTAGGCTGATATTGGCTGGGTTAGGAGTACCAGTATCTGTTGAGATATCTGTGTTGCTTTCTGTTGCTCTTTACTGGTTTACTTGTGCATCACTTGTGTGATCTGTTTTCTGGTTTGTGTGCTTACATTTAAACAGCTACTCTAATCCTTGATTCTTCTTGAGTCTGATATAATTCTTGTCTAGTTCTCTGCTGACCGTTTAGTTATATGGTTTGTGCCTAATTGATTAGTTGTTAAAACTTGCTGATTAGTTGTATAATTGTTAGTGTTTTGATATTAATTGCTAAGTAAGTGGTATATTGTTGGTTGAGTTTGTGTGTTGAGCATTTGTGGCTTGTTGTCTTCATTTCTGGTCAATCTTAGAACTGTTCTCTAGATAGGTTTCATTGGCTTATTTGAATCTACACTCAGGATAGTGTGTCATTGTGTGAAGTGGTGATCATTGTTGCTTTTTGATTAAGTTCTTGTGGTCTTTGTTAGGGATACCAGCATCGTGTGATTTGATTTTTTTTCGTGTCTTGATTTGTTTGCGTGCTCCTAGCGTATTGTTGACCTCGTGGGACTGTTTCCTTTGATTGTGCTATACTTGTGGTGCGTTTCTTTCTTCTGTGTTGTACGTGTTTTTCGGGTACTTTTAGTGGACTCTATCGGGTATAATAGATAGCAGGAGCTACTATGCTGACCCGAGATCATGTTCGGTGACGAGAGGTGCGAAGACAGGAAATAAAGTTTGTAGATTAAGGTGGCATCGTGGAATGTAGGAACACTAACTAGTAAGTTACTGAGTTAATTGATGTGCTGAAAAAACATAGGGTCCAGATAGTGTGCCTTCAGGAGACTAGATGGCGGGGTGGGAGAGCAAAAGAGTACAATAGTTATAAACTATGGTATTCAGGGTCTGATGGAACAAAAAATGGTGTAGGTTTTTAGTTGCTAAGGAACTTCATGATAATGTCGTGGAAGTGAGAAGATACGATAATAGAATTATGTTGTTAGAATAGTAATAGGGGATGAGATAGTGGCAGTAGTTAGCGCGTATGCACCCCATGTTGGAATAGGGGAAACGGAAAGAAAGAAGTTCTGGGAGAGTTTAGATCACGTTATGGGCGACATACCGAGAGAAGATAAGACATACATAGGAGGAGATTTTAATGGACATATCGGTAAGGATAATGAGCATTTCCAACTGGTGCATGGAGGCTACGGGTATGGTCTTAGGAATGACGGCGGTAGGGACCTTCTCGACTTTGCAGTAGCGCATGACCTAGGCATCATAAATTCGTTTTTTAAGAAAAGAGAATCGCATCTAATCACGTTTAGCAGCGGTGGGAGACACACGCAGATAGACTATATATTGACGAGGAGAGAAGATCATAGCTCGTGGAAGGACTGTAAAGCAATACCGGGAGAGTCAGTTGTGACACAACACCATATGTTGGTGGCGGATATACGCCTCAAGAGACAAATTGCCCTACCGAACAAGAGAGTAAGACCTACGATCAGATGGGGCCAGCTCAAAGACGAAAAGATTACCATTTTCAGAGATAAGGTCATACCACTGAACCAGACTGGACCACAGGAAGACGCAAACCAAAAGTGGGAGGATATGGCAAATAGGCTTATCCAAGCAGCTAAAGAAACGCTTGGAGTAACAACAAAAAGGACAGTCGGTCATAAGGAATCCTGGTGGTGGAACGAAAATGTACAGGAAAAGATACGAACCAAACAACAAAGTTTTAGAGAGCTTATACGCTGTAACAATGAGGAAAAACGCGCAGAGCTAAAAGAAAAATACAAAGAGGCGAAACGACAGGTGAAAAAATCGGTGTCAGAGGCAAAGAACACGGCGTACGAGATGATGTATAAACGATTAGAGACGAAAGAAGGAGAGCAAGACATGTTTAAGATAGCCAAGGCAAGAGAAAGTAGAAGACAAGACTTGAGAATGGTGAAGTTCATAAAGGCGGTGGATGGAAAGGTTTGGTGAAGGAGAAAGACATCAAGGTGAGATGGAAAACTTACTTCGATAACCTTTTCAACATAAGAAACCCAAATCAACAGACTGAGATAGTTAGAACAACACAAACAACGCAACAAAACAACTGCTATTGTACAAGCATCACAGTTGACGAAGTTACAAGAGCGATGAAGAAAATGGGAAGGGCTAAAGCAGTGGGGCCAGACAACATACCGATTGAAGTGTGGAAATGCCTGGGTGATGAGGGTCTCCAATGGTTAACAGACTTATTCAACACTATCTTTAAGACAGGGAAGATGCCAGACCAGTGGAGAACCAGTGTCATAGTCCCCGTATATAAGAAAAAAGGAGATGTTCAATGTTGCGAAAACTACAGGGGAATAAAGCTATTGAGTCACACGATGAAATTATGGGAAAGAGTTATCGACAGAGAATTAGACGGGAAACTCAGATAGCGATAAACCAATTTGGATTTATGCCAGGACGCTCTACAACAGAAGCCATACACGTCGTAAGGCGATTAATGGAGAAATATAGAGAAAAGAAAAGGGACCTTCATATGGTATTCATCGACCTAGAAAAGGCATATGACAGTGTTCCGCGACAACTAATCTGGGAAAGTCTACGAGTTAGAAGGGTACCAGAGAGGTATATCAAAATAATTAAGGATATGTATGACGGGGCAAAAACGTGTGTGCGAGCACCGGTAGGAGACACAGACACCTTCTCAGTGGAAGTGGGACTCCACCAAGGATCTGCACTGAGCCCATTTCTTTTCACAGTAGTGTTGGATGAGATGACCAAATCTATACAACAGTCAGCCCCGTGGTGCATGCTTTTTGCGGATGATATTGTATTAATATCAGAATCTAAAACGATGCTTAACGACAAGCTAGAGCAGTGGAGAGCAGCACTAGAGCACAAAGGATTAAGGATAAGTCGCTCTAAGACGGAATACATGCATTGCAACTTTGGTGACGAGGCGGAAGAGGACACCTAAGTCAGTATCCAGGGTATGCCGGTCCCACGAACGTCTAGGTTCAAATACCTGGGCTCGTACCTGCAGGAAGACGGAGAGATACACAGCGATGTAGCGCACCGCGTTCAAGCAGGATGGTGCAAGTGGAGAGCAACATCAGGAATTCTATGTGATAAGAGGTTTCCAGCGAAACTAAAGGGAAAACTATACAGAGTGGCGGTACGCCCAGCTATGCTATATGGAACAGACTGCTGGGCCATAAAGAAATCGCACGAGAAACAAATAGAGGTTGCAGAAATGCGAATGCTGAGGTGGATGTGTGGAAACACAAAAATGGATCGGATAAGAAACGAAGTGTTTGTCAGAAGTTAGAAGTGGCTTCTATTGCAGATAAAATACGAGAGGGAAGATTAAGATGGTTTGGGCATGTCAAGAGAAGACCAATGGCTGCACCGGTTAGAGCAGTAGAGAACATCATCCTAGAGGGTAGGAAGTGTAGAGGAAGACCTAGGTTGACTTGGGAAGAAAAATTAGGAAAGATATGGTACACTTGCACCTCTCCGAGCACATGATCGAGGATAGGAGTGAGTGGAGGCATAGAATCAAAATTAAGGACTTTTAATGGGTTCTGCATCTAGGAAGGGACTTTTTGATTGCGTCTTGCAGGGCTTGTTGTGTATGTAGCCCGCTTTTGCCCTTTTTAGGGGAATCTTGCTGCTTCTATGATGTATGCTTGTTATTTTTTCCTTTTGGTGATATTTTTCTGTATGTTGTATGTTGTGTGCTGTATCATTTATCGTATTTTTGATTATATACTGATTCACTAGCGTTATGGCTTTTCATAGTGAGTCGGGGTCTCTTTGGAAGCGGTCTCTCCACCTATCTGGGTAGAGGAAAGACTTGCCTACACCTACCCCTCCCAGACCCTGCTCTTGAGCGGGATATACTGGGTTTGTTTGTTTGTTTGTTTAATAAAATTTTAAAAATAAGAATATTTATATTTTTATTTTGTAGTTTAGTTTACTTATATAAAATAACTATTATTTAATATGTGTAACATCCGCCATTTCAAGTTATAAACCTGAACCCGAACTAAAATCGAATTTTCATACGATATGAATTTCTTATTTTATTTTATTTATATTAATGAATTATAGATTAGACGTGTAGTTTAAACAATATCGTGAATTGATTTATTCAATTTATCATTTAAACAACTTATAATAACTCGTTGATTTATAAATAATTATTTTTCATAAAATTATAAAGCTTATTAATCATGTTACAAAAAAAACTAAATGGAAAAGACTTATTAAAACTTATAAAGTTATAAAAAATTTTAATAACTTATAAAGTTTATTAGTAATTATGAATTTTAATATTAAAAATAAATAATTAAATTATAAAGTTTACAAGTTTTATAAAAGTTATAAAGATTAACAAATAGATAATTTGATTGATTATTCAAATTGGTTTTATAAAGTCTATAAAGATTTTATAAAAAAATAAATTGTTAAAATTAGAGTCTTCATAAATTTAAAATTTAAATTGTAATTATTATTTTATTTATTTAAATTATTTAATTTTATATTTATTTTAAAGTCTAATCATAACCCCTTTTTAAAGACTTATAACTCACCATTAACACCATTCATAACCTCATCCTAACTTTAACTATAAAAGCAAGGTTTAGGCCTCACTTTTCACTTGCTCATTCTCTAAAAAACTCTTTAACAAACCTTTCTTCCATTATTTGGTTTTGATCAAATTCAAGAATTTTCTTTTATAAGTAATCTTAAGAAGTTTCTAAGACTAAGTAATCTTATATTGATTTATATTAAGCATTTTTATATTCTTTTAATCATCCTAACATCAAATTGTTCTCATGTTCTTACTTTTATTCTTTCTTCTACCAAATCTTTTTTTTATCATTATCATTTTATCATTAACCTTCTATATTCACTAATCTTATAACAATCACTAAAATTCTTAAATCAAGCTAACAACACACTAATGTAAACAAAGAATCCCGTTTGCATATGGACAGCTATGCCGCCGCATTCGGTTATTCCACAAGATTATTTCCCTAAGTGATGGCTATGTTGAAGTCTTGGAATATCTTTTATATAACTCAAATGAAGTCTAATATATCATATATCAATATAATAAATTTGTTCTAACCCGTTTCATGTTTTAACGATTTTAAAAGTGCACATAAGTGCCTTACTACAATTCTGGCAGAATATAATCTGACTTCAACCGACCATAATTTGATCATAAAAAACTAAATTTAAGTAAACTCAGACTCCAATATTAAGTTCATTGAATTACCTTTTCAACGACAGTTTATATGTCTTCAAACTCAATCGGACGACTCAACAATAACCTTCACAAGATAAGTACGCATTTCAGCACCTTCTGTCTTGTGCTACTTGTTTGACCTATTTACGGATCTTTTATAAAAATGTTTCTGAATGAAAGTTGTCCGGGAGACTTTGAACTAGTCAAATGTAAATTTTTATAATTTTATGAAACCGGTTGCTATTTTAAAAACCTGTTCAAACACATACCAAACATTCTGTCCAGAATCTAAAATTTTACAATCATCATTTATCAATCTACCTTTCGCTTATTGGCATTTCTAAGCATCCTAACTTCTTGTAATGAATTCTAGCCTCAAGTTATTGTTTTTTAATCATTTAGGACATCGCATTTGACTCTTGACATCCAAGCTTCCTATGTACTCTACAACCATCACTATACTTGTAGCTTTCCATGTGAGTTTCCTTGCCCCATTTTATATTATTTCATACTGTTTTGGGGTGAAACATGTTACATTATTTTACTTACACCTGTAAATATTTTATTCTTGTAATGCACTTGCAATTCATACTTATATTTGTCATGGTTATTTGTGTTATTGTAAGTCTTATATGAGATACATATTTTGTTTACAATCATTAACTATTGCTAGCCCGGCGACGTCTTAGATCTTTAGGCCTGACAAGCCTATTTGGTGTTAAAGCCGATGTATTGCCGGCTCCTGATGACGTATGACTTGTTCATCATGGGAACCAAATACACTTAGCCAATCATATAAACTTGTAATCAAGTCGAGGTTTGATTGTAGCTATATGTGTTCTATAAACTTGCTAACTCATAACCATTGACATGAATTGCTACTTGTAAACCTTTTATATATATATATATATATATATATATACGTGTGTGTTTAACCCATGGAAACTCATCAATTTCAAAGTTGACCATTTATTTTTAACATGTTTCAGGTTTACTACTTGAGGGATTTTTCTTGCACATATAAGACTTGGACCTAGTTTAACTAAATACTTTATTTATTTGTTTGAATATTTTGTATTGTAATGATTTATTGTCTTGTAATGTCCAATAAAAAATGATATTTAATGTTATTCCAGCTTATTTAGTCCCATGTGCTATGAACAATCGTTTCATATTCGTCCGTCTCGTTGATTCCGCCGTCGGTCGGGTGTGACAATATAAGAGACAAGAAACATAAATATAAATATATTTGTTTTAACATATTTTAGTAAAATAGTAAAGTCAAATTGATTGTTGTTATAAATTTTGGTATTTATTATGAGAGAGATGCGAGAAATAAATTTTTCATATGCTAGAATGAAGACACATGTTTTAAAAAAATATTCTTTTATTATATGTTATAGATTTGAATTGTTTTGCTTCCACAATTTTTAATTTTCTAACAGGAACCTTTTAGCATAAACTAGTATTGAGCCCCACACGTTACGACGGGTGGCGTAAAACCGTGGTAGGTAGCACTAAATTTCACACCACCATCAGCGACCACGAGACACCGACACCAGAAAACTCGTGTTAAAAAAGATTTAAGAATGAAAAAAATAAAATCAAAAATAGAATGGAAAGTAGACTTAAAATATTGAACCAAATATGTGAAACGTAAAACATTAAAACAATAACTATGTCGATCTAGGATACCCAAACATTGCGACCGAGCCGTTAAACAGAAAAAAATATACGCACTAACGTTGAATCACACACGCATGTTACGACACGTAAGTCTCAATAGTTAGACCAAATTGTAAAATGAAAAAATTATAAAGATTAAAAATATAGGAAAATAAAGTTGAAAATGAAATTTTATAGGGTTAAATTATAAAATATGTAAAACTATTGAGTTTAAAATAAAAAAAATTAAATGGTTTTTACTATGTGCATAATAATATATGCATTCAAGTTAGTAATTCGAATATATATAATAGAAATTTATCGTAAAAGTAATTTACATCGCATCATCATAGACGAGTCTCAAATGTTTAATCTTGAGCTTTATTGTTTTTTATATAAAAATTTTGTGTCTTTAGAAAATATAGTATTAAAAACCTATATGAATCCTCTCATATTTTAGATTGGTTATATTATGAAGTGAGCTTTTATTATAATTAATATTTGTATTTAAATTAAATATCATTGTAAAAAGTGAAAATAGCTAGTAAATTATTCCAGCACCTTGACGTGCCATGAGCGTGAAAGGTGTTCAAGAATCAATTTCTTTCATAAGGGTTAAAATAATTTATTTGTTTTATTTACCTCATATTGTAGGGTGGATCTCGAAAAGCATGAAAGATCTCCATCCAAACCGTACATGACTTTCATCGAATACGACTTTTCGTAGAATTCTATATGTATCTATGAGATCGAGTATGAAATTTTATTGACCCACTTTAAATTGAGTATTTGTCTCCCTCATTTTCCTGTTATAATTGAAAATCATGTATTTAACATATTCGTACGATTGAGTCCTTGGGTTTTTAAATAGTATAAAAAAGTGCTTCAAGTCATTGCTTTTAGACTTGGACCATTTTAAAAAGACAAGGTATTTCGAATTGTTTGTTGATATGGATAAAGTTAAGGACACCTCTGAAAATTTTCGATACTAAACCTTGGACAAAAACAAAAATAAAGACGTGGTTACATATATGTATGTCTCTGGTAATTAGATTGAGTGTCACCTAACACCATGCCGTTTATACTTACGCTGCACCAACAAAAGATTATAAAAGTAATCATATAGAGTAAATTACCATTTGCATCCCGGACGTTTTTCCATTTTAACCACTTGCATCCCTATAGTTTCAAAGTCTTGATTCGCCTCCTAACGTTTTAATTTGTCCTCGTTTGAATCCAAATGACTAACTCCGTTAAATTATTCAGTTAACTCTGTATGAAATGACTAAATTGCCCCTTAATAATAAAATTTTTTTAAAAATCTTTGTAGGACCACCCATCTCTCTACCCCCAAACACATACACACACACCTCACTTTCATCTCTTCATCACCCACCACCATAAACACCACCGTCACCCATCACCACCCGCTATTCTTCCGGAGGAGTGGTAGGCGGAGGCCAGGCGGAAGTAGCAGTCGACGAGGAACGGTGGAGAAGCAGAGCGACGATTGTGGCGGTCTTGCGACAAAGGATGAGTTTGATGTGGTTGATGAGTGGCAGATGCTTTCGGAGTCAGTTGATGTGGCGATCCCGACCACCACCAGTGGCCGCCCAGTCCTCCGCTCCGGCGAAGTCGAATCATCACTTTAACCCTCCCTCGACCTACTCAAACGAATAAGCCCCAAATCTCCGATCCTCAAATCAGGTCTCCTCATCCTCACCAACCACCGCCTCCTGTGGCTCCCCAACCCCGAATCACCATCTATGTCACCATCGTATTCCAATCTGTTCAAATTTATAAACCTTGCAGATCCTTTTATTATAAAAAAACAAAAACTGTATAATGATAATCTTTTCATACTAGATACCCTTGGAGAATCACATCAGATGAACACATTCTTCAATAATCTTTTGAATTTTTTGACAATTACACAAACAACTGACAAAGAAACTGTTAATCAATTGAAAAATCTTCAATCTAACAGAACATCGAGCACTTATACACCATAAATGAATCAAATATTGAACTAAGCTTCAAACAACAGCCACAATTAGCTTTTACATTTGCTGTCAGTAACAACAGATCAGCAATCACATGAAAAAACCGTGAAAAACTTGTTCCTCAAATCTCAATTGAAGAAATTGAAGATGTAACTAGAACAATCGTGTATTCGTACACTCACACAACATAACCGAATCAAAAACTGAACAAAATTACCTAAATTACACCGTATCGTTCCTCTGTTTCAACTGTAAACCGGAGACACTGTCGAAGTTCTCCGGCGACAGCGCTGCCGTAGCCGCCGCCTATCTCCGACGAAACAGTAGCATGAGAATGAGGTGAAGAAATCGGTGGTGGTGATGGGGTGATTTGAAGAGAAGATAATGTTGATAGATGGGGCTCACAAGTTTTTTTATATATTTAATATAATAGTAGGGTATTTTAGTCTTTTCAATGATAATTTTAACAGAAAAACTAACAGTGTTAGTCATTTGGACTCAAATGAAGATAAAAATGCAACGATATAGACTCAAATGAAGATAACATGAAACGTTAGGGGGCGGATGACAATTTTGAAACTGCAGGGATGCAAGTGGTTAAAATGAGTAAATGTCAAGGATGCAAATGGTAATTTACTCAATCATATATTTTGTCCGTACACGATATCAGTCTCAATACATTTCCTAATATTTTGAATAAAGTTTATGAATATATAAGGTAACTAGATTAATATTTCATTCAAATACAAGCGTCTTAAGTTTTGGTTACCCTTTGGGTTCATGTTTATTTACTACTAGCTATAGTAACCCGTGTGTTACACAGGTTGAATAAATAAAAAATTAATATAATAAAATTTATTAATTATAAAATAATATTTAAGATATAATCATTGAAATTATGTATTAGAAATGACTGTAAGTTATAAAATAGTGATATCAACTTTTTAAAACTTTATTTTAAAAAAAAAACGTTTTGTTCTAAAACAAACCGTATAAAAATGTCATTTTTAAAAATTTTCTTATTATAACTCTTAAATTTAATTATTTTTTGTTTTAAAAAAATAACTTTTTAAAAATACCAATTTTAAATATTTCGTATTTTTAAAAAAGTCTTATGCTTTAAACAAATTTATTATTTTACAAAAAATTGTTTATTTAGAAATAATATTAATAAATATATCTCTTTATTAATTTATTAAATCTAAAAAAGTGTTAAATAATATTATTAGTAATTAAGGTAATTATTTAATAGGAGAGAGAGACGGGAAAATTTTGGTGAGAATGATTGTGGTGTTGACACGTGTCATCCCAGATACCCTTTTATTAGAGTAAGAAGATAAGTAATTTCAGTTGGTTTTACATTTTTCATGTAGCAATTGTGTAGAAAATGAGTTTAAAAATATCACTCTCCACCTGAAAAAAAATTACATCTTTTTTTCAAAACACAACTTTTAACGCAAAAAGTATAATGTTAATAAATCATAATTTGAGCAAATATGTAATTATATACTTTTAGAGGAAGAGACATGCAATTGCCTTTAATTTTTATTAGGACTGTTCAAAAAGCTCACGGTTCGTAGCTCATTCGAAAATAGTTCGATCGAAACTGACTCGTTTATAAACAAGCCGAGCATGAGCCATGGTCATCTCGGCTCGTGATTCGCTCGTTAGCTGGCTCGTTGGCTCGCTCGTTAGCTGGCTCGTTGGCTCGCTCGTTAGCTCATATAAATTTAAACCCAAATTATACTTTATATAATTTATGAATAAAATTTTATGACATATTATTAAATATACCATATATATGATTATTTTGATATATTATAACAAGAAAGTAATTATAAAGTATAAAAACATAATTGTCCTTTGAAATAACAATCTTATATAATTGGTTTTAATGAATCAAGATAAACAAATATAAGAAATGTTATTTATTTATTATATATATAAATATATAAAAAATAATGTTTAAAGAAAAATAAAAAAGTTGGCTCGTGAATTGAGCGGAGCCCGAGTCTAGATTTTGAGCTTGTTAAATTAAACAAGCTGAACCGGCTAATCGGTTTTAAACGAGCCGAGCCCGACCCCATTTACCTCGTAAATTATATTCTCATCTTAGTGGTATTCATTTGTGTATTTAAAGAAAATCACAAAACCTTCCGTAAACCCTAGAATCGTCCCACATAAAACCATAACCTCCATTGGAGCAGAAGAGGGAGGCGTAGTTGATTCTACGAGAAACCCACTTATGGAACCACCGCAACCATCATCTAAACTCTGTAATGAATGCAGAACAAACGAATTTAAGTACAAATGCCCAGGTTGTTCCCTACGATCTTGCAGTCTCCCCTGTGTCAAAGCCCACAAGCAACGCACTGGATGCACAGGCAAACGTCAACAGCTCACGGAGTTCGTTCCCCTTTCGAAATTCGACGATAATCTTCTCTTGTCTGGTGAATTTCTGATGAAACCCACATTTTACTTCAGTTTAATTTTGAGTTTACTCCATTTTCCCTAATTTTTAGTGTTTGAGTTTGAGTTTTGCGTGGTTGAGCTTACTTTTCTGATTGCATGTTTTGGAAATTGGTTCTGGGGATAGAGTGATTTGAAATGGTCGCAGAAATTACTAATTAGAGGGTATTTGGGTTGGGGTTGCTTGTTGAATATGCTTTATGTCTTTTGAGATAAGAAGCAGATGATTAGATGTAACAAAACACCACCCAGGATCCAAACACACTAGTTAGATAAGCTTATGGCTGTGTTTGGACTTACTAAAGGATTAAAGTGGTGCAATAAGGAGAATCAAATAAGCAAATTGAATAAGCGAATCCCAAAGATGATAATCATAATTCATAAGCAGTTTGCTTCTATCTATAATGCTCTATATTGTTAGTTAGTTGTATCAAGATATAATATGATGAGCTTAATTTGATGGGTGATCAAAGTTCGTGACCTCCGTGCTTAACTTTTGATCATAGTTGTCAATAGCGAATAGCGCTCGATGAATAGCCAGAATAGGGGTAAATAGCTATCGCTATTTCATGTTTAGCGATGCACTAGTAGAAACAAAAAAAATTAAACATTTACACCAAAATAGCTAAAATAATGCTAAATCATGCTTCTTTATAGCTAAAATAAAGATTCACTATTTATATTTTTAGAAAAAGAAAAAAATAAAATAAGAAAAAATAAAGTTAAAATAAAATAAAACTAAAAGGTCGCTATTTAAACGCTACGACCAAATTGTGACATATGACCTATACGCTATATAGCGCGCTATAGCGAAGTGCTATTACCACTATTGACAACAGGGCTTTTGATTGCGAGTATACTTGCTAAAGAAGTTAAAAAATTTCTGGTAGAGATTGCGTTGTTGCTAGAATAAGTTGGACAAGATTATTGCTAAAACCAATCATTGTCGAGGCATTATTTTTCTCTTAAACTTAAGTGGAATGTTCTTGCAAGCTATAGTGTAAGGATTTGTTTGCAAACAAAGGTCAAGATGGGCGTTTGGAAAGTCGATTGTTTCTTTTTCATCACTTTGTAGTTCAGCGGCTATCTAAATGGCAATTGTATGGATGTTTGAGATGTGAGATGTGATATGGGATAGCCAGTTCCAAATTTAAGTTTTCAGCTCCGTGTTGTTGGATTTATTTGTATGTGAAGCTTACACTTTAAAGCATAATGCATATACGGCAATGCTTTTGAGTTTGGACGTTGATTTTTCCATAAATATGTTTTTGCAAGTAATAAATTGAAGGAGAAATGTCGCACAAGTTGAAATATGGTTAAGACTAGTATGAAATTGCAATTATACAACATTTTTGTTATAACTTTTCAATTGTTTAGCAGTTCTACAAAAAAATTATATGTATATATGGGTTGGCAATGTTTGTTGTATCAATGGCACTATTTGGATGCAATTTGGGTTCATCACTGAATTGCTCTTACGTTTGAAATGATTCATCTTGCCCTCCAAATGATTTTTAAGCTACTTATTGTATTGATATCATTTGTCAAATTTCAATCAGTTGAATAGTCTAATGGTTGTAGTTATTGTTCATTCACAAGCAGATTACAACATGCTCGAAGATGTGAAGAGAATAGCCGATTCCGCCAAGAGAAGAAGAGTAAATCTCTGTGGGAGTTACTCTGGGATTCCGTTCCACCTTAAAAACTTGTTGAATGCTGCTAGGAGTCGGAAAAGTAAACTTTTAGTTTTGCCAAAAGGAATGTCAAAGAGGCAAACCAACAAGACATTTTATAACAACAGGTTTTTCTTTTTAACGTTAGAGCTCATAATAATAAATAAAACTTTATCTAATTCACTATATTAATCTTAATTGATTTTAATTCAGGTGTAAGTCTATATACTGGACAATAGAATGGCACTTCCATTCAACTAACATTAAGTTAATTGACCATGAGTAAGCTATCCACTATATTAATCTTAATTAATATTTTAGTTGCATATTTCTTTCCATTTAAATTGTTTATACTTTCTAACAAACCGTCGTTTTGTTATATCAGAGTTCATGAAAATTCAAATCTTTGCTCAGTTATCCAGAAACATCTAAAGCCTGGTCCAACAAATAATCCATTGAAGCCTTTTTATCTTGAGCCTGTGGAAACTCTCAAGTTTTATATCAGCAAAAACCCAAAGGTTTCTATAGAAAAAATTCAATCCTTTTTATATTGTCCTCATCGTCGTTTGATTCATGTTCTTTTATATATATGAAATTGACCAATTTGGTTTGTTGGTCGTTACCATAGAGGTGGGAATTTAGACCCATTATTTTTGAATGGGTTGATTTGGGACATGTCTTGTCTCTTAACGGGTCAAACACGTAAAACAAAAAAAATGTTTAAGAGGAAATGGGTCAGATGAGTCGAGCACTCGAGAATTGTTAATTACTATGTAATGTTTATTTTATAGCATAAAACCTTCTAAATCATTAGATTCTATAAATTAAATTAACGTTGAAACAGTTTGTATATTTTTAATCATATTCCATGCACTAATTATTCATAAAAAATGAAAAATAGGGTTTCATGCGGTCCAAACTCTATTCGACCCACAAATGTTATCTATTGTGGCCCGTTACCCAACCTGTTCATTTTGCCACCTAGTAATATAATCCGTGGTTTTGTGTTATAGTGCTGTTATCAATATTTCTAACATTTCAAATATTTCATGCTAAAATGTAGCAACCAAGATCATCATTTCGTGAGTTAGACATAAATGCCCCCATCCGCCAACAACTAAGCAATTTAGTTATCATAGAGTATCCTGTTATTCACATTTTTCTTCCTTCAAATAGCCCAGATGTCAAAGTAGTTAAAGACATGGTCAATCATCAACTGCAGCCAAAGACTGACCCAGTCCATGATAGTCAACCAGAGCCGAAGGGTGTGTTCTTCAAAGAAGAGGAAATTAAAGATAATGACTCTTCAGATCCTCATGTTTTGGATCTAACGGATAAATCAAACAGCAAAACAGAGACAACAGACGAACGGTTTGTTCACATGTCTCTTGATTCAACCAACAATGAAAATGAGATTGTGGATTTGATGAATTTTGACTTTGAACCCGGGTTGATTGATGTTTATTCCAGTCTCATCTCAGAAAATAACCCTGATGATTTTCTTGATTTTGATGGTTTGTGTGATGATTTACCATCAAAAGAAGACGACATCAAGTGTGGAGTTATTGACGAAGAATTGGAGGAAGGTGAAATCGCGAGTTGGGAATAGTCTATACGCATTCGTGGGCCCCTTATCTATTATCTTGGCAACACGTTTTTGAGTATTTTGTTGTCTTCAATTATGTCAGTTATTGCAGTTGATGCATATGGAAAGATGTATACATAACTCTATATTGGTAGATGCATCAAAACTTTGAATATGTGAGAATCTGAAGATGCAAATTTTGTGGCTAGTTCTTTTTGGCATTATAAATTATTCATCTGTATTTATAGGTTGTAAACTTTTGACACACACGAAACATGAAATGCATCTAAAAAATAAAATTACAGGTTTGAATTTAGTTTAAAAAGGATATTTTAATTTTGATCAAACTTGACAAACATATTTAAATAAACAGGTTATGTTAGATTTGGTTTATGGGTTGATCTATTTAATCTGTTAATTTTTATATTCTTTTAAAACATGTTCTACTTCAACAGAGTTGATTGTGTATATTTAATTTTCTTTTTAACGAGTAAGTTAATAAGATTGTTTTTAAGGACATTCTGTCGTAAGATTTCTTTATCTATATAAGAGACGGAGGGTTCAAATTTGTACGAAATAGATACAAGTGACTTATATAAGTAGGTTAGGAGCTCTTCTAAATAAAATTAAGGAAAAACAAGATTAAAATAATTATCTCACGGTCTCACCTATGCTAAATCTTTTCATTTTGAGTAGCATTTAAAGTTATTATTTTGTTACAAGAATGATATATATTCAATACAATTGGGTCTACAAGGTAAGAAGCCTAAGCCCAAATAGAAACTTGTATTTCTGGGCACAAACTCACTTTTTTCAATTGACTTTCAAGTTTCACCAACCTTTGAAGTGAAGACATGCTTTTCACAAGATCCATAAAGTGGATTTAAACTTTGGAATTTTTCTACGCATATTATATTAATCATGAAGTAGTGTATTTAAACTCTCAAGAAATTTGAATAAGTTTTAACTATCAATTTCTCCCGAATAGGCGAATATGCTTATAAATTTTATAGTGTGTGTATTTTAAATAATATATTTTTATAAATAATAGGTAACTCTGTTAATTATAATGAGTCCTTTAGGTGTATCCTCATAAGTCATGTAATTCGAATTTTATAAACTTTGTAGACAAAAAATAAAGAGGCAAGTTTTATATTTTTTACGTTTAACGTGTGAAACAGGATGTCGTGCTTTGATTATTATATTTTAACTACGGAAATTATCTGTAGATCCAAGAATTATACTTAGCATATTTCATGATTAAATATCATAATATATACATTTTGGAGGATAAATACACAAAATCATATTGACATTGTTAGCAAGTTTGGGAGAAAACGACCAAGTACCTACACATGCATCATCAAGTGGCACATAATATTAATATAGATATCCAATACTAATATTTTTAAGATATATATTAAATAATTGAGAATTTTATCTCATAATATGTGTTGGACTTATAGTTGGATTTAAAAATGTATGCATAATGTATGCGCTGAAGGTATATTTTAACTATGCTTTTTTGTTGTTTATATAATGCAATTTTATGACGGCCAACAAAAAGAATTATTATAAAAAAGCAAGGAGCTAGAATGGTAGATACAATCACCATATTACATATGTTCACATTTTAGCTTATTGTTATTATTAAGGGTGGGTTATATTACAAAGTGTACTTTTACTATAAAGTGAGAGAAAACATAATAAGGCTAAAAAGTCACAAAGAAATTATATCTCATAATATAAATCAAATTTAAAAAAAGTACTTCGGAGTCTCTGTTCCTCTCGTTGTCCTCTTTCAGAAAAAATAAAAAAAAATCATTGTCTTTTTATGACACGTCATTGTGTCTTTCATAATAACACAATGATGTCATTGTGTCTTTCATAAATGACACAATGACGTCATTGTGTTTTTCATAAATAACACAATGATGTCATTGTGTCTTTCATAAATGACACAATAAAAAAACGTTAATTTTTTTTTTTTCCTTTCATTTATTTTTTTATTAGTGAGGACGACTAAGGGAACAAAAGTCCGGAATTACTTTTTTGAAAATCGATTTAGATTGTGAGATATAATTTTTTTCTGATTTTTTCGACTCATTGTGTCTTCTCACACTTTATAGTAAAAATAAACTTTGTATTTAAACCTATTTCTATTATTAAATAGAATACATTTTTTTTGTGTAAAAAGATTAAGCTTATTTAATAGCTTGATATTAACAATTCTATTGATGCATGGACGAAGATCAACATTTAGCCGTACTTGTTTTCATAGTATAAACATTTATTAAAAGCATGTCATCATTTTAAAGAGAGGGTTAATCACAAATCTAACTTAAAAAAAAAACGTAATAACCATATAAGCACTTGTACATAATGTTTAAAAGAATAAAGTATACGGAAAAAAAACATTATGCGGCCACATAATCATCTATATGCCGTAGTTAGAGCAATAACCAGGGGCGAAGTATTGTTGAGACCCGGGCCGGGGGGGGGGGTAGTTGTTTTTTCGCTCAAAAATATAAATTTATGTGATTTTGGCTGAAAATTTTATACATATTGAGCCCTGCCCCCTCTAATTTGGGTCCTAGACTTCCGGACCCCCTTAATTTGGGTCTCGAGATTTTCGGCCCCCCTTATGTTCAAGCTCTGTCACTGACAGTAACTACACAAATTTATACGGTTTTGGCACATCTATACTTATATATTTAATGAACTCCTACTCTAGATAGAAATATCAATAAGTATGTATAGTTTGAGTAAGTAGCTATAGAAAGTGATAGCATGAAAAGGTGACAACTTTTGAGGATATTAGAAAAAGCTCAAGTTTTGAAAAAGTGAAAAGGAAGGACCCAATGTTAGTAGATGAAAAAAAAATATACATAGAAACAAGTAGGGAAGGTTGAGTTTAATTGGTTAAATGGGCACATGGAGTTGGGGTAGGGAGACAATCCTCACATGAAAGAAACATGGGTTTCCTTTGCTTTAGGGCAATTTCTGTTTGTAGTCTTCTTTGATCCCCTCAAACCCCACCTCACCTTATCCAATCTCTCTATCTATAATCTCCTTAGGTATGTATACACACTCTCTCTACTTACTTTCATCAAACACTTGATCTATTATGTTTCTTTCAAAAAAATCTTAATAACATTCTAGTTTAAAGATTATAATTGTATAAAAAGTATAACCTCTATTGATTGGAAGTGATTAAATATCAATGAGTCTAAACTCAGTACAATACCAGGAAAATTTGAACAGTTTAGAACAAAGTTTTCTAATTGTTTAGTCTTGTACTTATAGGATTTACGCAATGAGTCTCTCTGAATTATTTTAGAAATATAAATGAAATACAAAGGAATATCTAAGGGGCTGTTTGATTGCATCTGACTGATACTCTGACTGCTGACTCGGTTAACCAGTCAACACGTTTGATTTGCAAAAAATAGGTTCTGACCGAATCAGCCATTCTGACCGAGTCAGCCATTCTGACCCATCATTGTTTTATCCACTGACCTAGTCAGCTTTTTTGAGACATTTGACCCAGTCTTCACTGCTGATCATATCAAACAGCCCCTAAGTCACATTATTTTTTTTTTATAGAGAAGCTATAAGTAAGCTAGGAATCTTGAATTTTGTTATTTTCAATTACAAAGCATAATGCGATGTATCTCATGGAAATGTATGTTTACCCAAAATGGTGGCCAATTCAAGTTGGTATGATTATTGGCACTTTCAATTGCAAGACATGATTTTTGCCATGCTGGTCGATTCAAGTTGACCCAAGAACTTGTGGTGTGAAAAGTAATCGAGTTAAAATTATAAAAACTAAAAAATGCTCCTTACAAAATACAAGTTGGTAGGTATTTAAATAAAAATTAGTATTTGGGTTTATTATTTTTTTATTACAAGGACTCTTTTACAAAATGACAAATCTATATAGAATTTAAAGCTTTGAAAAGTGTAATATATAGTCCTATCACCTATGGACTTGCAATCTATTGTCGTTGTTGAATCAAAAGGATTTATTGTTTTGACATTAAATTTCGACATGATTCAACAAATGCAAATGACATTGTTCCACTAGGACCAAAAACTAACACAAGTCTTGTTTTAAACTAGAACTAGTCATTTTAGTAGCCCGGCGTTGCGGTGGCGACGTACGTGACGAGATAAAGGATATAATACAATCGACCCAACTTATTTGCGAACTAAGTTTACATCGACACGTATAATAATTAGAACTTATACAGACGTTCAAAAAGTAATATAAATATCACATGATTCCAAAGGGAATTTACGTTAAAACATAGACAAAATTAAAAGATACATAAAAATAAGAATGTGCGCTGGTGTCATATGTACCCTGATAAAATATAGACTAAAATTGCTTCAATGCATTTTGAAACCAATATTTATTTCTACCGGGTAAAGAAACCTGTCTGTTAAGCCCAACATCAAAGGGTATTAAAAACTAAAAAAATTTTTTTGTGTCCAATTGTGTATAACTCTAAATTCTACTATTCATTTAGTTCAAAAATTAACGTACATATATATAATAGAATTGCACAAAGAAGAAAAAGGAAAAGTTAAAGTTAAAAAATAAAAAAGTCCTTACACACTGATGATTTTATCAATCGTTATTATACTGTATTCCTTGTAGAATATGATAAATGAGAACATTGTTCCAAATGAGATCCTTATTCTACCAAACGTATAGACGACTTGCAAAAGATTCATATGGAGTTTATAATAGTACTTTGAAAAACAAACTATAAATATTAAGATGAATTCTCTAATACCTAACAATACATTGGAAATCATAGATTCAAAGTAAATATTTATAGGTTCTTGTGATTGAATACATTGCAATCGAATTAATACATACTTTAAAGTTAGATTCGTAATACAACATTTTAGTTTGACTTAGGCTTTAGTTTGGCCTTAGATTGTTACCGCGGTATGATCCGCTTAGCTTCATTGTATGCTATATTGTTATATACGGTTTCAATCTATGATATATTGAAGGAATGCTACATTAATTTTTGTAAATGCTCCATTAAACCGGAAGAAATACATAGCAGTATAGTGTTAACATTTATTTTTAAAAAAATTAAACGATTTACATGTGTTATCTATCTGAGTCTAACACTAGACATCAAGACTCGAATGTTACGTGCCACCAATAAGTTATTATACAATTTAACAGGCATACATAGGGGTGTTCAAAGTCGGATATCCGAAATTTCGGATATCCGAATTTCGGATATCTGAAAATTTCGGATAGTGAAAATCGCTATCCGTATCTGTATCCGAAATTTCGGATACGGATTCGGATATCCGAAATTTATTTTTTATTTTTTTATTTTTTAGTTTTTTTACAATAATTAGACATATAATATTATAAAAATAATATAAAAACCAACTCATATCACAAAATTCACAATATACACTAAAAATCTCAATCTAAAGTAAAAATATATCTAAAATTAAAAAAATAAAAAAAATATTTTTGAGTTTTCGGATAATCGGATATTTTAAAAGCAAAAATAAATCACACTTTAAAAGCAAAATGAAACATATTATTTTTAGAAGAACAGCGTAACAATCAACATCTACTGCGAAGAAAGCAACTTCTTAACACAAATCCATTATTGAAACCTAATTTCCACCTAATAAATAATGTGACCTTATAATCCTATGAATTAGTTGCAACTAATGTTGACATAAGTATTTATTATTGTTATTTTTTTAAAGAAATGGTTGCAACAACTCAGCATTTTTAATATTCTTTTCATTATTGAACTTTTAATTATTCTAACTTTCAAAGTATATATAATTTCTAGCTCTTATTTGAATGTTTCAATGTAAACGAATCCACTGGGACTTGAAAATAAATGTAAAGAAAATAATAAAAAAAAACTTCTAGGACGAACAAAACGGAAAAAAGGTGACATTTTAAGGTGGTAGCTAGGTAAAATCTTACTATTATTTATAAAAAAGGAAAGTTTATTATTATTTTAATCTATTTTATAGTTTGATTATTTAAATTAAAAAGCTATATGTTACTATTTTATACAAATAAAACCTTGTGCTTAGAAGAATGAACTTAATGTTTCCGTTATTTATAATAACTAGTTTTGATTTTTTTATTTTCTTGTAAATTAAACTTGACTTCAATGTTGTGTTCTCGTGTTCTTTTCAATGGAGACAAGTGCAAAAAAAATGGATGAAAATAATAAAAGATTTGTGTTTTAAAGTTTTTTAATAGAAGAAACTAGAAAAAAAGTGAAAAGAAGAAAAATAAAAATTATTAATAATCTTCCCCTCACTATGTTTCCAAATTGAAATGATTTAAAGATAAAAGTAACTAAATACAATTATAAGACTTGCTATTATTATTATTTTACCTTTCAATCTAGCTATAATTTATGATACATAAAAATATAACAGCAAAAATGTAACTTTCTTTTCTCTTCCTTTTTATCTCAATAACATATAAAAACTTTTTCTGTGACTCGGTTTTAATGACACTAATATTTATTTACCCTGCGGTTTCAAAAAATTACACCAAAACATAATTAAAAATCAATACACCGTAACAACATATTCATTTTTTTTACATAAGTCAGTTTTTTAAGATAAAAGGAATAAAATCTAGAAGAAAATTTTGTGGTTTAAAATAAAGTTTATATCAAAATAAAATATATAAGCACGTTGCAACGATATATTTCAAATTGTATAAAAAATCATATTCAAAAGTAAAAAGAAATAAAATCTTGAAGTAGTTTGGTGCGTATTGTTGTTCTTCGATGACCTGCTCATTGCTATTACAACTTGTTTTGGATAGTTTGGGTTTCTCCCTCACACTAAAGCTTGGAGCATGAAGATGTTAATTCATTAAGCTTCAATTGAGGCTCGAGATCATGCTCGAGCTCATATAAGCTTAATTATGTCTGAGTTTTTAACAAACCGATCTGTAATGATTCATGATCACTCTCCTACAATGTACACTTCGCACCCTACTCCGTTTCAAAAGTTTTGAGATTTGAAGTTATGGAACTCGGAAAAGTTTGGCAAAAGATTTGTGATTCCTTAAAAATGATTTTTGTTCTTTAGGGGCCGGCAATATCATTGATTATCGAAAAGCAAAGTGATTGTGTGATATGTATCTCTATAATTATTGATGGTATGTATAAAAATTAATAATAATAAATTATTATATATTTTCCAAGTAATATTAATATTGTTGTTCGTGTAACCACAGAAATTAATAAATCTAGATCGGGTGGACTAAAAAGATTTATGTAATTTTTTTCTTTAAACCTTTTAAAATCATATTGGTGCATGAGTCATGTTGTGTGATCATATTCTTAAAGAGCATATCTTTTCTATAATTTTTTGGAAGTATATAACAATGGACAAAAATCTCGAGGACATGGTCGTAATTTGGATATGATGGTACATTACAACTATACAATTATTTAGAATTTGCACATTTTTTGATACTTGTACGTGGTTAAAAAAATTATGTTTGAAGTTTAGTCTTTCTTTTACGTGAATAATGGTTATTACAGATGTTTATAACTTTAAATATTTACAATAACTAATTGAGTTATTGGATTTTAATAATTCTAACTTTCATTTATTAGTCGGGATTAATCCCAACCGAGGAAATATTTACAGTCACTCCTAAATGTAAACTTATTTTCCTCCAATGATTCCTTACTAACTGAGAGTTGACACTCGTTAGTTTTTTTGAGGAAATGAGGCTAATTTTGAACCATTTTTCAACTCCAGCACCGTCTAGTCTCAATTAGGTCTGTTTTTTATTGTCTAGCCTCTATCATCACCTAAATTCTACCTCAAGCGAGTTCAGTGATTTAAATCAGGAGGGAAAGATTGATGGATTTTTTGGTGAGGAAGTTTCAAATTGACGGATCTGATGGTAGATTTCAACTCACTTTTTAGTGTTATGGCCACAAAATAGTCCACGTCATAAAAAAACTAACGAGGTTAACTCTCAGTTAGTAAGGGATCGTTGAAGGAAAATAAACTCAAAGTTAGGAGTATCTGTAAAATTTACAGAGCTGGGATTAATCCCGACCAATAAATAAAACTTGAGATTATTAAAATCCAATATTCTAACTAATTAGAAACTCTGTACATATTTTCGCGTTTATAAATGTAACATATCGTATTTTTGTTAATTGAAAGTTACCATCGTCTATTTCTTGTAAGGGCCATTGTTGTCATTAATGTAACCATGAGGGTTATTCGTGATTGTTTTCTTTTAATTTTACTTTAAATCATTAGTTTAAAGGGTTAGTGATTAAGTTTATTAAAATAAGCATAATAATAATAATTGTGATAATAATAACAAATAATAATGGTAATAATAATAATAATAATATAATAATAATAATAATAATAATAATAATAATATAATAATAATAATATAATAATAATAATAATAATAATAATAATACTAATAATAACAACAGTTTATAAAAGGTAAACAATTATCAAGTTTTAAAAATAATTAAAACTTAAAGTTTGATTAAGTTGTGGGGTCATTGTGTCAAATTTAAAACTTAAATAGAAGTTTTGGACATAAAATAATGAAGAAGGGAAATTCCAGGGACCATTTGTGTAAAATTATTAAAATCCAAACCAAATCTTCCCCCACCGCCAGTAAATCCGGCCAAACTCCGGCCAAAACTCCGGCCAACTCCGATGAAGTCCTAAACCCACTGAAATCCATCGAATTCCGAGCCCAAACCGCTCCATATCGATTCGTGACTCAATTCGAACTCAGTTAAGCACTTTAAATGTGTTTAGACGTCGATTATGAGTGCATTCAACTCATGTAACCGATGAGCTTGAATCATTGAACCGTTCGAGCATTAAAGCTCAATAATAATCAAATTAATTGGAACCTAAACGATGGTTTAATCAATCCTAAACCTCTACACAACATAATTCTATCTGAAATCCACGAACACCCCTCAATCGAGTATCACCCGTACCGCAACTTGCACTTCAATCGAAATCCATCTTCCAGGCAAATTAAACTGAAATTGATAGAGGGCTTAGGGTCGTGAACATCCTCTGAAGCTCCACACGAAGTTAATTGGATTACAATCAGCATTCGAACATCAATCAAACTCTACGTTGGTCGCGGCTTGTTCTTCGTCTGTTCCTAACATAAATCAATTTCAACCGGGTAATTAAACATACCTATACACTCGATCTTACATGGGGAGCAAAAGCCCCATGGTTATCAACGTTTACAGAATCGATTGGTGATTTAATTTGAGCTCAATCGAATCTAGGGTTCTTAAGGATTTAGGGATACCTAATTAACCTTGCTTTTAAGAATTAAAACCAAATTCCTAATGCGACTGAGAGCCTTAGTTCACTGGTTACCCATCCCCATCCCAACCTTGAGGTCCTGGGTTCGAACCCGGGCACCCTCAAACTTTTTTTAGGCTTCCCAGCCTTTAAAAAGATTACAGAAAATTTCTACAAAATTATAAAAATTATTTTGTAAACTTTTTATATTTTTAAATCATCAAATTATTTTCTGCAATTTTTCTTTAAATTTAAAAAAATTATAATTCAACATAACAAAGATTATTTTTAGTTATTTCTTTAAAAATAGAATTTAAATTATGGTTTAAATAAATAAATTATTATTGGTCCAAACGTTACTTTTAATTAGAGTTTAATCTTGTTACTTAAAATAATTATAGAAATTATTTACACTTTATATTTAATTTTACCCGTTCTTATAAATACTTTAATTACGTTAAATTATCTAAATGAAATAATATTTTTCATGGAATTAAAATATAGTGGCTCTATTATTAAATGTTACTTTATATATATATATATATATATATATATATATTAAAACCTCAATTGTTATTGAAACCCTAGTTCCTGTTAAAACGTTAAGCTTATTGTACCTAAATCTTGTAAATATATATATATATATATATATATATATATATATATATATATATATTCTTAGGTATCTCGTGAAGGTATACATTGGAACGTCGCTTATTATTCTTATTAATCTTCATTCTTATACTTATTTGCCATGTGAGTTTTCTTCCCCTTTTTATCTTTTCACACTAATTTGGGGTGAAACATGATTACTTATACATAATGCACTTGTAACGTTTAGACTTATAAAGCACTTGCAATTCATATTTTTGTCATGGTTATTTGTATGTTGTAAGTGATTATATGAGATACATAGTTTGTTTACAATCATTAACTACTGCTAGCCTGGCGACGTCTTAGAACTTTGGGCTTGACAAGCCTATTTGGTGCTAAAGCCGAGGTATTGCCGGCTCCTGATGACGTATGCTTGTTCATCATGGGAACCAAATACACTTAGCCAATCTTATATACTTGTAATCAAGTTGAGGTTTGGTTGTAACGATATGTGTTCTATAACCTTACTAACTTATAACCTATGACATGAATTACTACTTATAATATTATCATAATATGTATGAAAACCTTGGAAACTCACCAACTATTTTTAGTTGACCTTTTATTCTTATCATGTTTCAGGTAATCCTTAAGTTTAAAGTGAACTTTTGAAGCTTGCAATAATCTAGGACTTGGACCTAGTTAATGAAACAAAAAGATTACATTTTGTTATGTTATGTTTGAACTTATTTCATATTTGAGACTAATGTTTGTAATTTCTTTTGAAACTTATAATTTGAATATTTACATTTAAATATAGCGTTATGTGGCTGTGAACAATCTTAACCCTCACATCTCGACGATTCCGCCGTCAAGGTTGGGGTGTGACAGATTGGTATCAGAGCCCATAACTATAGGGATTTAGGTTATTAGAAATGGTGACCTAGAATATAGCATATGCATGAACCTTATAGAATTACATTTCTATCCTGTAAATTATATGGTTTGCATGCTAGATAATGCTATGCCTTCTTATGTACAATTTGATGCCTTAGCATAGGATTGCCTAAACATTATTACCTGTCTCCCTAAACTTAAGGTTGACTCTTTGACTCTCCCCGACATGAAACTTCTTAATCTTATTCTCGACGACACGTGGAATCGAATACTTATGCTTATGACTTGAATCTTTAGACTTATGTCTAATCTATGAAAATCTCATCAAGGTTTTGATTTCGTGAACCTAAGAAATTTGTGTGACACATAGACACATGTATTCTGGTTTTCCTGGCAAAAGGCCTTCGGGTTAAGGTAAGCATATCGCATAAATCCTACGGGACTAGTTATGCTTACCTGGGGATTTCTGCGATTAGTGATAAACTATGGTCAACATACATAAATTTCTAAGGCGAATGGGTTAACTTACCATGACGTGTCAACGTTTCCATATGGTAATGCAGTACCAAATGGAACCATTCCATATGCCTTACAACCCTTGCCTAATCCTTGTTGAATTATAACCCTTGTTATTCTCTTTTCTCGTGTCTAACTCATTTTGCATGTTCCAGCAAGTCTCGTTATCATGGAAAGCGTGGAAGTTCCAATCGTAAGCTAGCTGCCATGATTGCCCGGCAAATGGCTGCTGTCATCCTGACCATGGTTGCTGAACTCAATAGCACCTTAATGACCAACTCTAGCAACAATGGAAATGGTCAAGGAGAGAATAGTGCTAACCAAGGGCGCAACAACCAAACTTGCACTTTCAAGCACTTTAGCTCTTGCAAGCCCACTAGTTTTAGTGGCAAGGAAGGAGCCACTGGTATTCTTGAGTGGTTCGAGAGCATGGAGAACACTTTTGTCAATTGTGAGTGTCCCGCGGCACTCAAAGTTCGTTATGCCACTAGTATGCTCCAACAAAGGGCACTTACCTGGTGGAATAGCGAGAAGAGGAATCGAGGAGCTGATGCTATTTTGGCACTCTCTTGGGATGAGTTCAAGAACATCGCCATCGCGAAGTTATGCCCGAGAAGTGAATTGCAAAAGTTGAAAAAAGAATTCTGGAACTTGAAGCAAGATAGTGGTGACCATTTGGCCTACTCAACTAGGCATCATGAGTTGAGTTTACTACTGCCCCATATGGTTGACACTGTCCCCCGTAACATTGAGAAGTTCATAAAGGGTGTACCACCCCAAATTCAAGATGTTGTGATGGGTAGCCGACCCACAACCTTGGAAGAAGCCATCACTATCACCGCTCAACTCACCGAGAACCATATACGAGTGGGCACCATGTCTGTGAAGGGTGCAAAGAAGGTGGAAAAGACGGCTACCGAGGCCGTTAAGGATACTAAAGCAGATGCGTCTCACAACAACAACAACAAGAAGCGCAAGTTTACACCGGCACACAACTATGCCGTGGCTGCACCCAAACAACCCCAAAGACAACTTGTACCTGTGGCTGCACCTGTGGCACAAGTTCCTGGGGCTAGGGCCTATGCTGGTCCTCAACCTATGTGCAACACGTGTAGGTATCATCATCCGGGGAATCAACCATGCCGTATCTGTACCTTATGTGGTAAATATGGTCACTGGGTGGCGACTTGTCATCGTGCACCTAACAACGCCGTAATGGTCACAAACCATGTTTGCTACAACTATGGGGAACCTAGTCATTTCCGCCCACAATGCCCTCGTCTGGTGGGTAATGTTCCACAAGCCCGAGGACGTGCTTTCAACATCAACGCAAATCAGGCACAAGCAAACAACGATGTGGTGAATGGTACGCTAATTTACCTTTAACTTTGTGACCTAATTCTTTTCATGCGTTACTTGTATCGTTAAATACCTTTAAAATTAAACAGGTATGTTCCTTATTAACAAACTTATGCATATGTTCTATTCGATTCTGGAGCCGATAAGAGTTTTGTTTCATTAGAGTTTGAACCCATACTTGCTAAGCCACATACGAAACTAGAAAGACCTCTCACTGTTGAAGTTGCCGATGGAGAGCTGATCACCGTGGATGTCGTTATCCGTGGTTGTATCTTAAGTCTTGACACACACGATTTTCTTATCAATCTTATTCCTATGAAACTTGGAAGCTTCAACGTCATCATTGGTATGGATTGGTTAGCCAAACACCATGCTGAGATCATTTGTTTTGAGAAGTGCATCCGTATACCGTTACCATCTGGGGATACTTTGAAAGTGTTCGGAGAAAAATCTTCCAAAGGGCTTAAACTCATGTCTTGCACTCAAGCCCGAAAGTGCTTAAGCAAGAAGTATATGGCCTTCTTGGCTTATGTGGTCAACATGAAAGTCAAAGGGAAGAACTTAAGGATGTCCCTATCGTACGAGACTTTCCTGAAGTATTTCCCGATGACCTTAGTGGTCTACCTCCCGTGCGTGAAGTTGAGTTTAAAATCGACTTGATACCGGGAGCTAACCCCGTGGCTAAGTCACCATATCGGCTTGCACCATCGGAAATGCAAGAACTCTATAGTCAACTTCAAGAGCTAATCGAGAAGGGTTTCATTCGTCCTAGTTCTTCTCCTTGGGTGCACCTGTTCTCTTCATGAAGAAGAAAAATGGATCGTTTCGTATATGCATCGACTATCGTGAGCTTAACAAGCTTACCATCAAGAACCGCTATCCTCTTTCTCGTATCGATGACTTGTTTGACCAACTTCAAGGAGCTGCTATATTCTCGAAGATCGATTTATGTTCTGGTTATCATCAATTGCGAGTCCATGACGATGATATCCCGAAGACTGCATTCCGTATCGTTATGGGCACTATAAGTTTATGATGATACCTTTTGGTTTAACTAATGCTCCTGCTGTCTTCATGGATCTCATGAACCGAGTATGCAAGCCTTATCTAGATAAGTTTGTAATCGTCTTCATTGATGACATACTTATCTACTCCAAGACCAACATCGAGCATGAATTGCATTTGCGACAAGTTCTTGAGTTGTTGAAGAAAGAGCAATTATACGCGAAGTTCTCGAAGTGTGACTTCTGGCTCGAGGAAGTTCAATTTCTAGGACACGTGGTAAATAGCCAAGTAATTCACGTTGACCATGTAAAGGTGGAAGCTATGAAGAATAGTGTGTTCCCACGACTCCGACCGAGATTCGTTCTTTCCTTGGTCTTGCTGGTTATTACCGGCGATTCATCGCCAACTTTTCAAGGATCGCGAAGCCGCTCACTTCCTTGACACAAAAGAATAAACCATTGGAGTGGGGCCCGAGCAAGAAGAAGCTTTTGAAGCGTTAAAGCATAAACTATGCAATGCTCCTATCTTGACCCTACCCGATAGAAACGATGATTTCACCCTATATTGTGATGCATCAAAACAAGGCCTTGGTTGTGTTCTTATGCAACGAGGAAAGGGCATAGCTTATGCATCAAGACAACTGAAGGTTCACTAGGTAAATTACACAACACATGATCTCGAGCTTGTGCTGTTGTTTTTGCTTTGAAGATTTGGAGACACTACCTGTACGGTACGCAATGCATAGTTTACACCGATCATAAAAGCTTTCAACATGTTTTTAATATAAAAGATCTCAAATATGAGACAACGTCGTTGGGTGGAGTTGATAGTGACTACGATTGTGATATTCGTTATCATCCTGGTAAAGCCAACGTTGTGGCCGATGTACTAAGTCGAAAGGTTCATAACAAGATGATTTCGTTCTAAGAAATTCGCGATCGACGTCAATGGTTTGACACCTTGAGAGGGTTCGATACTGAAATTCGATTAGATGTCAACGGGGCTACTGTACTGCTACAAAACTTGAGAATAGATAGTGACATCGAGTCTAGTATCTTGGAGGCTCAATAATGGTTCAACGAGAAGGGAGAATGAAGGATGAACTGGAGCATAACCTTCTAACTCAATTGGAGACGAAACCTAATGGGTTGATGTATTTCGCGAATCGAATTTGGGTTCCAAATCGTGATAATCTTCGTACGCTTGTCATGACCAAAGCTCATCAAACTCGTTATTCTATTCATCCTGGCTCTGATAAGATGTACATGGACCTGCGTGGTCAATATTGGTGGCCCGGAATGAAGAAAGACATAGCGACTATGTAGCTAAGTGCCTCACGTGTACGAAGGTTAAAGCCGAACATCAACGTCCAAGTGGATTACTTGAGCAACCCGAGATTCCTATGTGGAAGTGGGAACACATATCCATGGACTTCATAACTAAGCTACCCCGAACTTCTCGTGGTCATGATAGCATATGGTGATCGTCGACCGATTGACCAAGTCGGGGCATTTTATACCCATACGTGACACTTACAAGACATCAAGGTTGGCTCGTATATACGTTGATGAAATTGTAAGTCGTCACGGGGTACCTCTGCACATCATATTCGACCGAGATGCTCGGTTCACTTCGCGTTTTGGTCGTCTGTGCAAGAACTCTTGGGAACTCAATTGGATCTAAGTACGGCTTACCATCCCCAAACTGATGGTCAAACCAAGCGAACCATCCAGACCTTGGAGGATTTGCTACGCCTTTATGTCCTTGACTTTGGTGGTGATTGGGATACGCATTTACCGCTCGTGTAATTTTCGTATAACAATAGTTACCACTCGAGTATCAAGATGGCACCGTTCGAAGCGCTTTATGGTCGTAAATGTCGTTCGCCGATCTGCTGGACCGACATTGGTGAAAACTTCATCACTGGTCCTGAACTTATACAAAAGAAAACTGATAAAGTTTCTATCATCTGAAAGAACCTCGAAGTGGCAAGAAGTCGACAAAAGAGCTATGCTGATAAGCGACGTAAGCCTTTGGAATTCCAAGTTGGGGAGATGGTTCTTCTTAAGGTTTCACCGTGGAAGGGTGTTTTTCGCTTTGGAAAGAAGGGTAAACTAGCTCCAAGATTTGTAGGACCTTTCAAGATTCTAAAAAGGATTGAGAAATTGGCTTACAAACTTGAATTACCTTCCGACCTTAGTGGAGTTCATCCTGTATTCCATGTCTCGAATTTGAGGAAGTGTCTGGCTGACGAAGGTCTACATGTCCCATTAGATGACATCTAGATCGACGAGTCATTATACTTTGTCGAGAAACCTGTTGAAGTTATGGATCACATTATGAAGAAGACTAGAACCACCACTACCCCAATCGTCAAGGTACGCTGGGAGAATAAGCGTGACGCTGGGAGAATAAGCGTGGCGCTGAATTACTTGGGAATGTGAGGAGCACATGAAGAGAAATACCCGTTTTTATTTGTATAGTTGCATTCTTAATTTCGGGACGAAATTCTTTTAAATTGGAGAGACTGTAACATCTCGTATTTTTGTTAATTGAAAGTTATCATCGTTTACTCTTGTAAGGGCCATTGTTGTCATTAATGTAACCATGAGGGTTATTCGTGATTGTTTCTTTTAATTTTACTTTAAATCATTAGTTTAAAGGGTTAGTAATTAAGTTTATTAAATAAGCATAATAATAATAATTGTGATAATAATAACAAATAATAATGGTAATAATAATAATAATAATAATAATAATAATAATAATAATAATAATTGATATGATAATAAATATACATGTTTACCATATATATTTCTTTGCATTTTAAGTCATTTTTGATACAAAATTCATAATTTAGACACTTATTTGTGTTTTATTTGAATTTTGTATGCTTTGGATGAAGCTCGGTGATTTTTGTGAAAAAAGTCCAAGATTTGAAGAGGTTCAAGAGGAAAAATGCTTCTGATATGACCATATTGAAGCTGAATATGGCCATATAAGCTGTCAAATTTCAAATAGTCTATTTTTGATGCTGAATATGGTCATATCACTTCAGATATGGCCATATTCGGGCAGAAAACGGGTTTATAACCCTAGCACACCTCATTTCCAAAAAAACTTTCATTTCTTTCAAAACCCTAGCCTCCCTCAAACCCTTAGGGTCTTTGAGCATTTCTCAAGAGTTTTTGGAATATTTGAAGGCCAAGATTGAAGATTTCACACTTTCAAGAAGGTTCTAACATCATCCACCCATTTCCACTCAAAATTGGTTTGGATTCCTCTTGATCTACTATGAGTTCTTCCATGTTCTTGAGTTTGGGTGTGTCTTTTATAAGCCTTATAGGCTAAACTCTTATTATCACTTGGATTAGATGAAACTTAGCATGATTTAACAACTTGTACATGATTCTTGGTGATGTTTATGTTGATGCTATGATGAAACTTGATTATTCTTCAATGATTGTATGTGTTTGTTCTAGTTTGATGAAATGTTCAACCTTGTGGGTGTTGTAAGCATGTTATGTTAGAAAACTTCATGTTCTTACAAGACTTATGCATATAATTGCATCTTTTGTATATAATATTGTGACATTTGACTAGGAATGGTGAATGAAGGTTGAAGATTTAGTAGAATTGGTTAAATGTGCATCCTTATGCTTATGTTTGAGAAAACCTGGTGTATGTCATAAATCTCTCTTGTCATTGGTTATGAATTGTTTTGTAATCGTGGTATGAAGTTTATGAGTTAAAGAGTAATTGTAGTTTTGTCTATTTTTCCCAAGTTGAGGTGGTTATCATGTGTTTATCGTGTTAACTTTCCAAAGATTTGTGGAATTAGGCAACCCTAACGGGAGTCTAATTCATCTTTAACATCAACATAATTATATCATTAGTTTCTCATGGCATAACTTTAGGTGGCTATTATGTGTTTATCGTTTTAGTTTTCCGAATGATTATATATCTAGATATCCTTGACGGGGGTTTAGGCTACTTCCATGTTTCATGTGTAAAAAATGGTCTCACCTCGAGTTTGTGCTAGTTGTTAATTCTATGCTAAGTGAAATCAAAGTCCAAGTGGTATCTTTAATTGATTGTGTATTTTCATCTTTACTTTCTTAATTTACTAGTTTAATTTGCTAATCGTTTAATTAACTATAATACTCACAAATCTAAACTCAATTGATCCGTTAAATAGTGATAATGATTTAGTATTGGAAGCCATTGTGTCCACGGATCGATACTCGGTTCTTACCTAAAACTATACTATTATGCGATGGGTGCGCTTGCCTATTGTGTGTAGTTGGTTTTAGAGTGATAATCGTTTCTTAAATAAAAACTTAAATTGCGTGAAAAATCCGTATTTAAAATATATACTTTACACACATCAATAATAATAATAACAACAGTTTATAAAAGGTAAACAATTAACAAGTTTTAAAAATAATTAAAACTTAAAGTTTGATTAAGTTGTGGGGTCATTGTGTCAAATTTAAAACTTAAATAGATGTTTTGGGCATAAAATAATAAAGAAAGGAAATTCCAGGGATCATTTGTGTAAAATTATTAAAATCCAAACCAAATCTTCCCCCGCCGCCCGTAAATCCGGCCAAACTCCGGCCAAAACTCCGGCCAACTCCGGTGAAGTCCTAAACCCACTGAAATCCATCGAATTCCGACCCCAAGTTAGAGCACCAAGTTAGAGCAGGAGGATGGAAGTAAAGCGAATCCTGTTTTATATTTTGATGTGTTACAACATGAATCAGAACTTGAGACGATAATGGATGAAGCACAAGTCCTACCTCAAGTTCAAAGTGCATTCGAGTTTGATGAGCCACAATCACTTTATCCACGTGTATTGACCAATGACGAACAAGATGTCGAGAAATCACAAAGGAAAGAACAATGGGAGGAGGTCATGGATGAGATGGAAGTGGTTCTCCCTAGTCTCACTGATGGGGAAACCACAAACTACACTATCCCATCTTAGGAAGATGAGTTTGGAGATGAATTAGTGAGCATACCTATTATGGAAGGGAAAGAAGAGTCGTTCGACCCGGTTAGGGACCTTGATGATTTAGAAGCACTAGTTTATGGGAAGCCAACTGTGGTGATCAAGGAAAAACCGCACCTAGAAGAAGATTTACAAGTGGATGGATTCACTAACGAACCAATGATGCTCGTGACACCCAATCCTCAACTTTGCACTAAAAATAGCCGACCCGTAAATGAGAGCAAATATGATTCGTCACAAAAATCAAACGAATCGCGAGAGAGAGCAAACTATTTCATGAACCAACCACCTCTGAAGGCACGACTTCGGTCCATCAAGAGATACATGTCAACAACACATTATCAGGATGATCGTCTCCTTCACTACATAAATTGTATTAGGTTTGGTCCGAGCAAATACAAGTGTTGGTGGCACGACCCTTTGGATTATGTTTGTGTTTACCATTGAGTTCCTCATAAATCGATGGTAAATACACTAAATCTGTGATAACCCGAAAATTTTCATGATTTAATAAAAATGTTTATGTGAATTTATAGTTTATTTTTATATTTTTATTATTATTTAATAAATAATAAAAATAATGAAAACAATAATAATAATAACAAATGATATTATTAAAAATAATAATATTAATAATGATAACAATAACAATAATAATAATGATATTATTAATAAAAATAATTTATAAAAATTATTAAACTTAACTTAATAAGTCCAGGGTTAGTTTTGAAAATTCTGAAACTTATTTTAAAGGGTTTTAAATCGAAATGATAAAGCGTCAAACTACAGGGACCATTCTGCAATTTTTTGAAAACCCAACCCCCCATCCCGTACCCTTCGATTTTCCGGCCGGTTCTCCGGCGACTCTCCGGCGGCCCAAAAGCCAAGAACATCGCGATTTTTATGCAATCCAACTATACCGACACCTTCTAGAGGATGGACCGAACTCGGGGACCATTTCAATTTGATAATTCAAGTCGTGTGGTATGTTCCCCACTTCGACCGAAAGTTCGGCCGACCCACTCACCATAAACGCACCAACAGGCTATTTTATTCCAATTAATCGAACGGGAAGTACTATATAAGCATCCCTAAGCTAATGGTACATTCACACACCTCTCAAACACTTGAAATCGATCAATTTGATCCCCTCATTGCCGCGGACCTGCAACCGATCGTATACCCACAGTAGAGCTTCGAAACAGGTAAATACACACACCATTGTGCTCGTTTTTACAAGGGGAACAATAACCCCATGAATTCTGATGTAATAGAAATCGATTTGGGATCAATTTGGGGTGGATCGAACCTGGGTTTCTTGGTGATTTGGGATTACTGGAGTTTAAGGTTAAAAGGATTAAATGTGGGGTTTTAACCGGCCTTGTGCCTTGGTTTACTGGTTTGTTTGTTGTGATGCTGAGCCGGAGGTCAGGGGTTCGAACCCTGCCCCAACACATTTTTTTTAAAAAGCCTTTTTAAGCCTCCTAAAAATACAGAAAAATTATTAAAAATTATAAAAATAATTTTTACAAACTTTGGTAATTTTAGAAATTATATAGTTAATTTCTGGAAATTTATTTCTTTAAATCTTATTTATTTATTTATGTAAATAATTATTTAAAATTGTTATCTTTATAAAAATGGATTTATTTATAATAATTTAAATCATTAAATTATTAATGGATATTATATTATTTATGGAATAATTCTGATAATATAAATGCAAAATTTGATTTTATAAATATTTATAAAATCTTACAAAATTAAATATAAACTTACATAATTAAATAATGTTTATAATTTATTTAGAATATAATGATACGTTGAAATCATTATTAAGATAATCAAATGAAATGTAAATCTTTAGTTATTAAAGCAAAATAACTAAATGATTTAATGTTTATAACCAATTCCCGAGAACCAAATCATAGACCAATTGAACACCAAGTTCAAAGATCTAACTTACTTAGGTTATAAATTTGTAATTATTTACTTATGTGAATTACAATTCCTTAGGAGCAATTCACTAGCTTATCAACATCACACGAGAATATTGAGGTGAGTTCAAGCCCCACTATTTTATTAAAACTGTTTTTGGGGGAGATAGCATACTGGTAATGTTACAAACGCTTTTTATATATTTAAGATGTGTATGGATATTAATATAGTGCTGTTATCATTGTACAAGTCCTCACACTTTCGAATTGTTAATATTGGATAGCGGGGAAAGTTGGGTAGTACTACTGGGTGTGACGAGCCCCACCTGTGTGACTTGAGGTCAACCGGGTGCAATTTGTCCTATGATTATTCGTCACGATATGGTGAAGTCGTGACGGGAGGCAAACATAACATAGTCAGCTTCAATGTCGAAATCACTATTTAATATCATTTGTGAATGGACTAGCTAGCCATTACAATGCACATGCTTATATATACGCTATTGTTAAACTGGGATGTTTAACTATGGACTTTTGAACTGATCAACCATTGGATTGATACACGCTATTGTTAAACTGTGATGTTTAACTGTAAACTCTTGAACTGATCAACCATAGGGTTGATACACGCTATTGTTAAACTGTTATGATTAAACACAAACTCGGTATACACTTTTGCTAAACTGTTATGTTTAAGCACAAACTCTTGACTCACCAACCATGTGTTGACTTTTAGTATGCTATTCTCAGGTCACTAAATCTGGACTGCTGTTAGGAGCACTACACGGGTCAAGCATGCATCCTAACGCTTAAACAATGATATATATATGTTTATCTTTATATTTTG
This sequence comes from Flaveria linearis, assembly GCA_024085815.1. Classification (NCBI taxonomy): domain Eukaryota; kingdom Viridiplantae; phylum Streptophyta; class Magnoliopsida; order Asterales; family Asteraceae; genus Flaveria; species Flaveria linearis. The sequence continues at coordinate 17,788,348 of CM044008.1, forward strand.
GGTTTGTTCATTTTGTTAAACGCTTCCGCATGTATTATAAAGTTTGAACTTTGGTTTGTTATGTTAAACGTTGCATATAGAGTCGTTCCAAGTAACTAATGACTGTGATCCTGGTTTGTTCACACCCCTCCGTGATAGATTCCAGACCCGGAATTTGAGGGTGTGACAGATTGGTATCAGAGCCACTCCTGTGCCGTTCGGGGTGTGGGACATACCTCACCAAGGATGGTGACTTCTCGGGCTCATCGAGGACGATGAGTCCAAACAGGGGGTGCTTGTGACACCCTACACATATCCCACATCGGCCGTGGACAGAAGAGATTCCTGGTTCATAAGAAATGTCTGGCCTCTAATATCAACAACGCGTTTTGGGCGTATTGGCTGTGGATGAGAGGAGAACTCCACAGTTAAGCGTGCTCAGGTGGGAGCAATCCAGGGATGGGTGACCTCCCTGGGAAGTTTTCACCCGGGCAACCAAAAGCAAATCCGTGAGCTCCTCGTGGGCGAAGCGGACAATATTGTTGGTGTAAGAGGTCGGGTGTGACAGAATGGTATCAGAGCCATTGGTTATAGAGAACTAGTTGCATACACACTAGACTATAACCGCACACAGTTAGTTAGTTACTTGTTTCTAGACTTCCTAAACTTAACTGATTATCTTAGGTTCAAATCCTTAGACTTTATGTCTAAACTACGAAAATCATATCGAGGTTTTAAAATTTCATGAACCAAATGAACTTGTGTGACACATAGACACCTGTATTCTGGATTTCCTGGCAAAAAGCCTTCGGGCTAAGGCTAGCATATCGCATATATCTCATTACGAGACCTGGTATGCTTACCTGGGGATTTCTGGGATGAGTGATAAACTATGGTCAATACACAAGTCCATAAAGTAAATGGGATACCTTTTACTGAACATGGAACAATACCGAGTCCGGCGACTCACAAGCAATGTCTATACACTACAGCACGACCTAGCTGAATGATTCTATTCTATTTCCTTTAAACGATTCGGACTACGTAGCGTTTCTTTATTTTGGAACCTATGTGGAAAGAGTTGTTTCCCCACCCAAACAACAAACTCAATTTGTTATAAACATGTGGTGGTAATGAATTCATTATCTCTTTATTGTTTGCTATAATGAGATAAAGAGGATTGATTCGTTACTCATTATTGTATTTGTGAATATAAAGTGAAATAATGGACGCCCAAAGACGTGGACGTGGTCGTGGACGAGGACGCGTGCGTGGACGTGGTGCCGGTAACCAAGGTGCCGGTGACCAAGGCGCTGGTCCTATTAATATGACCCCTGCGGAATTAGCTGCTCTAATCAACGTACAAGTTCAGGCAGCGGTAGCTGCTACCCAAACAAGACAGCCAGTAGGACCACCAACGTGTACCTACAAGTCCTTCATGGACTGCAAGCCTCACACCTACAGTGGAACCGAGGGAGCTGTAGGGTTAGTGAGATGGTTTGAGAAGACGGAGTCCGTATTCTCAAAATGTAACTGTCTGCCTGCTGACCAGGTGAAATACGCTACGGGGACGTTGGATGGTGCTGTATTGTCTTGGTGGAATGCGCAAGTGCAAATGCTAGGGCAAGCCATGGCAGATCAACTCCCATGGAGCGAGTTCAAAGATATGATGATTGAGGAATACTGCCCACGAAGTGAAGTACAAAAACTTGAAGTGGAATTCTGGCAACTGAAGATGCAAGGATCAGAAATTGAGGCTTACACCACAAGAACTCATGAACTGGCCACTCTATGTCCAGGAATGGTAAACGAGATGCACAAGAGAGTGGAACACTACATCCGAGGATTGGTGCCAGAGATTAGGAGTATGGTTACTTCCTCAAACCCGGCTACTATCCAGCAAGCTATCCGCCTAGCCCACAAACTGACTGATAAAGCTGTGGAGGAAGGACGGTTACCAAAACGGGGCGCTACGGCGAGCGTGTCCGACAACAAGAGGAAGTGGGATACTTCTAACAACACCAACAACAACAATAGAACATCATCGTCCGGTGGTCAACATCAGCAACAAACACCACAACAACAACACAGGAGGTTCGACAACAACCGTAACTTCAACCAGTCAGCCTCGAACAATCAAGGATCAAGCAGTTACGGTGGTAAACAGCCGATGTGCCCGCGGTGCAACTATCATCATGTCGGAAGATGTGAGAATTTCAAGTGTCAGCGGTGTGGTAAAATGGGACACTTGGCTAAGGATTATCGTGTTGAGTTGGTTAGGAAGCCACATCAACCTCAAGAGACCTCAAAGGGTTGCTTTGAGTGTGGGAAAGAAGGGCACTACAGGCGAAACTGTCCGCAGCTGAGGAAGAACGGTAATGGCAATGGCCAAAACAACAACAATCAAGGCAACAACAACAACAACAATGATGGAAGAGGCAATGGAAATGGTGGTAATAATAATGGAGCCAAAGGGAGAGCCTTCGTCATTGGCTCAGGTGAGGCTCTAAATGACCCTACAACTATTACTGGTAGGTTTTCTGTCAATGGATGTTTGCTACAATATTGTTTGATACTGGAGCCGATAGGAGTTTCATATCCTTAAAGTTCTGTAGTCTTCTAAGTGATATTCCTTCTGCCTTAGAATCCAAATATACCGTAGAATTGGCTGACGGTAAACAAATCCATGTAACACACATTCTTAGAGATTGTAAGATAGAACTCGCTGGTCATACTTTCGCTATAGATCTTATGCCTGTTACACTAGGAAGTTTCGACGTTGTGGTAGGCATGGATTGGCTCTCTAATAAGCAAGCGGAAGTCATATGTCACGAGAAGATCATACGAATCCCTGTTGGTGATGAAATTCTTACAGTCCGAGGCGATAGGAATGGTGCAGTAATGGGTATTATCTCTTACATGAAGGCGCAAAAGTTGTTACGAAAAGGGCGTGTGGCTATTCTGGCACTCGTCACCGACAAGCAGTCCGAGGAAAAGAAAATAGAAGACATTCCCGTGGTAAGAGATTTTCCAAAGGTGTTTCCAGAGGATCTTCCTGGACTACCACCTTATCGCCAAGTGGAATTTCAAATCGAACTGACTCCCGGTGCAGCCCCAATTGCTATAGCACCTTATCGATTAGCACCAAACGAACTACAGGAGTTGTCATCACAACTTCAGGAGCTTTTAGATAAGGGCTTTATCCGACCTAGCTCGTCACCTTGGGGAACCCCTGTTCTCTTTGTTAAGAAGAAGGACGACACTTTCCGAATGTGCATCGATTATAGAGAATTAAACAAAGTCACAGTCAAGAACCGATATCCTCTACCTCGTATCGACGACTTGTTTGATCAGCTTCAGGGATCGAGCTATTATTCGAAGATCGATTTGAGGTCTGGTTATCATCAACTCCGAGTCCGTGAGGAGGACATCTCCAAAACCGCATTCCGTACTCGTTATGGTCATTACGAGTTCTTGGTCATGCCTTTTGGGTTGACTAATACACCTGCGGTATTCATGGACCTCATGAATCGCGTGTGCAAACCCTATCTCGATCAGTTTGTTATCGTGTTTATCGATGACATACTGATATACTCTAGGACCAAGGAGGACCACGAAGAACATCTACGATTGATCTTGGAATTATTGAAGAAGGAGCAACTGTACGCCAAATTCTCTAAGTGTGACTTCTGGAAACGTGAAGTGCAATTCCTAGGTCATGTCGTTAATGAGAAGGGAATACATGTTGATCCTGCAAAGGTTGTGGCGATAAAGAATTGGGCTACACCTAAGACACCGACTGAGATAAGGCAATTTCTGGGGTTAGCAGGATATTACCGACGATTCATAGAAGGATTCTCTAAAATCGCACAACCTCTCACAGCTTTGACCCACAAAGGAACGACATACAAATGGGGTGAAAGTCAAGAGGCGGCTTTTCAGCTATTGAAACAGAAACTCTATAGTGCACCGATATTGGCACTACCAGAGGGGACAGATGATTTCGTGGTGTATTGTGACGCATCCATTCAAGGATTGGGTTGTGTCCTGATGCAGCGAGATAAGGTGATAGCTTACGCCTCGAGACAACTGAAGATTCACGAGAAAAACTATACCACCCATGACCTGGAATTGGGTGCAGTGGTTTTTGCCTTGAAGATTTGGAGACACTACTTGTACGGTACCAAATGCACTATTTATACCGATCACAAGAGTCTTCAGCACATCTTTGAGCAAAAGGAGTTAAATATGCGGCAACAACGGTGGTTAGAGTTACTCAATGATTATGACTGTGCAATCAAGTATCATCCGGGTAAGGCTAATGTGGTAGCCGATGCCCTTAGTTGTAAGGAAACCCTAAAGCCTCGTCGAGTGCGCGCATTACAAATAACTATCCACTCTGACCTACCAGCACAAATCAAAGCTGCTCAATCTGAGGCCTTGAAGACGGAGAATCTCAAAGCGGAATACATGCGAGGCATGGAGAAGCAGTTGGAGATTAAAGCTGATGGAATCCGTTATTTTATGAAACGGATCTGGGTACCACAGTACGGGAATTTACGAGAGCTGATAATGGATGAAGCTCATAAGTCACGTTACTCTATTCATCCAGGTTCAGACAAGATGTATCAGGACCTGAAAGAATTTTACTGGTGGCCGAAAATGAAAGCGGAGATAGCCATGTATGTAAGTAGATGCTTAACTTGTTCCAAGGTTAAGGTGGAATACCAGAGACCATCCGGTTTACTTCAACAACCGGAAATTCCAGTGTGGAAATGGGAGCAGATCTCCATGGACTTTATCATGAAGTTACCTAGGACTCCCATGTAACACCCGGACCTCCAAAGAGTCCGTTTAAGTTAAATAAACATGCGGAATTTGGTCCCAGAAAATTTTATTAACATTTAACTCCCAAAATATGTGTTTCGTGTCAACCGACACTCAAAAATGAAGTTTAACAATCCATTTACATAAACACGTGATAAGAAGTTTCAAAATAATGTTAACGCGTTAATTCTACAAGAGAAACGCGTATGCAAGTCCCGTTCGATCCTTGTATGCCCTATCGATCACTTTAGCCTTCCGGTCCCGTAACACCTGAAAACACACGTTTAGACATCCATTAGTTCATAGGAACTAAGTAAGTACATTCTAACATTCCTTTTTAGGGTCTTTACGGGGGTTTAAACGGACTCGGAACGCGTTAAAACGATAATCGACAAAATCTGGGAAACGAGAAGACCACAAAAGAAGCTCAGAGGCAAAATTATGCATGGGACGTAACTTACGTCCTAAAGGACGTAGCTTACGTCCTTAACCTTTCTCCCCTGATTGTGGACGTAAGGCAGTAGCTCAGGACGTATCAAAGTGAAGAGGACGTAGCTTACGTCCTTATGGACGTAACTTACGTCCCTATCCTGGGTTGATCAAAACTTTCAGCAAAATCATTATTTTTGACCCGTTAAGGGTCGTTTCGCGTTCCCGAGCCACCCCTTTCGATTCCGATTGTTCCAAACACCTGGAAATAACATATTTTATCATATACGTGATTCCCACGGAGTTTCAACGAGTCTAACCCGACTCTTGGCAATATACCAAAATTTTTCTATTTTTTTTTCTTTTTGGTATTTAATTCCTTATTTAACCCGTTTATGGTTCGTTTGTTCTTTAGAGCTCCCGACCGTCCCGACAACCATGGAACCGGTCTATTATAACATATTACATATGTTTGGTGAGTTCTTAGACCCAACCCATCCCATTTGCTTATCATAACGCAATTTCCTTTCTATACCGAATTTGCCCCTTATAGGGTCAAATCCCATTTTAAATGAGCGGTTTGCCATTCTTTCGCGAATGACCGCTTCCCTTGGCGTTACCCAACGTCCACACACGTTGCAAATCGTAGGGATAACCCCTTTACCCTAGTGTTCACACACGATGTGAATCACTTTAATCCGGGTTTGTTCTTCTTCCCATTTCCATGGGACGGTCACGCACGTCATGACTCGTTCTGTTCCACAACCATGTGGTATAACACTAAAGTGTTATTTTCCTTTATGTTCACGCACGTCGTGAATCATTTGTCATAGAAGCTCACATACGGTGCAAGTCAACTATTTATCTTTTTAAACGTGGTTTTCATTTTGTTTGAGCTTATGAGCACATGGTCACACACATTGTGACTCATGCCTTTACCTTGTTATGCTCAATTTAAAGAATGTCTTACTTTGAGTCCGGAAGGTTTAAGTGGTCAATCAAACGTGTTCCTTGCCGGTTCCCTTGGATCCGCTTGCCACACCACTTCCTATTACCATTTTAAGGACCCATTTAACACATAACATTCATTTAATCACACATATGGTCCATTTGACCATTTATCACATTTAACCTACAATCTAGGCTTTTACATTGCACATTTCCTAGAATTAAGTAGTTCATTCATGTTTCTCATCTAATTTGAGCATTTAATCAAACACCTTATGTGCATAACTTAACATATTGGTTATTTACTAGCTTTTAAACATCATCAAGCTAATTTTACACCTAAATCACATAACACACATGTTATTCATCAATTTCAACCAAATGTTATGCACATAATCACATTTCTACAAGAATGAACATGGATTCTACAACTAGCAACTAGTTTACATGAAGAATCCTTAGTTTAACCTTCTAGTAACTAAACCCATTTCCATGGTTCATGTAAATCTTCAATTAAGGAGCAATTACACATCTAGTTACCATAATACACACATGCACATGATCATCTAGCACTATAACACTAGGGTTTCATGTTTAAACCACCAATTTCTACACCCACCATGTGGGTGACGATTTTACCACCTCAAGAACATCAAATAACACTTACTTGTAGCTCTTGATAAGATGAAGAATGATTTCTAGGGTTCAATTTCGGATCTTGCACTTGAATCACCAACAATTTGAGTAATGAGATGACCAAAACTCTTCTTCTCCTCTTCTCTTGTGTGTATACGTGAATGAGCAGACATGCTCACCAAATGTATGGCAAGCCATACATATTCATGTTTAGGTTTCATCAATTGGCAAGATCCACCCCTCTAGTATCATTTTTCATTTTTCCACCACTATTAACTAACTAGCAAATTTTCTAGTTAAGTCTTAAATATTTAACCTTTAACATATTTTACAATATTAGGTTTTAACACATGATACATTAATTGTATTTTAATTACATAATACGAAATTCGGGTCGTTACAAGTCTCTCCCTCTAAAGAGAGTTTCGTCCCCGAAACTTTACATACTAATCAAATAGATGAGGATAAAACTTCCTCATTTCATCTTCCGATTCCCAAGTGGCATCGGATCCCTTACGATTCTTCCATTGCACCTTCACCTGATTGAGTGTCTTGTTTCTCAGTTGCTTGACCTTTCTATCCAAGATAGCCACCGGCTTCTCGATATAGTTCAATCTGTCATCAACTTCCAAATCCTCGTACGGGACATAGGCCGACTCGTCAGCCAAACACTTCCTCAAGTAAGATACATGGAACGTGTTGTGAATTCCTTGAAGCTCTTCCGGCAATTCCAACCGATAAGCAACTTTACCCACACGTGCGATGATTTTAAATGGCCCGATAAACCTCGGACTCAACTTTCCCCGCTTCCGGAATCGTATAATACCCTTCCATGGGGAAACCTTTAACAAAACCAAATCGCCCACCTCAAACTCGATGGGTCGTCTACGCTTATCCGCGTAAGCTTTCTGACGGTCTTGCGCCGCCTTCATGCGAGCACGGATTTGCTTAATCTTTTCATCCGTATTCATTATCGTATCGTGGCCCGCGAGTTCCCGCAGAACAATTTCTCCCCAACAAATGGGAGTTCGGCATTTTCTTCCATATAAAGCTTCATACGGAGGCATCTCGATGGTGGAGTGGTAGCTATTATTGTAAGAAAATTCCGCCAAAGGCAAATACTCATCCCAACTACCCCCAAAGTCAAGAACACACGCTCGTAGCATGTCACACCCCCGCTTAGAGCGGAAACACGAGGATGCGACGGACGGGATCGTCATAACACTTGGTATAATTACAGAGACATATTACGTGCAAAATCCTCGTGTCATGACGTCGCCCGACACAATGGTGACTTGTGTCGTGGTTAGTCAGTTCCACGACTATCATAGTCTTAATAATTCTAAAAATCCATATACACAGTGTTCAGATATAACAGTAAATGATATACAATACAAATGCAATCTATTGAAATCCTGGGGGTCTCTGCTAAGGCATCAGCTCTAGCTATCCTCTTTGTTTATGATTACCTGAAAAGATATGCTCAAAAATGGTCAACATAATTGTTGGTGAGTTCCGCAGGTTTATATTGAAAACATGTTGTTGATGCTGTATAGAATTTGATATGGAATCATACTGTAAGCAAAAACCACATAACATGTGTTTAAGACAACCAAACCTAATGACAGTTATGCATATAAATTCGTCGGAATATATTCACCCTTGGCCTGATTGTTGGCAGCTGTGTTGGTAACTCACAAGTTAACCAATCGTCGAAGGGTGGGGGTGTCAACCCAGTAGTACTACCAATACCTATCCGTTGGTTCCCAAACCCGGGAATTAATGGTTGTAAGAATCGTAGAATAACACCATGTATGTATTAGAATATAAGAATAGTATCACATTGATTCCAAGTATGAAAATTGTATGTAAGATTGTCCAGCATCGAAAACGGGTGAGCATACTTTTCCCCCAAGTTGAAAAACATTGAAACAATTATAAAAGCATAAAAAGGGGCCACGGAACTCACCTTGGATTGATGTAATTAATCACAACCTTCACAGAATATTGCAATGCACGACCCAAACACGATCAATACCTATGTATTAATTGTAACTAAGTCTTTAATATGTATTCCACACGAATAGATATATTTAGTCGGATTCGGGTTGGTTCGATTTGACGTGCAACACGCACACAAATAGATGTATATATTACAAGATTAAGTTTGAAATTAACGTTAAATCAAGGATTAGAATTATGGGGTTTTAATAGGTATTAAGTTTACAAAGTATTTATTTGCATTTTGATTCCATTAGGAGGATTTCATAAGTGTATTTATATATTTTTGGAATTAAATATAAAAATGATGTAGTTTAATTATATAATTTATAATTATCCAAAGATAATTACAAATAAGGATAATTACAATTATAGTATTTTGATTAATAATAAGGTATTAATCTATATCTTTGGTTAAAATATATTTTACAAGAAATAACCCACAATTTTATTTGTAAATAATTTGTGAATTTATAAAATATATTTAAAGATAATATAGCGTTTATCTTATAGAAATAATTGTTTATAATATTTATAAATAATATTTATATAAATTTTCATGATTTTCATGATTATTTCATAGTTAAACTTGATTTAGAATTTATTTTATAAAATAAGTATTTTTAATATTTTTAAATAATATTTTATAAAAATCTATTAAAGTTTTTAAATAAAATAAATTTACAGAAAATTATTTTGTAAGATTTAAAATAAGGAAAATTAATAAAATTTATTTTATAATTTTTAGAAATTTTTCCATATTTTAAAAGTATTTATAAAGCTTTAAAGAAATAAAACAATAAAAAGGAGGTTGCCCGGGTCGAACCCGGGACCTCACACCCACAAACACACAGCCCAAACCAGTGAACCAAAGGCCACAGCCGCGGTAAGAGCTGGTTTGTAATTGTTTTAACCACAGTTACCCCAATTTCCCCTAATTTCATATAAACCCTAGAATGGGTTCGATCAAATTGAACCTCGAAACGATATGGGATTCTGTAATTAGCATGGGGCTTTGATTCCCCGTGATAAATCGAGTAGAATGATGCATTTAATTACCTGATTTGATTCATTTTGCTGGTATGAACAGATAAGAACAAGCCGCGGCAAAGGAAGAATCGAATGGGTGATCAAAACTTGATGGAATTCGAATTACTTGTACAGAAAGCTTCTAATGATATCAATGACCAAAAGCCCTATGTTATTTTTGTGAAATAGAACTCAGAAAGTGGAATTCGATTATGTTGCAGGTCGACGATGAATGTGTTGGTAGAATGTGGTGTTTCAATGTGTATTTGATCGAATTGAGTTACCATCAGTTTATAAACAATCAAAGGATCGTGAGTGCTCATTTAATTTAATCTTAGTGGCGTTTTAGTGGTCGATTTGGGTGGGTGGTCGGCCGAAAAAATTAGGTTCAGTGGATGATCCGCACAATCGATTCAATTTTTCAAATTGGGGTGGGGTTCGAGTTCCAATCACCCACTCGAAAATGTCGGGTGATTTTATTGAATTAAATCCGTGTATTTTGGCGTGTTGAACCTCGCCGGAGGCTGCCGGAATTTTTGGCCGGAGATGGGGAATCGACGGGCGGGGGTTGGGTTTTCAAAAAATTGCAGAATGGTCCCTGAGGTTTACTTAATTGTTTGTTTTATGTTTTAAGTTTTTAAATCAAGTTTCGGAAATTACAAAATCAGCCCCTGGACTTTTAATTCAATTTTTGTATATATATATATATATATTTTTAAATCTTTGTTATTATTATTATTATTATTATAATTATTATTATTATTATTATTATTATTATTATTATTATTATTATTATTATGATTATTATAGTTTTTGTAAAAATTGGTAACGTATTAAACTTAATTGTTTTATAAAAATACGGGATGTTACAGTCTCCCCTGCTTTAGGAAATTTCGTCCCGAAATTATAATCACGAGGAGACTGAAACGAAAAGATATGGGTACTTGGATTTCACTTGGTCCTCACATTCCCAAATGAACTCTGGGCCACGTTTAGATTCCCAGCGGACTTTGACAATGGGTATCTGGCTGCTTGAGTTGTTTGATTTTTTTTTTTTCTATCCATAATTTTCCAGAATATAATGCCTAGAAATCAGGATAAGACCAACAATGATGAGAAAGGTTAATCGTCGGAATTTAAGAATCCCAAACGTCCTCATATGAAACGACCTTAACGCATATCTTGTGAATATGTATTTCTCCTTTGACCAACCATCGGTCTAAGAATAATACGCTATGCGAAGATCTTGGAATGGGTTCACAAGGATGGTTAAGAATATTGTTAAAACAGAAAATGAATCAATCATTTAGAATAACGATTGATGTAACATCATACTACGGTATACGAATATTTGAAACAGATGCAGGTTAATTTCTCGACGTTGTGAGATAATGTGTTGAATTGAATTTTTTTATAATGCACCAATTGTCATCATACAGTTAAGATAAGAGGCACTTATTCTGGCCAAGTTAAAGCTAAAAAGTTTCCATGACCGGTAGGAATGAAGAAGATAGGTCACACACAACAGTCATTTCCTTTCCAACCTTCCTATTCTAGGAACAATACTGTATACAATAATCTCAGTCTTCGAGTAGTTCTATACATCTTAACTTACGCATGTCGAGAGTTTTCCTATCTCCACCGAATAACTAATTTCTAAGCAACTGGGGTTCATGACAAATGTAGGAGTGAATTTGAAGGAATCAATGCTATCCTCTACCAGTATCCAACAGATATGTATTGATTGATGATAAGATATGTGCCTATAATAACATCTGAATCTTCTTGTCTATTTCACCACTAGTTTGCTTGCTCTAATCTCCAACTTTGTCCTACTATTCACAGATCTTCCCAATGTCCTACTTAATTCTATTTGATCTAAATGTTACAAGGTATGACATTAGCTTTGTCAGTATTACAATTTTAACTTTTTCATTTCATTCCTTGGGTAATAGTACTCACTCGCCAAAGATTCTAAACTTATCTCAAGTCATGACTATTGCAGCCTCACTATCTTATACTTGAGTTTAGGCATTCTACCATTTTAGTACGGTACCCACTAGTGGACAAGCATCATTCTGCAAAGGCCATGTATATTCTAAGCAACCATTCTATTTGCATAATTTCTGAAATGTAAAAGGAGTGACGTCTCACTAGAGATAAGACTAGTGTCACCATGTGATTCCCATATAGACTCTAGGTAGATTAGAACTTATATAAGGGTAAGTGTTATAAATGTTTCATTTCCTATATATTCTGGCGCTCAGAACTTTATCTACAGCACGGTTAGTTAAAAGCAGGGTCAAAATAGTTCAACCTAAGTTTCGTGTGAAGATTGTCATTAGGTGTCTAACGGTTGAAGATGTTGAAAGATTTCACGAGCGTAGTTTTAAGGAAGGTGGTTATCAATCATAATCGGAGTTGATATTAAAAAATATTCCTTAAAGGCTTTGAGGTAATGATTCATGCCTATCTTGATAATAACAAGAAAACAATCTAAGGTTGACATTTGCCACCAAAATACGGGTTTCAATCCTATTTTGGTGAGATCATGTCATTTATGAAGTGTAATTTCCAATGAGAATAATTGAAGTCAATCCTCAAGATAAGGAAGTCACCCCAATCCAGAGGATGAAATTTCATAGAACTAACAAATGGGAAACCATTTATCGAAATAGAGAATCATCAAAGTAAGGGAATCTCCCCTGCTTTGATGAAATAGAATCATTTAGGAGATACGAGTGTTCTTAGTCATAGGCTGACTTGCAACTCTTGCATTTCCCACGGTACAAGCAGTATAAAGTTTGACTTTACGATGAAAGGAAATTAATATCAATTAGGAATTAGGAAATTTCAAGTCACATTAGTGTAACAAAGAAAAGATCATGCTAACAAGCTTAAGATCAAGGTTTGAGATAGTAAAGTTTGTTAGGATGGTGTTCAAATCTTGAATAATTTAAATCAGGAAGACGAAATCAAGGACAAGAATGATTCGACATTATAATGAGATGTGAACATTCGATTGACAATCGAAGGGAATACGTGGACTTCTCAAGATATGAGATCAGCCATACCCTTATTGAAGACATGCGTACTTATAAGTGGTAACAAGGTTATGATTAGTTTATTCGATTATTGAGGTGAGTGACCACCTATAATATAAAATACTCAATTAACAAAGTATCCCGAGATGTAGGAATTCCATCTACAGCATTGCATGTTCTGGGTGGTGTGACACAGACTTTGATGAGATTTTGGAAACCACGAATAACGGGTCAAAGCTCATTTTGAAAATTATTTGATTTAGGCACGCAATGCCTTGACTATGATTTTAAGATTTGTGTGTGCTTTGATAGGAATCAAAGTATAAAAAAAATCACATATGGTTTTACTTATCAAGTTCCAATAACCCATGCTTCGGTCCATCAAGATCATTACGTAGCCTAGTTTAAGCATATTCTTAGTATACCGGTGATGTTTATATATAGGGTTCCCCGCAGCGTTCCCACCACATCCACGATATACTTTGAATAATACTTAAACTAGTTACATAACAACTTAATTTTCCTTAGCATCATTCCAAAGTATAACGTAATATAAGTTTAATAAGAGCCACCGCAACTATACTTCTGTATAGGCGGTTTTACCAGTTATAAACGGCTACAGTCAAACCTATAACTCGGTTCCACACGGGAATTGATGACTGTAGAAAAAAAAAACATTTCCAAAGTGTAAATAGTTTAATGTGACGTAGCAATATCCATAAAACGTACACGTATAGTTTACAACCAAACCGATCCATGCCTCAGTCAATCGGGATCATCACGTAGCCCAGTTTAAACACATTCTTGGTATACCAAGGATGCTTATATATAGGGTTCCCCGCAGCGTTCCCACCACATCCGTGGCATACCTAGAACGATGCCTAAACCAGTTACGTGACATCCGTTTATCCTTAGCATAATCTTAAAGAATAACGTTTTGTATGTGTAGAGAGTATCATTACTCCTCTACATTTATGTATTCCACTTTCGTTCTAAGCATTAATCAGTAGTTACTGAAACGCTAAGTGGAGATATTTCTCATAAGGTCAATATTATAATTGGAAATACTATGAAAGCTCTAAGTAGGACAGGACTTGAGTAAGTGTTGATAATGTTTGATTGCCTTCAACAAGGACTTATAATGTTTGATTGCCTTCAACAAGGACTTACAATGTTTGATTGCCTTCAACAAGGACTTACAATGTTTGATTGCCTTCAACAAGGACTTATAATGTTTGATTGCCTTCAATAAGGACTTATAATGTTTGATTGCCTTCAACAAGGACTTACAATGTTTGATTGCCTTCAACAAGGACTTACAATGTTTGATTGCCTTCAACAAGGACTTATAATGTTTGATTGCCTTCAACAAGGACTTACTAGAATTATGACCCTAGCACTCTAGGGTATAGAATAGAAACTTATGATACTCATGATTGTTACCTCATGGTAAGATTAACCAGACTTCTCATGCATGGTGAATTGCAATTACGTGTGCACCCGTAATGGTAATTTACCTTGCATGGTCACCCTAGCTCCACTTACCCCAAGTTAACATCATAGTATTATCTAGATTCATCGAGCACAAATCATGTAATGTCCTTATGTCCATGAGCCAGCAGTATTCCAATAATAGCATGTAATAGCAAGTAAGCATATAAGCACATTATGTCTAATGATAACTGCATATCCGTCATACTTTCAGGATTTCAGTCATAACTATGATAGGGTCGGATTCAATATCCGAGATCGACACTACGCGTGATCACCGAAGTTCCCTAATAATATGATGTTGTGCGCATACAAGCGTAAAGTTCTTAGTATAAAAGTATCCCATGGAGAAAGACTAAGAGTAATAATGTCTTCCTCGGGATGTTCAGATAACACGTGTACATGTATAAAATCAGGTATGTAGGAACATACTTGTAGATTATTAGGTATATAGGAATATACCTGTATATTAAGTCCATAGACTTAATATACTTGACCCATTTGCCTTGTAGATTTGTGTATTGACCATAGTTTATCACTCATCCCAGAAATCCCCAGGTAAGCATACCAGGTCTCGCAATGAGATATATGCGATATGCTTGCCTTAGCTTAGAGCGGAAACACGAGGATGCGACGGACGGGATCGTCATAACACTTGGTATAATTACAGAGACATATTACGTGCAAAATCCTCGTGTCATGACGTCGCCCGACACAATGGTGACTTGTGTCGTGGTTAGTCAGTTCCACGACTATCATAGTCTTAATAATTCTAAAAATCCATATACACAGTGTTCAGATATAACAGTAAATGATATACAATACAAATGCAATCTATTGAAATCCTGGGGGTCTCTGCTAAGGCATCAGCTCTAGCTATCCTCTTTGTTTATGATTACCTGAAAAGATATGCTCAAAAATGGTCAACATAATTGTTGGTGAGTTCCGCAGGTTTATATTGAAAACATGTTGTTGATGCTGTATAGAATTTGATATGGAATCATACTGTAAGCAAAAACCACATAACATGTGTTTAAGACAACCAAACCTAATAACAGTTATGCATATAAATTCGTCGGAATATATTCACCCTTGGCCTGATTGTTGGCAGCTGTGTTGGTAACTCACAAGTTAACCAATCGTCGAAGGGTGGGGGTGTCAACCCAGTAGTACTACCAATACCTATCCGTTGGTTCCCAAACCCGGGAATTAATGGTTGTAAGAATCGTAGAATACACCATGTATGTATTAGAATATAAGAATAGTATCACATTGATTCCAAGTATGAAAATTGTATGTAAGATTGTCCAGCATCGAAAACGGGTGAGCATACTTTTCCCCCAAGTTGAAAAACATTGAAACAATTATAAAAGCATAAAAAGGGGCCACGGAACTCACCTTGGATTGATGTAATTAATCACAACCTTCACAGAATATTGCAATGCACGACCCAAACACGATCAATACCTATGTATTAATTGTAACTAAGTCTTTAATATGTATTCCACACGAATAGATATATTTAGTCGGATTCGGGTTGGTTCGATTGACGTGCAACACGCACACAAATAGATGTATATATATTACAAGATTAAGTTTGAAATTAACGTTAAATCAAGGATTAGAATTATGGGGTTTTTAATAGGTATTAAGTTTACAAAGTATTTATTTGCATTTTGATTCCATTAGGAGGATTTCATAAGTGTATTTATATATTTTTGGAATTAAATATAAAAATGATGTAGTTTAATTATATAATTTATAATTATCCAAAGATAATTACAAATAAGGATAATTACAATTATAGTATTTTGATTAATAATAAGGTATTAATCTATATCTTTGGTTAAAATATATTTTACAAGAAATAACCCACAATTTTATTTGTAAATAATTTGTGAATTTATAAAATATATTAAAGATAATATAGCGTTTATCTTATAGAAATAATTGTTTATAATATTTATAAATAATATTTATATAAATTTTCATGATTTTCATGATTATTTCATAGTTAAACTTGATTTAGAATTTATTTTATAAAAATAAGTATTTTTAATATTTTTAAATAATATTTTATAAAAATCTATTAAAGTTTTTAAATAAAATAAATTTACAGAAATTATTTTGTAAGATTTAAAATAAGGAAAATTAATAAAATTTATTTTTATAATTTTTAGAAATTTTTCCATATTTTAAAAGTATTTATAAAGCTTTAAAAGAAATAAAACAATAAAAAGGAGGTTGCCCGGGTCGAACCCGGGACCTCACACCCACAAACACACAGCCCAAACCAGTGAACCAAAGGCCGCAGCCGCGGTAAGAGCTGGTTTGTAATTGTTTTAACCACAGTTACCCCAATTTCCCCTAATTTCATATAAACCCTAGAATGGGTTCGATCAAATTGAACCTCGAAACGATATGGGATTCTGTAATTAGCATGGGGCTTTGATTCCCCGTGATAAATCGAGTAGAATGATGCATTTAATTACCTGATTTGATTCATTTTGCTGGTATGAACAGATAAGAACAAGCCGCGGCAAAGGAAGAATCGAATGGGTGATCAAAACTTGATGGAATTCGAATTACTTGTACAGAAAGCTTCTAATGATATCAATGACCAAAAGCCCTATGTTATTTTTGTGAAATAGAACTCAGAAAGTGGAATTCGATTATGTTGCAGGTCGACGATGAATGTGTTGGTAGAATGTGGTGTTTCAATGTGTATTTGATCGAATTGAGTTTACCATCAGTTTATAAACAATCAAAGGATCGTGAGTGCTCATTTAATTTAATCTTAGTGGCGTTTTAGTGGTCGATTTGGGTGGGTGGTCGGCCGAAAAAATTAGGTTCAGTGGATGATCCGCACAATCGATTCAATTTTTCAAATTGGGGTGGGGTTCGAGTTCCAATCACCCACTCGAAAATGTCGGGTGATTTTATTGAATTAAATCCGTGTATTTTGGCGTGTTGAACCTCGCCGGAGGCTGCCGGAATTTTGGCCGGAGATGGGGAATCGACGGGCGGGGGTTGGGTTTTCAAAAAATTGCAGAATGGTCCCTGAGGTTTACTTAATTGTTTGTTTTATGTTTTAAGTTTTTAAATCAAGTTTCGGAAATTACAAAATCAGCCCCTGGACTTTTAATTCAATTTTTGTATATTTTTTTTTTTAAATCTTTGTTATTATTATTATTATTATTATTATAATTATTATTATTATTATTATTATTATTATTATTATTATTATTATTATTATGATTATTATAGTTTTTGTAAAAATTGGTAACGTATTAAACTTAATTGTTTTATAAAAATACGGGATGTTACATAGCATATCTTCTAATATTTGAATGGTTCTTTCACTTTGTCCGTCGGTTTGGGGATGGTATGACGTGCTTAGCAATAGCTTTGTCCCCATCTTCGCTTGAAATTTCCTCCAAAACTTGGAAGTAAACCGTGTGTCTCTATCGGACACAATCGACACGGGCACCCCGTGTCGTGACACTATTTCGTTCACGTAAACCTCCGCCATTTTCTCCGAATTGTAAGTCTCACGAATAGGAAGGAAATGAGCGCTCTTGGTCAATCGATCGACAACAACCCATATCGCATCGTACCCTTTCTTCGTTCTTGGAAGTTTAGTAATCAAATCCATTGTTAACTTTTCCCATTTCCATTCCGGAATATCCAACGGTTGCAATTCACCATGAGGTTTTTGATGTTCCGCCTTCACTTGCAAACAAGTTAAGCATCTTTCCACGTATTTGACAATATCGCGTTTCATGCCCGGCCACCAATAGTTAACCCGAAGGTCTCTATACATCTTAGTCGCTCCCGGGTGAATTGAATACTTGGATTTATGGGCTTCATCCAATAGGTCATTCTTCAAGGTACAAGTAGGTGGTATCCAAACCCGACCCATCTTGTTTTCAATCCCTGACTATCATCTTCCAAGTTTTGAGTTTGACCTTTGATTCGATTTTTCTTCAAATTTTCTTCCTTTAGCGCTTCAGTTTGTGCTTCCTTGATTCGTTCAACCACTTCGGATATAACGGTTATCTTCATTGCGGTTATTTTGATAGGAGTATGATCCTCCTTTCGACTCAAGGCGTCAGCCACGACATTGGCCTTTCCCGGATGATATAGGATTTCACAATCATAATCCTTTAGCAATTCCATCCACCGCCTTTGTCTCATGTTTAACTCCTTTTGCGTAAAGAAGTACTTTAAACTCTTATGGTCCGTGTAAATCGTACACTTTACACCATATAGATAATGCCTCCAAATCTTTAACGCGAACACCACCGCGGCTAGTTCAAGATCATGGGTTGGGTAGTTCCTTTCATGCACTTTCAGTTGTCTCGAGGCATAAGCAATCACCTTGCCCCTTTGCATTAGAACACAACCCAAACCGGAGTAGGAAGCATCCGAGTATACCACAAAATCGTCGGTTCCCTCGGGTAAAGACAAAACCGGAGCTTGAGTCAATTTCGACTTTAACTCTTGAAAGGCTTTCTCTTGCTCTTCACCCCATAGGAACTTCACCTCTTTCTTGGTAAGCTTGGTTAAAGGAGAAGCAATCTTAGCAAAGTCTTGAATGCATCTCCGATAATATCCGGCTAACCCAAGAAAGCTTCTAATCTCCGTGGGAGTCTTGGGTGGACTCCATTTGGTCACCGCGTGAATCTTTGTGGGGTCTACGTGTATACCCTCCGAGTTTACCACATGACCCAAGAATTGTACCTCTCGCAACCAAAAGGCACACTTGGAGAATTTTACGAACAATTTCTCCCGACGAAGCGTTTCGAGAACTTCACGCAAGTGACAAGCATGATCACCTTCATTTTTAGAATAAATAAGGATATCATCTATGAATACAATGACAGATCAGTCTAACATGGGTCGGCACACCCTATTTATCAAATCCATGAATGCCGCCGGGGCGTTTGTCAACCCGAAAGACATCACAAGGAACTCATAATGCCCGTATCTAGTACGAAATGCCGTCTTGGGGATGTCTTCTTCCCTTACCTTCAACTGATGATAACCCGACCGTAAGTCGATTTTCGAAAACCACGATGCACCTTGCAACTGATCGAATAGGTCATCAATCCTAGGCAATGGGTAACGGTTCTTAACCGTCACCTGGTTCAACTCTCTATAGTCGATACACATCCGAAGACTTCCATCCTTCTTTTTCACGAAAAGAACCGGTGCTCCCCATGGCGAAGTACTCGGACGTATGAACCCCTTGTCTAAAAGATCTTGCAATTGTGTCATTAACTCTTGGAGCTCCGATGGCGCCAAACGATAGGGAGCCTTTGCAATGGGTTTAGCTCCCGGGGTTAGGTCGATTCGAAACTCGACCTCCCGTTCCGGTGGGACTCCCGGCAAATCCTCCAGAAAGACATCCGGAAAATCCCGAACAACCGGAATATCTTCCAACACTTGAACTTTCGTTCCCGTGTCTATTACATAGGCTAAGAACGATTGTCCTCCATGGCTCATGTATTTCATTGCTTTGACCAAAGAACATAAAGCTACGCCACCGCGTTTTGCACCTTCGATTATTACCTCATAACCACTCGGAGATATCAATTGGATGCACTTGCGATTACAAACTATATTGGCGTGGTACATGGAAAGCCAATCCATACCGATTACTACATCAAACTCCCCGAGTGTCATGGGTATTAAGTCGACCGAATAATCCTCACCTTCGATGGTAAGTATGCAATTTCGATAAACGTTGAACACTAAGAACGTTTTTGAATCCGCTACCTCAATCTCTAAAGGACTAGGTAAGTTGTCTAACACCATGGAAAAATGACTCGCAAATTTAACCGAAACAAACGATCTATTAGCACCCGAGTCAAATAGCACATAAGCAGGTAGTGAGTTGATGAGAAAGGTACCCGTCACAACATCGGCTATAGATTTGGCTTCTTCAGCCGTAATCAAGAAAGTTCTCGCCTTAGCTTTTCCTCCATCACCCTTTTTCCCCGAACCTTGAGCAACCGAGGATTGACTTGTACCATCCTTCTTTAGTTCCGGACATTCGCTCTTTTTGTGGCCCGGTTTGTAACAGTTGTAGCACACACTTAGCGGGCTTGTGCATTGAGATGTCGAATGACTCGACTTTCCACACTTGAAGCAATTTTTAGATTCGTATCTACAAACTCCCCCATGCTTCTTTTTACAAATCTTGCAATGTTAGGAGTCTTTGTCGTTCCCAGACTTGTTTGATGAAGATGAAATCTTGGCTTTCTTAGACGAACCCGTCTCCGTTTCAGCCGCACGCTTCTCCCCACGATCAACTTGCCTTTTCAATTCCGCTTCTCGATCCCTAGCACAATCGATAAGCTCTGCTAGAGTTTCACATTTGGACGGTGTAAGAAACTCTCGATACTTGGCACTCAACATGCCATAGTAGTGGTTAATCCACATCCTTTCATCCTGGAGCAACTGTGGGCAAAACTTGGCTTTGTCGTAGAAGATGGCCGTGATGGTATCAATACTTTCATCTTTTTGTCGTAACTGTAGGAATTCTTCTGCTATTCTGTTGATAGCGGCTTGTGGGCAAAACCGCTTTGTGAACAACTTCTTAAATTCTTCCCAAGTCATACTTTTGATACCTTCCCGCCCCTTCTCATCCCGTTGCAATTCCCACCAGTCTTTAGCTCGTTCCCGGAGTTGGCTTGCAGCAAACCTCACTTCATCAGATTCTTCACAGTGTGAGGTTTCAAAGGCACTTTCCATATCTTTGATCCACCTTTGACTAAGTAGTGGATCGACCTCACCCTTGAACGTTGTAGGGTTGCATGCAACAAACTCCTTATAGGTCACTTTCTTTGTTGGCCTTTCGGTTTCTTTGTCAGCCTTCAGAGCCACAAACTCTTGTTGAATGATATCCCGTAGATCTTTGCGTACATCCTCGATGTAGCCCGGCAATAAAGCCTCAAAAGCCTTGCCAACTTCCTCCTTGACCATTTCCCGTGTTACATCATCGGGATGGGTCTCGTGATTCTCTATATTGATCACGTGATCGTTACCAGCCATGACCTAAGACTGTGACAATTAAACTTTACGTTAGTACCATGTACGTAATCTATAGCATATACACCGATGCTTATGATTCTACTATCACTAGGGCCTAACCCTATTCCCACAATACTCATTTCCATCCTTAAGTTTAAAACAACATCCCTAAGAATCCATTCGCGTGCCTTTGATTGTTGTTAGACTGGCCAGGCCTAGCAACAAGCTCACCACACGGATGCCTTCTTAGTTCCTTTATTCCAAACTTAAGTCAAGAAGCTAGGTTCAATCAATTCATATGGTACATATCATACATATATCATACATGTGTCAAGCTTGTTACGTTTATAAACGGCACACTAACCTTGTACCTTTAGGCTCGGTGATCGGCTTCTTGGATCGAACGTTTGCATTTCTCATATCTAGAGCTCAAAAGTTTGAGTCCAAGTGTTCGCGACGCACTTGAATCTCTCAAACCGTTGGCTCTGATACCAACTTGTAACACCCGGACCTCCAAAGAGTCCGTTTAAGTTAAATAAACATGCGGAATTTGGTCCCAGAAAATTTCATTAACATTTAACTCCCAAAATATGTGTTTCATGTCAACCGACACTCAAAAATGAAGTTTAACAATCCATTTACATAAACACGTGATAAGAAGTTTCAAAATAATGTTAACGCGTTAATTCTACAAGAGAAACGCGTATGCAAGTCCCGTTCGATCCTTGTATGCCCTATAGATCACTTTAGCCTTCCGGTCCCGTAACACCTGAAAACACACGTTTAGACATCCATTAGTTCATAGGAACTAAGTAAGTACATTCTAACATTCCTTTTTAGGGTCTTTACGGGGGTTTAAACGGACTCGGAACGCGTTAAAACGATAATCGACAAAATCTGGGAAACGAGAAGACCACAAAAGAAGCTCAGAGGCAAAATTATGCATGGGACGTAACTTACGTCCTAAAGGACGTAGCTTACGTCCTTAACCTTTCTCCCCTGATTGTGGACATAAGGCAGTAGCTCAGGACGTACCAAAGTGAAGAGGACGTAGCTTACGTCCTTATGGACGTAACTTACGTCCCTATCCTGGGTTGATCAAAACTTTCAGCAAAATCATTATTTTTGACCCGTTAAGGGTCGTTTCGCGTTCCCGAGCCACCCCTTTCGATTCCGATTGTTCCAAACACCTGGAAATAACATATTTTATCATATACGTGATTCCCACGGAGTTTCAACGAGTCTAACCCGACTCTTGGCAATATACCAAAATTTTTCTATTTTTTTTTTCTTTTTGGTATTTAATTCCTTATTTAACCCGTTTATGGTTCGTTTGTTCTTTAGAGCTCCCGACCGTCCCGACAACCATGGAACCGGTCTATTATAACATATTACATATGTTTGGTGAGTTCTTAGACCCAACCCATCCCATTTGCTTATCATAACACAATTTTCCTTTCTATACCGAATTTGCCCCTTATAGGGTCAAATCCCATTTTAAATGAGCGGTTTGCCATTCTTTCGCGAACGACCGCTTCCCTTGGCGTTACCCAACGTCCACACACGTTGCAAATCGTAGGGATAACCCCTTTACCCTAGTGTTCACACACGATGTGAATCACTTTAATCCGGGTTTGTTCTTCTTCCCATTTCCATGGGACGGTCACGCACGTCATGACTCGTTCTGTTCCACAACCATGTGGCATAACACTAAAGTGTTATTTTCCTTTATGTTCACGCACGTCGTGAATCATTTGTCATAGAAGCTCACATACGGTGCAAGTCAACTATTTATCTTTTTAAACGTGGTTTTCATTTTGTTTGAGCTTATGAGCACATGGTCACACACATTGTGACTCATGCCTTTACCTTGTTATGCTCAATTTAAAGAATGTCTTACTTTGAGTCCGGAAGGTTTAAGTGGTCAATCAAACGTGTTCCTTGCCGGTTCCCTTGGATCCGCTTGCCACACCACTTCCTATTACCATTTTAAGGACCCATTTAACACATAACATTCATTTAATCACACATATGGTCCATTTGACCATTTATCACATTTAACCTACAATCTAGGCTTTTACATTGCACATTTCTTGCAATTAAGTAGTTCATTCATGTTTCTCATCTAATTTGAGCATTTAATCAAACACCTTATGTGCATAACTTAACATATTGGTTATTTACTAGCTTTTAAACATCATCAAGCTAATTTTACACCTAAATCACATAACACACATGTTATTCATCAATTTCAACCAAATGTTATGCACATAATCACATTTCTACAAGAATGAACATGGATTCTACAACTAGCAACTAGTTTACATGAAGAATCCTTAGTTTAACCTTCTAGTAACTAAACCCATTTCCATGGTTCATGTAAATCTTCAATTAAGGAGCAATTACACATCTAGTTACCATAATACACACATGCACATGATCATCTAGCACTATAACACTAGGGTTTCATGTTTAAACCACCAATTTCTACACCCACCATGTGGGTGACGATTTTTACCACCTCAAGAACATCAAATAACACTTCCTTGTAGCTCTTGATAAGATGAAGAATGATTTCTAGGGTTCAATTTCGGATCTTGCACTTGAATCACCAACAATTTGAGTAATGAGATGACCAAAACTCTTCTTCTCCTCTTCTCTTGTGTGTATACGTGAATGAGCAGACAATGCTCACCAAATGTATGGCAAGCCATACATATTCATGTTTAGGTTTCATCAATTGGCAAGATCCACCCCTCTAGTATCATTTTTCATTTTTCCACCACTATTAACTAACTAGCAAATTTTCTAGTTAAGTCTTAAATATTTAACCTTTAACATATTTTACAATATTAGGTTTTAACACATGATACATTAATTGTATTTTAATTACATAATACGAAATTCGGGTCGTTACATCCCAGCGGATGCGACACCATTTGGGTTATAGTAGATCGCTTAACAAAATCCGCACACTTTCTGGCAATCCGAGAGACTGATCGAATGGAGAAGCTGACACGTATCTATTTAAGGGAAATAGTCTCTTGGCATGGCGTGCCGATATCTATCATTTCTGATCATGACGCTCGGTTCACTTCTCATTTCTGGCAATCATTACAACGATCATTGGGAACACGGCTGGATATGAGTACCGCGTATCACCCGCAAACCGATGGTCAAAGTGAGCGTACGATCCAGACACTGGAAGACATGTTGCGTGCCTGTGTAATTGATTTTGGCAGCAGCTGGGAAACACATTTACCATTGGTTGAGTTCTCCTATAATAACAGTTATCATACCTCAATCAAGGCAGCTCCATTTGAGGCACAGTATGGGCGTAAGTGCCGGTCACCTATTTGTTGGGCAGAAGTTGGGGAAAGTCAACTTACCGGTCCTGAACTCGTGCACGAGACGACTGAGAAGATCGTACAGATCCGTAATCGTATGGCAGCAGCGCGAGATAGACAGAAAAGTTATGCTGACAAGAGACGGAAACCTCTAGAGTTCCAAATTGGTGACAAAGTGTTATTGAAGGTCTCACCGTGGAAAGGCGTAGTTCGGTTTAGCAAACGAGGAAAGCTGAATCCGAGGTATGTTGTACCATTTGAGATACTGGAAAGAATAGGTCCAGTGGCCTATCGACTAGCCTAACCTGAATCACTGAGTGGAGTTCATAATGTGTTCCATGTTTCAAACCTGAGGAAATGCCTTGCTGACGAAACTCTCATCGTCCGTTAGACGAGGTACATGTTGACGAACAACTACGCTTCATCGAGGAACCAGTGGAAATTATGGACCGAGAGGTCAAGACACTCAAACACAGTCGTATCCCTATTGTCAAAGTCCGATGGAACTCTCGGCGTGGTCCTGAGTTCACTTGGGAGAGAGAGGATGAGATGATGCGCAAGTATCCTAACCTGTTCAAGGATGTTGCCAGTACATCTTAATTTTCGGGATGAAATTCCTCTAACAGGGGGATGATGTGACAACCCGAAAATTTTCATGATTTAATAAAAATGTTTATGTGAATTTATAGTTTATTTTTATATTTTTGTTATTATTTAATAAATAATAATAAAAATAATGAAAACAATAATAATAATAACAAATGATATTATTAAAAATAATAATATTAATAATGATAACAATAACAATAATAATAATGATATTATTAATAAAAATAATTTATAAAAATTATTAAACTTAACTTAATAAGTCCAGGGTTAGTTTTGAAAATTCTGAAACTCATTTTAAAGGGTTTTAAATCGAAATGATAAAGCATCAAACTACAGGGACCATTCTGCAATTTTTTGAAAACCCAACCCCCATCCCGTCCCCTTCGATTTTCCGGCCGGTTCTCCGGCGACTCTCCGGCGGCCCCAAAAGCCAGGAACATCGCGATTTTTATGCAATCCAACTATACCGACACCTTCTAGAGGATGGACCGAACTCGGGGACCATTTCAATTTGATAATTCAAGTCGGTGTGGTATGTTCCCCACTTCGACCGAAAGTTCGGCCGACCCACTCACCATAAACGCACCAACAGGCTATTTTATTCCAATTAATCGAACGGGAAGTACTATATAAGCATCCCTAAGCTAATGGTACATTCACACACCTCTCAAACACTTGAAATCGATCAATTTGATCCCCTCATTGCCGCGGACCTGCAACCGATCGTATACCCACAGTAGAGCTTCGAAACAGGTAAATACACACACCATTGTGCTCGTTTTTACAAGGGGAACAATAACCCCATGAATTCTGATGCAATATAAATCGATTTGGGATCAATTTGGGGTGGATCGAACCTGGGTTTCTTGGTGATTTGGGATTACTGGAGTTTAAGGTTAAAAGGATTAAATGTGGGGTTTTAACCGCGGCCTTGTGCCTTGGTTTACTGGTTTGTTTGTTGTGATGCTGAGCCGGAGGTCAGGGGTTCGAACCCTGCCCCAACACATTTTTTTTAAAAAGCCTTTTTAAGCCTCCTAAAAATACAGAAAAATTATTAAAAATTATAAAAATAATTTTTACAAACTTTGGTAATTTTAGAAATTATATAGTTAATTTCTGGAAATTTATTTCTTTAAATTTTATTTATTTATTTATATAAATAATTATTTAAAATTATTATCTTTATAAAAATGGATTTATTTATAATAATTTAAATCATTAAATTATTAATAGATATTATATTATTTATGGAATAATTCTGATAATATAAATGCAAAATTTGATTTTATAAATATTTATAAAATCTTACAAAATTAAATATAAACTTACATAATTAAATAATGTTTATAATTTATTTAGAATATAATGATACGTTGAAATCATTATTAAGATAATCAAATGAAATGTAAATCTTTAGTTATTAAAGCAAAATAACTAAATGATTTAATGTTTATAACCAATTCCCGAGAACCAAATCATAGACCAATTGAACACCAAGTTCAAAGATCTAACTTACTTAGGTTATAAATTTGTAATTATTTACTTATGTGAATTACAATTCCTTAGGAGCAATTCACTAGCTTATCAACATCACACGAGAATATTGAGGTGAGTTCAAGCCCCACTATTTTATTAAAACTGTTTTTGGGGGAGATAGCATACTGGTAATGTTACAAACGCTTTTTATATATTTAAGATGTGTATGGATATTAATATAGTGCTGTTATCATTGTACAAGTCCTCACACTTTTGAATTGTTAATATTGGATAGCGGGGAAAGTTGGGTAGTACTACTGGGTGTGACGAGCCCCACCTGTGTGACTTGAGGTCAACCGGGTGCAATTTGTCCTATGATTATTCGTCACGATATGGTGAAGTCGTGACGGGAGGCAAACATAACATAGTCAGCTTCAATGTCGAAATCACTATTTAATATCATTTGTGAATGGACTAGCTAGCCATTACAATGCACATGCTTATATATACGCTATTGTTAAACTGGGATGTTTAACTGTGGACTTTTGAACTGATCAACCATTGGATTGATACACGCTATTGTTAAACTGTGATGTTTAACTGTAAACTCTTGAACTGATCAACCATAGGGTTGATACACGCTATTATTAAACTGTTATGATTAAACACAAACTCGGTATACACTTTTGCTAAACTGTTATGTTTAAGCACAAACTCTTGAACTCACCAACCATGTGTTGACTTTTAGTATGCTATTCTCAGGTCACTAAATCTGGACTGCTGTTAGGAGCACTACACGGGTCAAGCATGCATCCTAACGCTTAAACAATGATATATATATATGTTTATCTTTATATATTTGGGTTTGTTCATTTTGTTAAACGCTTCCGCATGTATTATAAAGTTTGAACTTTGGTTTGTTATGTTAAACGTTGCATATAGAGTCGTTCCATGTAACTAATGACTGTGATCCTGGTTTGTTCACACCCCTCCGTGATAGATTCCAGACCCGGAATTTGAGGGTGTGACAAAATCAAATGGGTCGGATGGGGTTTCAAGTATCATAAGCCACCCGTTTGTTAATTTGTTCCATCACTTGCCCTAGATTTAGTGAATTTAAGGGCCGAGTCAAGCTAATGAGTCGTTAATAAATGAGCGCTTCCAGGAGTGATCATTTTGGTTCGAATCCTCTCGCATGGAATCATTTTAAGGCTTTGGAGAACTTCTTGGCAATTTTCATCAAATCTCATCAGGGGAGTTTCATTTCACTTTTCTCAGACCCCCTTTGCATTTGCATAATTTTAATACATTGAGGGCAATGTACAATTCAAGTGTGGGGATGTCTGGGTTTTTGTGAACTTTGCAAGTCTTCTATATATATCTCATTACACCTTAAAATATCTCATTTTTGACAAAATTTTTCAAAAACATCGAATAAATGGCATCCATTTATATTTATTTCAGATCTTAAAACATGATTGAATTGTTAACATCACAGAATTTAAAGAAACCAAGTGAATTACGATAAAATGTTTTGGATGTTCAGTGAGCATTGCAAGTTGAAAATCTGATATTTATGCATGAGTTTGAACTTTACCTTTATCCTTCCATTTCCGTAAGCTTATTTGTGCCTTTATCACATGGAATCATATGATTTAATGTTTGCTTACATTTTTGTTGATTCTTGAGTGTGCCAAATGTGCATTCACGTGAGAACTTGCTTAGGATATGCATTTCAAGATCATAAACTGAGTATTTGCATGAAAATGACAGTGGCATTAGGAATACCCACCTTGTAAGCCAAATTTCTTCTCTTTTACTTCACCCAAGTGTTACCATTAGTCACCATGTTGAGCCATTTTCCCTTATTTCTTTGTTATTACCCATATCATTAGTCACTTAGCCAAATTAGCTATTTTATCTTTTAACCCTTGTGATAAAATTCCGGTTAATTCTAGTTGTCTAAATTTTGACATCGAATTTGTTTAATTTTTTTTAGTTTTAATTAGGCGTCCATTGTTCAATAACAAAAAAAGAGAGAAGAAAGAAAAACAAAAAAAGGAAAAAAATGAAAAAAAATGTTAAATTGTGTTGTTTAGAATAGGAATAAATAAATATGAGTTATTTGATGCATAAGAAAGAATAATTTTCATGCATATCTCACGTTTATTACATTTAGTTTAGTTATATTAAATCGTGTTTATGTATTAGCGTAATGTATCATATTTAGTATCTAGATTTTTGGAATTTTTATCCGTTTAACCACTTTTACCAAAAATTCCATACCCTTTTCACCCAAGCCCCGTTATAACCCGTTAAAAGTCCTCTTGATCTATGCATTTTCTCATGTTAATTGGTGGAGATTTGACCCTTTTACAAGCTTATTACTATGTTTGTATCATTGGTTGGCATTGAGTGATTTACTTATACACTTACACATATAAATAACCGAGTGCTAAGTATTTTTGTGAGCGGTTTACACTCATGCATAAAAGAAACTTCGTAGGCATGTGATGCTCATTTGAATATTTCTAGTATTCTTGAAAAGAGCAAGCTTAAAACACTCGATTTCTTCTTATAAGTGTGCCATGTTTCATAGTCAATTATGAGTTTGGATCTTCATTTAAAAAATGGTTTATCTCTCAACATCTTTTATGTCAATATGATTTCTTTTGTTAAATGGTTGCATGAGAGTTTGCTTGAGGACAAGCAAAGTTCAAGTGTGGGGATGTTTGATATGATAATAAATATACATGTTTACCATATATATTTCTTTGCATTTTAAGTCATTTTTTATACAAAATTCATAATTTAGACACTTATTTATGTTTTATTTGAATTTTGTATGTTTTGGATGAAGCTCGGTGATTTTTGTGAAGAAAGTCCAAGATTTGAAGAGGTTCAAGAGGAAAAATACTTCTGATATGACCATATTAAAGCTGAATATGGCCATATAAGCTGTCAAATTCCAAATAGTTTATTTTTGATGCTGAATATGGTCATATCACTTCAGATATGGCCATATTCGGGCAGAAAATGGGTTTATAACCCTAGCACACCTCATTTCCAAAACAACTTTCATTTCTTTCAAAACCCTAGCCTCCCTCAAACCCTTAGGGGTCTTTGAGCATTTCTTAAGAGTTTTTGAAAGATTTGAAGGACAAGATTGAAGATTTCACACTTTCAAGAAGATTCTAACATCATCCACCTATTTCCACTCAAAATTGGTTTGGATTCCTCTAGATCTACTATGAGTTCTTCCATGTTCTTGAGTTTGGGTGCGTCTTTTGTAAGCCTTATGGGCTAAACTCTTATTATCACTTGGATTAGATGAAACTTAACATGATTTAACAACTTGTACATGATTCTTGGTGATGTTTATGTTGATGCTACGATGAAACTTGATTATTCTTCTATGATTATGTGTGTTTGTTCTAGTTTGATGAAATGTTCAACCTTGTGGGTGTTGTAAGCATGTTATGTTGAAAAACTTCATGTTCTTACAAGACTTATGCATATAATTGCATCTTTTGTATATAATGTTATGACATTTGACTAGGAATGGTGAATAAAGGTTGAAGATTTAGTAGAATTGGTTAAATGATGCTTATGTTTGAGAAATCCATGGTGTATGTCATAAATCTCTCTTGTCATTGGTTATGAATTGTTTTGTAATCGTGGTATGAAGTTTATGAGTTAAAGAGTAATTGTAGTTTTGTCTATTTTTCCCAAGTTGAGGTGGTTATCATGTGTTTATCGTGTTAACTTCCAAAGATTTGTGGAATTAGGTAACCCTAACAGGAGTCTAATTCATCTTTAACATCAACATAATTATATCATTAGCTTCTCATGGCATAACTTTAGGTGGCTATCATGTGTTTATCGTTCTAGCTTTCCGAATGGTTATATATGTAGATATCCTTGACGGGGGTTTAGGCTACTTCCATGTTTCATGTGTAAAAAATGGTCTCACCTCGAGTTTGTGCTAGTTGTTAATTCTATGCTAAGTGGAATCAAAGTCCAAGTGGTATCTTTAATTGATTGTGTATCTTCATCTTTACTTTCATAATTTACTAGTTTAATTTGGTAATTGTTTTAGTTAACTATAATACTCACAAATCCAAACTCAATTGATCGGTTAAATAGTGGTAATGATTTAGTATTAGGAGCCATTGTGTCCACGGATCGATACTCGGTTCTTACCTAAAACTATACTATTATGCGATAGGTGCACTTGCCTATTGTGTGTAGTTGGTTTAAGAGTGATAATCGTTTTTTAAATTAAAACTCAAATTGTGTGAAAATCCTTATTTAAAATATATATACTTTACACACATCAATAATAATAATAACAACAGTTTATAAAAGGTAAACAATTAATAAGTTTTAAAAATAATTAAAACTTAAAGTTTGAGTAAGTTGTGGGGTCATTGTGTCAAATTTAAAACTTAAATAGAAGTTTTGGGCATAAAATAATGAAGAAAGGAAATTCCAGGGACCATTTGTGTAAAATTATTAAAATCCAAACCAAATCTTCCCCCACCGCCTGTAAATCCGGCCAAACTCCGGCCAAAACTCCGGCCAACTCCAATGAAGTCCTAAACCCACTGAAATCCATCGAATTCCGAGCCCAAACCGCTCCATATCGATTCGTGACTCAATTCAAACTCAGTTAAGCACTTTAAATGTGTTTAAACGTCGATTATGAGTGCATTCAACTCGTGTAACCGGTGAGCTTGAATCATTGAACCGTTCGAGCATTAAAGCTCAATAATAATCGAATTAATTGGAACCTAAATGATTGTTTAATCAATCCTAAACCTCTACACAACATAATTCTATCTGAAATCCACGAACACCCCTCAATCGAGTATCACCCGTACCGCAACTTGCACTTCAATCGAAATCCATCTTCCAGGCAAATTAAACTGAAATTGATAGAGGGCTTAGGGTCGTGAACATCCTCTGAAGCTCCACACGAAGTTAATTGGATTACAATCAGCATTCGAACATCAATCAAACTCTACGTTGGTCGCGGCTTGTTCTTCGTCTGTTCCTAACATCAAATCAATTTCAACCGGGTAATTAAACATACCTATACACTCGATCTTACATGGGGAGCAAAAGCCCCATGGTTATCAACGTTTACAGAATCGATTGGTGATTTAATTTGAGCTCAATCGAATCTAGGGTTCTTAAGGATTTGGGGATACCTAATTAACCTTGCTTTTAAGAATTAAAACCAAATTCCTAATGCGACTGAGAGCCTTAGTTTACTGGTTACCCATCCCCATCCCAACCTTGAGGTCCTGGGTTTGAATCCGGGCACCCTCAAACTTTTTTTAGGCTTCCCAGCCTTTAAAAAGATTACAGAAAATTTCTACAAAATTATAAAAATTATTTTGTAAACTTTTTATATTTTAAATCATCAAATTATTTTCTGCAATTTTTCTTTAAATTTAAAAAAATTATAATTCAACGTAACAAAGATTATTTTTAGTTATTTCTTATAAAAATGGATTTTAAATTATGGTTTAAATAAATAAATTATTATTGGTCCAAACGTTACTTTTAATTAGAGTTTAATCTTGTTACTTAAAATAATTATAGAAATTATTTACACTTTATATTTAATTTTACCCGTTCTTATAAATACTTTAATTACGTTAAATTATCTAAATGAAATAATATTTTTCATGGAATTAAAATATAAGTGGCTCTATTATTAAATGTTACTTATATATATATATATATATATATATATATATATATATATATATATATATATATATATATATATATATATTTTAAAAACCTCAAATTCTTATTAAAACCCTATTTCCTGTTAAAACATTAAGCTTATTGTACCTAAATCTTGTAAATATATATATATATATATATATTTTTAGGTATCTTGTGAAGGTATACATTGGAACGTCGCTTATTATTCTTATTAATCTTCATTCTTATACTTATTTGCCATGTGAGTTTTCTTGCCCCTTTTTATCTTTTCACACTAATTTGGGGTGAAACATAATTAATTATACATAATGCACTTGTAAACGTTTAGACTTATAAAGCACTTGCAATTCATATTTTTGTCATGGTTATTTGTATGTTGTAAGTGATTATGTGAGATACATAGTTTGTTTACAATCATTAACTATTCCTAGTCTGGCGATATCTTAGATCTTTGGGCCTGACAAGCCTATTTGTGCTAAAGCTGAGGTATTGCCGGCTCCTGATGAGGTATGCTTGTTCATCATGGGAACCAAATACACTTAGCCAATCTTATATGCTTGTAATCAAGTCGAGGTTTGGTTGTAACGATATGTGTTCTATAACCTTACTAACTTATAACCTATGACATGAATTGCTACTTGTAATCTTATCATAATATGTATGAAAACCGTGGAAACTCACCAACTATTTTTAGTTGACCTTTTATTCTTATCATGTTTCAGGTAATCCTCAAGTTTAAAGTGAACTTTTGAAGCTTGCAATAATCTAGGACTTAGACCTAGTTAATGAAATAAAAAGATTATATTTTGTTATGTTATGTTTGAATTTATTTCATGTTTGAGACTTATGTTTGTAATTTCTTTTAAAACTTATAATTTAAATATTTACATTTAAATATATCGTTATGTGGCTATGAACAATCTTAACCCTCACATTTCGACGATTCCGCCGTTAAGGTTGGGGTGTGACAATAAATATGAACATTTTTAGTATTTTACGATTAAGAAGCCCATTTAACATCTCTTCATATGCAAATAACTCTTGATGTGAAAACATAAAAACAAATGGCTGTGCTTTGAATATGAAAAAGAGTGGATCTTCAGGATCCCAAATGAATTGTTTTATTCGAAAAAAGCTTTGTTCTTTGAAAAATCTATCTTGTGTTTGGTATTGCATGGTTTCACTTTGCAAGAACTCCGAATCATTTTCTTGAAGCTCATCCTCTTCATCATAAATGATCCGTTTGCCCCGACGATCCGAACCAATAATAAAAAGTTATATATTTATGGTGTCACGATGGAAAAAACATATACAAACTAAATTATTAGTCATAATGCAACATGTTTTATTATTCTTTTTAAAATAATAATTCTTAGTATAGTTGTTTTGTTCTCCGGCTTACTTCATATTGATAGAAGACTAGGTGATTAGAATATAATTTATGCATAAAGTACAATCGTAAAATAATTTGTGATTATAATACACTCGTTAGGAACTTGTTTACAATATGCAAGCACAACCACTTTTTATAACCTAATTTCGATTTACAAGATTTTCTAAACGCCATTATTAAAAATATTTTATTTAAACAATAGTTAAATAATGTATTTTACCATAAGTACAAAAGGAGTAATAATCGAGTTCAATGTACTTGTTTTTTTTGTTAGTTAAGTTATTCGAATTGATTCTGTGATATGTATCTCTATAATTATTGATGGTATGTATAACAATTAATAATAACTAGTTTTATACTCGTCCGGTGGTCAGGTACTGTAACCTGATATGTCATCATGTACGGACTTGACTTTTAAAAAAGGTCAATCATAAGTAAACAATCAACACACAACAACGAAACAACCACAACCCAAATAGATAAGAAAATACCAACATAATAATGTAGGCGTAGTTTATACATGTTCGATGACCGGGTACTTAACAAAATTTAAGAAAATTATGTAGGCGTAGTTTATACATGTAGGCGTAGTTCGATGACCGGGTACTTAACAAAATTATGTAGGCTTAGTTTATACACGTTCGATAAGAAAATACCAACATAATTATGTAGGCATAGTTTATACATGTAGGCGAAACAACCACAACCCAAATGAATTATGATATCAAACACAATATTTAACAAAAAATTACGAATGATGTCTTCTTTCATAGTTTATACATGTTCGATGACCGGGTACTTAAATTTTATATAATGTTATCACTATATTGAATTGCATTCTTAAAAAAGCATTTTTTAAAGACCAAAATACAAATTGTTAACATAAGTAATCCCTAAACAACCGACTACAATAAGATAGCCATAAACGATTATAAGAAGAAATTGTTAAACAACTTAAACTTAACAACATAGATATTCATGTAAAATTAAAATGTTAATTAACATTCATGTATGCTAGTTAATGAGCAACATGAGAGGGAAGTTCGGTGACACGGATGTTATCCACATGTTAAATAGTCGATGCATCTGGATAGTCCTCCTAGGCTTTAGATTTGTATGTTGACTTGTGATGTATTTGACAAAGATATTAATTATTTAAGATAAAAGTATAACTGGTTTAGCTTATTAGTAAAAAAGAACAGACTTCATCAAAAAAGCACAAAACCATGTCAACATAGTGTAATGTCATTTCATCAATGACACATGAATGGGAGTACGAGCTTTTTATTTTTATTTTTGATGGGGTAATCGTACGAGTCCAAAAAAATCATAATAACATAATGCATATACTTGAGTTAAAACATTGTTTATACTATGATACTATCTATGTGCTAATTGCCATTAATATTTTCTAAAGTAAAATAAATCTACTTTGAACAACATACATAAGTGGACTGACAGCAAAATATGCATATGCTATCAGCTTTAATGGCAACCCAATGACTTGTAAAGGAAAACATTATGATTTGATACAAAAGCAAATAGTATACAAGTATCGCATGCCTTAATAATAATTAAACCATTGATTATTTATATATTTTTTAGGAGTGGACAAAAACATGTTTGCAAGTCAATCCAACTCGTTTTGACTGGTTAACCAAACCACCTTACCTCTCTTGTTAAAATAAACCCAAAAACAAAAGAAAACAAATATAATACTCAAACTAACCCATGGTTCTTCAAAGCTTCCCCTTATGCCCATAACATTTATTTGATATTTTTAGGCATTAAGCCCAACTCAACTCGAATAAGGAATGGTGCAGACTTACTATATTTTAATTTAGATGTGACCAGGAATTTTGCAAATGAACAACTAATTATTTGCGGTAAAAAACACAACATAAAGAAGTAAAATACTTATCCCCTTCTATAAGACTCATTATAAGTAAGTTACAACAAATCAACTCTTTTAATCATTTATATATGAACAACTTGTACTAAGAAATAAGTAGTCTTATTTACAGCTTTTATTTATGTATGAGTCCTCTTTTCTCTTCATTCCAGTTGTCTCTGTTTAAGGAACTTGCAATAGGTCAAATAACTGCTTCAAGAGAAAGGATGAAAGTGAATTTTGCTGGCATGAAACACGCATGTGAACTTAATTTGATATTAGTATGAAGCCTACAAAGAGAGCTATAATAAATTAGTTTAAATACCAGCTTGGGCAACATTACTTCCTCTTCCAAATTCTTCACTCTTGGACTGTTTTCAATCATCTGATAGATGAATAGACAAGTAGCCCGTTAAACTATTATTAAGAATATCATGTCACACTGGTTCATAATCAGGATATTGTTTGTTGCTGGTAATCATTATAAATCATGTAAGATTACTTGTAAACTATATACAGCTAGAATATTATGTTGAACATGGTATATTACCAAGGTAAATATAGTATGTCTATGATTGTTGAGTGAGTTGAAGTTATTTGCCAATGTGTTGCAGCCATGGAAAGAATAAACATAAGAAAGTCACATCTCATATACAAGGCATGTACTCATGCAATGCCAAGTGAAGCATACGGTCACATAAAAAGCATTTAAAGAAAAAAAAACACAGCCCCATATATAAGTCATGTATTTCATATTTTGGTTAATGCAAAGTAATATATTTTTAAAGAGATTAAACAAAGAAAGATAAGTAGAAACCATCATATCTTTCCCAGATACTTTTAATGAGTGAATATGAGCACGTGATAGAACAACTTCCTCCTTGCTTCCCTCGACTTAAGACCAACAAAAGATTTATAAACCTCAAACACTAGATGAGTGATTAAAATACTTGTGCGATACAGAAAAAATATATAGGGAAGAAAATAATCCTAAAGCAACAAATTTTTGACAATATACACCTGGCTATCTTCTCGAATCCAAGTTCTGCCCTGTTAGATTAAGCAAGTCCTTGTTAATCCTAGTAAAAGGTTTATTGTGGTGATCAATTGTATATGCAACTGCACCAACATTAAAAGAATGTTTAATTTTTCCTTCATGAAATCTAAATAAAAGAAACATATTAGTGTTTGTCAATCTCATCTCTATACCACGACCAATTAGATCCTCGTAGTAGAATCCTAAAAAAACATGATGAATATCATAAATTCCAACTTCTAAGGCCTAATCGAGAAATCATACACATAAGTTAGCAAAAATGATTATGGCTACGAGAATCATATCATATGGAAATAATAAGACAAAGAGGAATTAACAATGAAACTCTATTCGAAAGTACCTTGGATGACGATTTAATGTCGTATATGGAGATCTGGAAACTGGAACACGACAGAGTCGGAGTGGTGGGCATCCGAACCACGAGGCGGCGCTTGAGATCAGGGAGACGGTGAGTGCGTGGATTCATCATCGTCATGTTCATTTTTAGAAGGTAAATAACCCTTCATCTTCCTCTGTCGGCTTCAAGAAAACAAACGAAATTAAAGCAACCTAGGTTGTATATGGTGGTTATCAGTGATGTGTGGATGAAAAAAAGGGTCTGCTTTGCTTTGTTTCAGGAACAAAACCTTTAAGAGCAAATTGTAAGACAGAAGCATGCTTTTATAGTCGAGTTTATACAGTTGCATGGTGCAAAACCACCCCCACGTTTCCAGGCTGTGCAGCAACCGCAACATATAACTGACCTAAGAAAACCGCTGGAAACCACCTTGTAACCGTCAAAACCGTCGAGTTTAAACGGACAGGATTTAATTTCAGCATGATCCAACGGATGAAGTGAATTCTACCAGCGGTTACACTCACCGCTGGTAATATAATATATAATAAATTATTATATATTTTCCAAGTAATATTAATATTGTTGTTCGTGTAACCACAGAAATTAATAATCTAGATCGGGTGGACTAAAAAGATTTATGTAATTTTTTCTTTAAACCTTTTAAAATCATATTGGTACATGAGTCATGTTGTGTGATCATATTCTTAAAGAGCATATCTTTTCTATAATTTTTTGGAAGTATATAACAATGGACAAAATCTCGAGGACATGGTCGTAATTTGGATATGATGGCACATTACAACTATACAATTATTTAGAATTTGTACATTTTTTGATACTTGTACATGGTTAAAAAAAATTATGTTTGAAGTTTAGTCTTTCTTTTACGTGAATAATGGTTATTACAGATGTTTATAAGTTTAAATATTTACAATAACTAATTGAGTTGGATTTTAATAATTCTAACTTTCATTTATTAGCCGGGATTAATTCCAACTGAGCAAATGTTTACAGTCACTCCTAAATGTAAACTTATTTTCCTCCAATGATTACTTGCTAACTGAGAGTTAACACTTGTCAGTTTTTTTGAGGAAATGAGGCTAATTTTGAACCATTTTTCAACTCCAGCACCGTCTAGTCTCAATTAAGTCCGTTTTTCATTGTCTAGCCTCTATCATCACCTAAAATCTACCTCAAGCGAGTTCAATGATTTAAATCAGGAGGGGGAGATTGATTGATTTTTTGGTAAGGAAGTTTCAAATTGACGGATCTGATGATAGATTTCAACTTACTTTTTTGAGTTATGGCCATAAAAATAGTCAACGTCATAAAAAAACTAACGAGGTTAACTCTCAGTTAGTAAGAGATTGTTGGAAGAAAATAAACTCAAAGTTAGGAGTATCTGTAAAATTTACTGAGCTGAGATTAATCTCGACCAATAAATAAAACTTGAGATTATTAAAATCCAATATCCTAACTAATTAGAAAGTCTCTACATATTTTGCATTTATAAATATGAACATTTGTAGTATTTTACGATTAAAAAGCCCATTTGACATCTCTTCATATGCAAATAACTCTTGATGTGAAAACATAAAAACAAATGGCTGTGCTTTGAATATGAAAAAGAGTGGATCTACAGGATCCCAATGAATTGCTTTATTTGAAAAAAGCTTTGTTCTTTGAAACATCTATCTTGCGTTTGTACTGCATGGTTGCATGGTTTCATTTTGCAAGAACTCCCAATCATTTTCTTGAAGCTCATCCTCTTCATCATAAATGATTTGTTTGCCCCGACGATCCGAACCAATAATAAAAAGTTACATATTTATGGTGTCACGATGGAAAAAACATATACAAACTAAATTATTAGTCATAATGCAACATGTTTTATTATTCTTAATACAATAATAATTCTTAGTATAGTTGTTTTTTTTTTCTTCGGCTTACTTCATATTGATAGAAGACTTGGTGACTAGAATATAATTTATGCATAAAGTACAATCATTAAATAATTTGTAATTATAATACACTTGTTAGGAACTTGTTTACAATATGCAAGCACAACCACTTTTTTAACCTAATTTCAATTTACAAGATTTTCTAAACGCCATTATTAAAAATATTGTATTTAAACAATAGTTAAATAATGTATTTTACCATAAGTACAAAAGGAGTAATAATCGAGTTCAATGTACTTGTTTTTTTTTGTTAGTTAAGTTATTCGAATTGGTTATTTCAACATATACAAAAATATTCTTAAGGTTCCTTTCGTTTTTACGGGATAAGATAAATGTTGGGTTATTTTTGTTAAACTATAAAAATATATAAATGAAAGAATTATACATGTGCTTTGTTCCGCAAATAAAAGTTTGCATTAACCTAAAACAATGTTTTACCAAAATTTATATCAGGTAAAGTTATATTAGATTCAAAACAATAGTTTTATTAGATAATGATTAATGCAACAATTTTGTCAGCAAATATAACATTTATATTAAAAAAACACAACCTTTTTTTAAGGTTGCTCAAAAAGGTTGCATTAAACTTATTTTTCTAATAGTGCCAGAAACTCAATGTTGGAAAATGAGTTTTTAATCAAGTTGTAAAAATGAGTTTTCCATCAATTTTGTACACAAACAATTATAGGTAGTTGCAATTAATAAAGTTATTTTTACTGGTATTGTGTTCTACTATTTGAGAGTTTCACAATGAACCATGTCATGTCCAAAATAAAGTGAATATGAATAAAATATTGTTGCTGAAGTATCCTGATTGAAACTTTAGCTACGAATTAATAAAGTTATTTTCACTGGTATTGTGATTAAGCACTAATCCCTTTTTCCGTTTCCCTTGACGGTTGTTAACAGCTCAATAACAATGAAAATGGTAATTTTTAGTGACAATTTCTCCATTAACTTTCTCCGGTCTATGCAAATAACCACCCTGTATTCGATTATCATAACACTCTAACCTATATTAATAAAACAACCCCCCTTAAAATCTAGGTAATAAGTGATTTTCGACCACAAATATCACCCACGCTTTTACTTATCTCGTTGGGATAATATATGGTAAAAACACAACCCAAACCACTCATGCCCAAACCACTCATGTTATCATTTTTACCCAAAATTTGTCAAAATCATTTCTCGACTCCTACCACCAAAAACCATCTATCTGAATTGCCGTAGACGATGTTACCTAATTACCCGAGTTACCCAAGGCCTAGTGTCAATAGTTCCCTGATTACCCTTAGGCATTATCATAATTAGACCTAAAAGATTTTTTAGCCATTCAAAAAAAAAAAAAAAAAAACTAATTTGGTAGGAATACTGTCAAATAACATGGATCAAGTATCAGAAACAAGAGAAAGAACTGAACTATCAACAGATCCAAATCTTTACAAACTCTCACTCAATATGAACATCACAATGATGAACTGCAACTAAACTAGGTTACAAGAATTCGGGTCATCAATGTGATGAAACCCTAGAAAGAACGAAGAAGATGAATGCTAAAAAGCGTATGGTACAAGTGAGTGAGATTGCTTTGGAAGAGATGGTACAGAAGTGAGAGAGATGATTCTTATTCTTCAAAACCCGAGAATGCTTCTATATATATAGCAGGAGGAGATAAAACCTAGCCCACTTCAAGTCTTCTAGAACCACAAAGCCCAACTCCAACAATAGCCCAGCAAGACATCTACAAGCCCAGCAAGACAGCTACGAGCCCAGCCCAGCAAGACAGCTACGAGCCCAGCAAGACTACAAAACTAATACAAAATAATGAGGTGTAGAACTGAACCATACAAAATACAAATATAAGGAAAAGGAGAGCTACACCTTTTTTCACCCCCCCTCAGTTCTAGCACCAAATTCATCATACAGACCAAGCTGTTTGCACATATCAGCATGCTGGTGCACCAGCAGGCCTTTAGTGAAGACATCAGCTAGTTGAACCGATGACTTAATACCAGACGTTTGAATAACACCCGAAGTAATTTTTTCCCGTAAGAAAAACAAATCAATTTCGAAATGTTTGGTTCGTTCATGAAACACTGGATTGGCAGCAATGGACAGAGCAGCCGTATTATCACAAAACAAAGTCACAGGTAAAGAGACTGTAACCTGCAGCTCACGCAGCAAATTAATAACCCATACCACCTCACACGTGGCAGCACACATAGCTCGGTACTCTGCTTCAGCAGAGGACCGAGAAACAGTAGATTGTTGCTTGCTTTTCCAAGAAATAAGACATGATCCCATGAATAAACAAAAACCAGTAACAGAACGACGGGTATCAACACACTTACCCCAATCAGAATCTGCATAAGCAGACAACTGAACAGATGTTCCTTTGGAAAACTTAAGACCCTTTCCAGGAGACTGTTTGAGATAACGAAGTAACCGCAAAGCAATGTTTAAATGAGCTGCAGACGGTTTATGCATAAACCGACTGAGAAAATGAACTGTGTATGAAATATCTGGACGTGTGTGAGACAAATAAATCAGTTTGCCAACTAATTTTTGATATCCAGTTATGTTACTAAGTAGATTAGCAGTTTGACTACATTGAGATGAAATCACATAATTCTGTTCAATAGGAGTGGAGACTGGTTTACAACCAGTCATCCCATATTCAGCAAGTAGTTCAAGACAATATTTCCTTTGTGATAAAGAGATACCAGAATCAGTTTGAATTACTTCGATACCCAAAAAATATTTTAACAAGCCTAAATCTTTGACTAAAAACTGTGACTGAAGTAAACTTTTAATTTTTGAAATGCTGTTAGCACAACTCCCAGTTAGAATAATATCATCTACATACACTAAAAGCACAATAAACACAGAATTTTGAGAAAGTATAAACATAGAATGATCACATTTACTTTGAACAAACCCAAAACCACAAAGAACACTAACAAGCTTCTCATTCCACATTCGTGGAGCTTGTTTAAGCCCATATAACGATTTATTTAACTTGCATACCTTAGTTTCAGTTGGAGAATAATACCCTTCGGGCAATTGCATATACACTTCTTCATGTAAATCTCCATATAAAAAAGCATTACTAATATCCAACTGAAATAAGGGCCAATCATTTTTAACAGCTAAACTAAGAACACACCTAATTGTAACCATTTTAACTACAGGTGAAAAAGTTTCCTCAAAGTCTATTCCCTCTTTTTGACTATACCCCTTAGCAACAAGTCTGGCCTTATACCTTTCTATTTCCCCCGTGGATTTGTATTTGATTTTAAATAACCATTTACAGCCAATTGGTTTGCGATTAGCGGGAAGATCAACCAGATCCCAAGTATGGTTTCGATGTAATGCTTCCATTTCAAGATTCATAGCATTTACCCAATTGGGATCGGCTGATGCTACCCTAAAACTCTTAGGTTCAACTGTTTTGTTCAGATTAACAGCAAAGCAGAAGTTTTCAGGTGAAAGATGAGAGTAGTTCACAACTTTTTCCAACCCATATTTAACCTTTCCTTCGATGACAAAATCATTAAGTTTTTGTGGTAAAAAAGAGGGTCTAGTAGAGCGCCTAAGATCTGCAGATACACAAGGACTGTGATCTGACC
Organism: Flaveria linearis; assembly: GCA_024085815.1. NCBI lineage: Eukaryota > Viridiplantae > Streptophyta > Magnoliopsida > Asterales > Asteraceae > Flaveria > Flaveria linearis. The sequence continues at coordinate 17,831,215 of CM044008.1, forward strand.
CCTCAGAGGTATTGATAATTTCATTTCCATCACTACCTCCCTCTACCCCGCCAAGATTGGCATCTGGTTGACTGGTTTGCTGACTTGCAGCCGTATTCTCAGTCAACCTGGCACCACTATCTGGCTGCAGAGTCCAAAGAGCAGGGCTATCATAATTCCCTCTTTCATCATCGGGGATCTCTACATCTTCATGACTATTGGTTTTTTCAAAAGAGTCAAAGAAATTAAGGTGTGAAATTATGGAGTCTGTCTCACAATTAGTGTCTTTGAAAGGGAAGATAGATTCATAAAATTTGACATCTCTAGAGAACAGCATGTGTTTATTGTCAAGACTCCACAATTTGTAACCTTTTTTATTATTCGAGTATCCCATGAAAACACATTTTTCTGCATTACTGGCAAATTTATCAGATTTATTTAGAATAGTACAAAAACATAAGCAACCAAATACACGAAGATGGTCTATGGAGGGAACATGGCCATGGACAAGTTCATAAGGGGTTTTACCTTTTAAAATTGATGAGGGAGTCCTGTTAATAAGATAAGCAGCAGTAAGAATACACTCAGACCAAAATCTAAGAGGAACACCCCCTTGGAACAATAAGGCTCTAGCCACATTAAGAAGGTGGCGATGTTTTCTTTCAGCAATACCATTTTGCTGAGGTGTATATGGGCATGATGTTTGATGAGTGATTCCATTTTTAAGGCAGAAATTCTGCATTTGAGAATTAACAAATTCGGTACCATTGTCTGATCTAAGGGTCTTTATTAAGGCCTCAAACTGATTTTTAAAAAGAGCATGAAAGTCCTGAACAAGTTGAACAACCTCATCCTTTTGTTTCATGAGGAACACCCACACTGCCCTTGAGTAGTCATCTACCAAGGTTAAGAAGTATTTAAAGCCTTCTTTACTGGGAGTTCGGTATGGTCCCCAGACATCAAGGTGAATGAGTTCTCCCAGTTTCTTGGATTGATGAGTACTTAAGGGAAAGGGAATCCTATGTTGTTTTGCCTTATGGCATGTTTCACATGGGTTATGAGCATAGTTTTTTTGCTTTAACTCGTTTTTAAGTGTGGATAGAGCTTGTTCAGCAGGGTGTCCCAGCCGGGAGTGCCATAGATTAACGTATCTATATTACTGTGACACACCTTAGCACTGTTGGGATTATCAGCAAACAGATAGAGGCCATCATATTGGTTACCAGTCGCCAAGGTTTTCTTTGTGAGAGAATCCTGTATATGGCATGAGTTTTCATCAAAGATGACTTTCAGCTTGTTATCTCTAGCAAGCTTATGAACAGAAATTAGGTTTACATGATATTCAGGGATAACAAGAGCATCTTGGAGGGTAACATGTTCATTAACCTTTACATTCCCAATTTTAACTACTTGGGCACTTGACCCATTAGGATGTTTGACTTTTATGTTATAGTCAGATACATCAATTGTGTTTAATAGATCTTTTTCGGTTTTAACCATATGTTGACTTGCCCCTGAGTCAATGATCCAACCAGACTCAATTGAGGCAGGGATACCCCCACTCAAGCAGTATCCTGGATAGTTATTATTATAGACACTATTGTGTAGAGAGTTACCAGCAAAATGAGAATCAGAAGGCCCTTCATTGCCTTTCTCAGTTAGCAGCCCAAGAAGCTTTGTCACTTGATCAGGAGTAAGAGAGTTAGCAATTATAGATGCGGGTGAAGGGGAGGATGAGTTAGATTTGACCCCTGATGAATTATTAGATTGTGGGGTTCGTTGGCTCATGCCTCCTCTGGTTTTATATCCAGGTGGGTAGCCCACAATTTCAAAACATTTTTCAACCATGTGTCCCAACTTATTACAGTGAGAACACTTTAGATTAGGATTAGGTCCTCTAAAGTTTTTTCGTTTGCTTTCAAGATTTTGATTTACTTTTTCAATTGACTGTGAAGGTTTAGACACAAAAGCAACAGATTCTGTTTTAACAGGATTGTTGGAAGAATTCCTGTGAGATTCTTCCCTTGAAATAATAGAGAATGCTTCTTTTATTGAGGGGAGAGGGTCTCTTAGTAATAGGTTTGTTCTTACAGGTTGATAAGCACTGTCAAGTCCCATAAGAAATTGCATAAGTTTTATAAGGTGATTAAAGTCATTAAAGGACTTAGAAGCTTTACATGTACAGGAAGGAAGTTGTAGCATTTGATCTAGTTGTTTCCACATAATGTTTAGTTTGTGATAGTAGTCGGACACAGGACATCCATTTTGTGTAGTACTGTTTATTTTGATATAGACCAAATACTACAGATCCATCAATTTTGTCATAGGTTTCTTTTAAGTCATTCCAGATTTCTGAAGCCAATTTTGAGTACACTTGACCCATATACAATTCTTCAGAAATGGAATTTAGGATCCAACTAATGACAACAGAGTTACACCTGTCCCACTGTTTTGAGAGAACTTGATTTTCAGTGTTTTTTGTACAAGATCCATCAATGAACCCATATTTATTTTTAACTTCTAATGCTAGTTTCATTGCATTTGCCCAGACAGTGTAGTTTTCTGAGCCTTTTAGTTTTATAGTAACAATTGTTAGATTACTAGTGTCACTTGCATGTAGGTACAATGGGTCACTAGCATCAAGTTTACTTACAAGCGTTTCATTATTAACAGGTTCTGTGTTAACTATACCAGATTCAGCCATTTTGAACAAACCAAGAATTGAATGATGTCACACAAGCATGCGCACAAAGGACACCAGAGGCCAGCGCCAGGTTTTCACACCAATCAATTGGTAGATCAAGGATTAGCCCCTGATGTTGAATGCAACACACAAAAAACCGAAAGAATATCACACAGTGATGCACAAACAATGCCCTCTAGGGCACAACAGTCAAATAATACCGGTACTCCTAACCCGGTCAATCAACAGCCTAGAACTATAACAAGAATGTAAAAGAGAGAGAGAGGGAATCCTCACAGCGGGTTCACCCAAAACCGGGCAAACCAAGAACAACCAGAGATTGGTGACCTTCGAGGGTCACTGATAATGAAGAAGATACTCAGCGATGTTGAGCGCTTTGGCGCACTTGTTCTAACTGCAGATTCTTGAACGATTCCCCAATATTGAGGGGTTGCCGCAGATCTTGATATTTTGCTAGGGTTTTTGATATTCTGCGATTGAGCTCGTCGGAGCCTTTTCACCAGTGCGATATCGCGGAAGCGCACGGAATCAGAGACAGCGCTCTGATACCATGTCAAATAACATGGATCAAGTATCAGAAACAAGAGAAAGAACTGAACTATCAACAGATCCAAATCTTTACAAACTCTCACTCAATATGAACATCACAATGATGAACTGCAACTAAACTAGGTTACAAGAATTCGGGTCATCAATGTGATGAAACCCTAGAAAGAACGAAGAAGATGAATGCTAAAAAGCGTATGGTACAAGTGAGTGAGATTGCTTTGGAAGAGATGGTACAGAAGTGAGAGAGATGATTCTTATTCTTCAAAACCCGAGAATGCTTCTATATATATAGCAGGAGGAGATAAAACCTAGCCCACTTCAAGTCTTCTAGAACCACAAAGCCCAACTCCAACAATAGCCCAGCAAGACATCTACAAGCCCAGCAAGACAGCTACGAGCCCAGCCCAGCAAGACAGCTACGAGCCCAGCAAGACTACAAAACTAATACAAAATAATGAGGTGTAGAACTGAACCATACAAAATACAAAATATAAGAAAAGGAGAGCTACACCTTTTTTCAAATACAACCAAACCACCCACATTATAATTTTTATCAAAATCAGTTCAGTCATCTCTCCGCTTCTACCACCTGAAACCACCTACCAGAACCGCTGGCGACGCTCTTACCAAACTACCCGAATTACATGTCTTGACATAAAGGATTTGTGACGAGTTGTCTAGTTTTACATGCCACGTTGGAAAGCTGAATTATCCAGGTAGGACAAAATGCCAGCTGGGAGAACAACTATACTGGAAGAAATAATTGAGAGTACTAGTGCTATATAGCCCAGCCTGTCCGAACTTAATAGCCCTTTAATCAACTTAAGTTGAACCTGAGGGGTTTAAGCACATTACGACGATTAGGATGTCATAACTACTAGATTAATCACTCGCGTTACGCGACGTATTATGTAATTCTTTTTTCATAATTATAATCTTGATTTGTTGTTAGTATATTTTCTAGCATCGATAGAATTAGGGTGTTAAAATTAAATATAACAGAAAAATAATACGTACTTACACACTGAAAAAATAGAGAAAATAAAAAAATGGAGAAAAGAGAACTAAAAAACAGTGGAGAAAAACATAAAAATGGCTAGAAACGGAACCTTGCCGACCGTAGATACAAATCCAACAGCCTGGATTTCGAACTTTACTATTCATTGCCTTCAGTTTTTAACATATAGGATAATTATTTTATAAAGTAATAGCTATAAAGTAAATTATTGATTATTATATAAAAATATGAAGAAGTTAAAGATGTAAATTAATAGTTAAAGGATTCAATTCTTCTATAATATATTTGTCCTAATATTATATCATATATATACATATTTTGGTAACATGAGATCACTCGATCGATCAAAACAAGAACAATTTCTATTCTTATTAATCCAAAATGTCGGTGGAAACAGTATTCAAAATCAAAACCCTAAACCACCATCACAAGCCAAGACAGAGGAGCTGGAGAGGGAGGTCGGTCGATGATGAAGACGATGAAGTCGACGATGAAACAAGTGGAGGATCCCAAACCCTAAACCACCACCACACCTCCAATTCCCCCCACCCAAATCGCAGCCCCATCTCCGTCAGGCGTTCGTCCGTCGCACCAGCGACATCTCCTCCCTTCCTCCGCCGTCCGACGACGGAGCTTTAGAACTCTCCTAAGGTGACGTCACGGACTATCCGTCACTGCTCGCAGCTTGCTCCGGCTGCAATGCGGTCTTTCACGCCGCTGCTGTAGTGGAACTGTGGCTTCCTAATGTTTCTAAGTTTGTATCGGTAAGTTGATTGAGATTTGAGGTGGATTTCGTTTTTGTTAGGAGATGATATTGGATGTTGTGGATTGTGTTGATTTGGTATGCGTATGATGGTTAGGTTAATGTTGGAGGTTTGAAGAACGTGAGATACATGTTCTAGAATCTGCTTGCAAGTCGAGCACAAACTGCAAAGGCCGATCGGAGTCACCGGTTTTTATCAATCTCTCCGGTGGTTTGTCTTCTTCTCTTCTAATCATTTCTTTAATCTGAACATATCTTGCTTCCTGAAATTCATTGTTTTTCTATTATCATAACTAGTGAAAACGATCATTTGTTCTTGAATTTAGTGGGTCTTTGAAGAACCCTCATATGGTGAAATCAATTAGTTTCTATTAGATTCTTAACTATGGGTTAGCCGAATTTGTATAATGTTCTTGATTCAAAATCCCCTTTTCTTGATCTCTGTTGATGAACAATGCCTATTTGTTTCTATGCTCACCACCTGTTTGTTGAAATGCCCAACTAACACAAATGGCCAAATATTCATCTTACACCCCACAAATGCCTCGGTTTCAAGTGGTTAATGCAGTTAGAATGTATATTGGTTGTGTAGTTCTTGACATATACACTAGCAGCTTGATTATCTTTTTCCATGTAATAATCTTGTATTACTATGTCTAATTTGATTGGGCATCTCTTTGAATCTTTAATTAATTTTTCGAATTTTTTGTTATTCATAAGTTTATGATGTTTTACAAGTTTTAAACTTGAGCTATTATCTTCACCACCCAAATGGTTGATTTTCTTATGAGGGAGATGATGAGTCTTGAAGAAAGAAAACAATACGTCACTCGAATTTAAATTGGATATCATAAGTAGTGCCCTTGTATGATATTGCTCTCTTGGTTGCTTCTTTTGCATGGTTTCTATAGTTTAACATAATTGGTTCTCATTGTTTGAACTTTTGATTTTTCAATTGTGGGCATCTTAAGCTTTTAGTTCTGTAAAGTTATAACATGTGTTTTCAAATCAGGAATCTTATTGAAGTTTGGAATGGCAACATATCTGTGGAAAAATATGCTGATTATTTGCACACTAAATGGAGAAAGAAGTTCTTTGGACCATGGTTGATCCGTTTAAGCGCCCAAAATCATTTACTCCTCTTGTAACAATCTATATAGCAGCTTTCTATACCGGGGTCAGTGGAGCTGCAATCACCGAGCAACTTTACAAGGTATTTTTTACGGGATGTTTGGTTGTGTGTTTTGAAATTGTTTTTTTAGTTATTGCAACTTCAATTTGCAATAGCCAGTTTCTAGTGTTACAGGTACTTTATAGGCGGTGTTTGGATGTGCATTTCTTAAAAAAATTGGTTATATTAATTTATCCAAACACCATATAGAGCTTACCCAGTGCTTGAATTATCTCCCGCTTTATGCAAGAGTTGGAGAGGGGTTTGACCGCTTCGCGATCTGATGCGTGCAGCCTTACACTAAACTTTGTGTAAGAGGCTGTCTTCAACAGCTTGAGTCTACGACCTTAAGTTCACGAAGCAGTACGCCTGCCCCCTCAGTTTGCTAATTTAGTATCATGTAACTGGTTTCCAAAAAAATTGGTAAAATAGGACCCTGTGACTTTTAGTAGTTTTTCGTCAACTTATTTGTATTTCAACAAGCAGGAAAATACTGGGAAGATCATCCTGGCGAGGCAGTACCACTTATGAGACCCAAATTTTATGGTGGTCCTTGGAAGATTTACAAAGGAACCGTTCTTCCACCAAACAAATAAACCTAGAAATTATTGGACTTCATATGATCGAAGAAAGCTTCATATATGAATTTGCTACAACTTCCCTACATACGCAATGATCTTGGTATGTGTATCTAACTAATTTGTACAAACTGTCGGTAACTACATTCTATAAATTTTCTTTGCGTTCTTCAAATGATTCTAAATAAATATTGGACTTGTAAAATGGCATCTAAGAACATAATCATGGTAGAATTTGATAGCTCTGTGTTATGAAGCTATGAGTGCAGGAGCTTAGTTCTCCCAATATTAGGCTAATGATGTGGAATATTGTGTATAGATTAGAAATGCATATCTTTTTGGCAAAATTCATATCTTTTCTTATACAGTATCTTTCTTGATTCTTTTCTTCCAAACATAAGGGGGTCGGGTAAGGTGCAAATGAATCAAAACAAGTAATTTTTGGTACGAGCTGAAACGGGCTGGGTGGGGTTGACCTAAAACACTTTATCGGTAGCTTTTTTTTCCCCAAAAAGTTAAAAACTGACATTTTGTGGTATAAAGATTAGAAAACTATATATTGCAATAATTACCTTATTTTTTTAATTAAATCAGTATAGGAGGTTGCATGCACTAAAAATACACATCGGGAGACTTTGGAGTTTGGACCATCAACCATTTCCGTGTTAGCCAATTTGTTTGGGTTTACCCATTTGACCCGTTATAGATAAAACATAACTAGAACCGGCCCATTCATAAGGGAGTTACCTGCAGTAGAGTTATCAACACTTCCTAAAATACTTAAGGTCCTATGCTATTCTTATTAGTTGTTAATTTATTACTCAAGAATAATATACAGAATTGTCTATATAATTTCAGTTACAGTTCATAGTAGTTTTTCTTATTTATTTATTTATTATATCAATTTTAATGCTTAAATGAATGATGTGAACAGCAAAGTTTCTTCCGGAATTAATGGATTTGTTTAGAGTATGCGAAGATTTGGAAAACAAGGAAGGCCTTCAGATGATATACAAAATTGTCAAAGGGATCAGACTCAACAGCCCTCAGATCTTTGAGAAAATTTTTGGTGATGAATTAATCATGGATATTATTGGATGTCTTGAATGTAAGTTGTTTTTCTTTGTAAATTTCTGAAATCTTCTTTGTTTCCTTAATGCTGACTCATGATCACTGGTTTTTGTTGGGCCTATAGATGACCTGGAAGACCTCATGTCAATCATAGAAACATCCTCAAAGAACATGTTGTCTTTAAGGAGGTATATATTATTACCTTTTGATAAAATAATGTTCTTTTTATCATTTTGTTATTAATTATATAACTTCAATATTCACTCATGTAGGCCATACCAATTAAAGATGGCGATTGCTTTTGTGTTTGCTCGGAGTACAACCTGCATCCTGATGTTCTGACCACTGCGTAAGTTACTGATATTTCAATGTTCCTTGACAAAAGAGGCGGGTTGGTTAACGAGTCATTTTTGCTAAGGGTCAAAACGGGTCATATCAGTTTGTGTAACAGCTAACTCTTTAGTCTAGGGGCTGTTTGTTTGGGTCTGACTGAGACGCGAACGTCTGACTCGTATAGGAGTATAAATTGTAACACAAAAGCCCGGCGCAACGCGCCGGGGAATCAACCTAGTTATAATAATAATAATAAAATAAGAATCCATTTCACCATATAACTTAACAAGTGACAAATAAATATCGGTCCCATGAGTAGCGGTATATATGATTGTAGATGTTTTACAAAACCCTATGTATTGATTTATATATTTGCACTAAAACATTTGACTAGTTTTAGATTAATTTATTATTGTAACACTACAAGAAAAAAGATTTTTTGCTGCGATAAATATCGTCGCAAACAGCTTATCTGTCGTCGCAATACATCTTTTGCGACGAAATTTTGGTCGCAAAAAAGTCGCCGTAAAATAGTGGTCGCAAAATGTTATTTGCGACGAAATTTGCGACGATTTCTGTTGTGGGCTCCACTTATTATAAAAAAGGGGAAATTCTTTTGCGACGATATCTTTTGCGACGACAGTTTATTTTTTGCGGCGATATATCGCCGCAAATATTTTGACCAAATCTTTTTGCGGCGAACATTTCCATATAATTACTCTTTTTTGCGACGAAATGTCGCCGCAAAAAAGAATTTTTTTTTTAATAATTTTGCTGCTTTTTAATAATTTGTTATACTTGATGTTATATATTACTTTATTTTTATAAAATTGTAAGACGTGTACATTACTTACATAGTATGCAGCGGGTTTCAGGTTGATAGAAATTACCGCTTGAATTGGTATAAAAGCGACGATATGCTAATATGGCACTCCTAGATTCATTAGAACCATCTTCCCGCTGTAAACACATTTTATAGTTATAATAATATAAAAGTAACTTACAAACACATAAACAAGTTATAAACATTAGATTAAAATAACTCACATACAATAACGACATTGGGCTAAAGATGTCCGGCCGCCATGTCCCTTGATCGCCTGCTTCCCTTTGTTGGACTTGTTGGTTGCAGACCGAGCCTTGACTTCAGGAAAATGTAGTAATCCACATAGCCTTTCCATTCAGATTCTTGCATATCAGGTGGCACAACATCAGAAATATCAACCCTGTCCTCCCCGCCTATTTTGCTAAAATGCTTTTGCTTGAACTGGTATTTGTGATCTTTATACCGGTTTGCAGCATATTTCTCAATGCCTGCCCTCAGGCCTTTGTGGGGAGTCATATCAAAATACATCTGCAAATTATGAAAACAAATAGCTTAGTGTATATATATTTAATCACTGAATTTAATTATCAAAAACTTAACCTGTAAGTCAGGCCAGATAGTCGCCTTCAAATCTGCAGGTATCTTTCTCCAGCTCTTGTAGTTTTGAGGAAATCTGTCAACGTTGTGCCAACCAGTGAAGCAAAGGTCGCCTGATTGACACCCACAGGTTTGTAGGTGTCATGCGTACCTTGCTCAAATTCAATTGTGAGCAAATTTCCTTGTGGATTTCTCTTTCGCATACCTTGAAGTGTGGTCTTTCCACGCTTGCCTTGTCCTGCAAATTGATAATAGTATAAAATTCTATGTAAATTATATATTTTCATTTTAAAAGATAATAGTATAAAAAATTCGTCATACCTCGTCCGCTGCCGCTGCCGGAGTCATCACTAACCTCGCACTGTCGTGGCGGCTGCCCGATCGATCATCATCGGGAGGACCACCACCAGTGGACCACGGCCATAGGTATCCCCACCGTGACCTCGGGCCCGTCTGCCATCTGTAAAAAAAGATTATATAAGTATACAAATATACCGCAATTGAATCATTAGCTAAACACATAATTGAAAAAAACAATTCAATAAACATAATAGATCAAACATAATAAATGATTCGGTTAAAATTAAAAATTACAATCAATCGGATTCATCGGTGTGATAAGAATCTTCTCCACAATCATTATTAAATTCGTCTGATTCATCATCTGAATTATCAGAAACGTCAACAGCTTGGTCTGCATCGTCGTCTTCACCCTCATCCGTATCTTCATATGTCTCGTCCTCTACATTGACATGCTCAAGGAAACATCGACTTCTGTAGCTTCATCTCTACTCATACCATCATAAGTTAAATTATCTAAGTCAGCAGACAACAAAAGCTCAGATGAAGTGCTGCCATGAATTAAATCTGCTTCATTATTTTCCATTATAATATCTCGGTCCCAAATCTTCCGATGATTCACCTCTTGGACGACCTTCCAATGTCTGATTGATTGAACTCTTTGACTGGCTTTAGACGGTTCGTCAAGATAAAAACTTGCTCTGCTTGTGTTGCAAGAATGTATTGGTCATTTGTAAACCATTCAGTTGGGTAGAAATACTGGTTATGTTATTCTTAATGACACAAAGTTTGTTGTTATTAGTTTTAAACCATTTACATCGAAACAACACAACCTTACAACGGTCTAGATAGCTAGCTCCAGAATCTCTTCCAACAAACCGTAATACTTTGTTCCATCTTGACCAGTTGTTGAGATGCCGCTATTTTGAGTTGTACGGCGTACGTCTCGGCTATGAACTACAAATCTCACACCGTTAACTATACAAGCGGTGTAAGAGTTTGCATGTCGCGGTCCATTTGCTAAAGCAAATAACTGAGGACTAACACTAGATTCATCATTTACTCGCCGACGGTTGATCTATTTGAAATAAGAGAAAATTAGGAAAATTTGTATAATCGGTTTGTATAATCGGTTTTATACACAAATGAGTTTACCTTCTGTTTAAACCAGTTAGGAAAATTTGCTTCCAAGTCAGTTCCATGCGGCATTTGAGTAATAAATTCACTATAAAATGTTACTTGCGTTAATAATAATCACTATAAAGATAACTTACGAAAACACAACCCGAAATAGAAAATACTTACTCTTTGTATTCTTCGATCTCGGAGCTGTTGTTAAGGACAAACCAATTTAGATTTGCCCAAAGCACACCATCCATTTTTTTATCAACCCCTTACTGATAGGTGTGCATAGCGATTGGAAGACATAAAACTCACGTGTGGGAACTGGGCGTCTTCGTTTCTGTCCGGCCGATTAAATCTCGTCGGTACACCGCCGTCAAGATACCTTGACAGAAAGTTAAGGCTTCATCTGCGACATACCCCTCCGCAATGGAACCTTCGGGCCTAGCCTTATTTCTAACATAATTTTTCAGCTTTTTCATGTATCTTTCAAATGGATACATCCACCTCATATAAACTGGCCCACCTTGAATGGCCTCCTCAGGTAAATGCATAACAAATGAATCATTATGTCAAAAAATGACGGAGGAAATATTTGCTCGAAAGAACACAAAATTTTAATCAACTTCTCCTCAGCATCTTGCATGTCAGATGACATCAAGTCCGAGCACAAAGTTGCTTAAAGAATAAGCACATCTCAATTATTGTGTTGAAATGTTTTTATCCAAGTACGCTTGAGCACCAATCGGAAGCAACCGTTGCATCATTATATGATGATCATGTGATTTCATCCCCGTTATTTGGGTATCATTATCGGTTACCTTATGTTTAAAGTTAGAGCCAAAGCCATCAGGTAGTTTTACTTCCTTAATGAATGACAAAAAGACTCCTTTCGGCGTTTGAGAAAGAGACTTGGGATGAGGCTTTGAGAGCTTACCGCGACCGTTATCTACAAGCCACAAGTCACGTCGAATGTTCCATTGTTCTAACACCATTCTTGCCTTATTAGTGTCTTTGGATTTTTCCTTGTTCATCATCAACGTATTCAACAAACTCTCGCACACATTCTTTTCGATATGCATGACATCCAAATTATGTTTTAGTTGAATTGAAGACCAATATTCAAGCTCGAAGAAAAGAACGCTTGGTCCAATTCAATTCAACATCGGAATCACGTTTTCTCTTCTTACCACCAACTGAACATGTTTCCCAGAAATACGGGGCGGCAATTTATTAAGTTGTTCCAAAATCTGATCATTAGTTTTCCTGTTAGGGAGGACGTCTAGTCTCGTTCTTACCATTGAATGACTTGTCCTTCCTCCATTTATTATGATTTGTAACCATCTTCTATGCCCAACATAAGCAGTTTTTCCCAATACATGAACAGATGGAGTGTCTTCCTTACATGTTGGGCATGCAAAGTAACCTTGCCCACTCCAACCAGACAAGCTACTACGAGCAGGGAAATCATTAATAGTCCATAAAAGCATTGCACGCAATGTGAAGAAAGTGTTTGTAACCGCATCTTATGTCACGACTCCGTCCGACCAAAGACTTTTCAATTCATCACCCAATGGTCTTAAAAAAACATCAATGTCCTTCCCAGGTGATTTAGGGCCAGGGATTAATAACGTCAGCATGAATGAAGACTCTTTCATACATAACCATGGCGGCGTATTGTATGTTGTCAATATTACCGGCCACATGCTATACGACGTACTTATGTTCCCAATGGATTGAAGCCATCAGCAGCCAACCCTAATCTAACATTTCTAGGTTCTTTGGCAAAATCAGGATACATTGAATCGAATTCTTTCCATGATGTACCATCCACCGGGTGACGTAACTACCATCTTCCGTGCAACGTCCAGAAGCATGCCATGTTTTATGCTTTGCAGTGTGTCTTGAGCTATAAATATGCTTTAATCTAGGAATTAATGGAAAGTAACGCATACCTTGTTGGCAACTTTCTTCCCCTTAGTGTTTGCGTCCTTCCATCTACTTTCATAACATTTGGACATTTTTGTAAATCTTTGTTATCCTTCCCCCAAAATAACAACAGTCGTTCTTACAAACGTGGATCGATTCATATCATAACCCAACTTTCTTCATTATCTTCTTGGCTTCATAGTTTGACGGTGGGATTTTAGCAAGCGGAAATGCAGTTTTCAGAAAATCTAACATAATTGGTCAAACGATGTATCGGTCCATTTATTGATGGCCTTCATGTGACTCAGTTTTGTCAAGAAATCCAATGAAGACATCCCGTCACAACCAGGGTATAGTTCGGTGTCGGCAAGTTTCAGTAATTCAGCAAGTTCATCATTTGTATCACTCGGTGTATCTGTTGTGTTCATTGGCTCGTCGTCGTCGTATGTGTTGTTCTCTTGTGGGACATTCTCCTGACGAACATCGTTAATAAAATCATGTATTGGGTCTGTCGTTTGAGGTATGACTGGAACTACGGTGACGGAACATATGATTTACCATGATCGTCCACGTTTTGTAAAATCGGCAAAAGCCATTATTATGTATGTGGCGCTCTATTGTTGGAAGAGGAAACCAATAACTGTTATTGCAATTATTACACGGACACCGAGCTTTATTTTGGCCATTCGTATAATTCTTACACCTTTCCATGAATGCTTTAAGACCAATCAGATATTCTTTAGAAATTTATTTTCTAAAGTAGTCCAAGTCTTATCAATCGTCATAACTGTGTCTACAACAAATATAATTATCTTAACACATTTAAAACTAGGGAAATACAAACACAAATACACATATACATCCATACACAAATACACATATACATCCATTTTAATCACAATTTAACATTCATTTTAATCTCAATTTAACATACATACACACATACACATATATGGATATCCATACACAAATACATCCATTCTAATATTATTATCTTAACACATTTAAAACTAGGGAAATACAAACACAATACCCACATATACCATACACATAATATATCCATACACAAATACACATAGACCTCATATACACCATACACAAATACACATATACATCCATACACAAATACGCATATACATCCATACACAAATACGCATATAATCTATTTTAATCACAATTCAACATACATATACACATACACATATACATCCATACATAAATACACATATACATCCATACACATATACATATACATCCATACATAAATACATCCCATACACATGCACATATATATCCATACATAAATACATATATACATCCATACACACATATACATACATTCTAATATATACACATACACATTCATACACAAATACCCATATACATTCATACACAAATATACATATAAATCCATTTTAATCTCAATACCCATATACATTCATACACAAATATATATTCATTTTAATCTCAATACCCATATACAT
>CM044008.1:17850638-18074465 GCA_024085815.1 Flaveria linearis
GCTAAAAGTTCGTGTTTATTTTGAAAATTTCAAAAGTCAATGGTTATTTTAGTAAAATAATTCAACCTGGTCATTTTAGTGATTTTCCTTCCTCTTTTTGTAATTCTTTCCTTTAACACCGGCAAGGTTGGTGATATTTGGCATCGAGACCAATGGCTCGTGTCGTGAATAACAAACTTTTGCAAAGCATGTAGTTTAAAACTATATACATTAATCGCGAAGTTATCCACTCCTCCTGACCCCCCGGTGCATAGTGAGATGTAAGTTAATTCGATTATTTGGCAGAGCAGTATGACTATACAATTTGATACTAGTAGTCAAGATTTTAACATTGTTCAACAAATATTTTTTCTAAAATAAGAAACAAAAGTTGATCTCTACATCGGTGAATCTGTGATCATCCCTTATTTTATTATCATCTACGCATAGATCAAGAAGTACAACGATGTTAGATGCAAATCATCTAGGCGTTTGTGCATACATGGAAGCCTAATGCCAAATGTAACGATGTTATGATGCTTAAAGAACAAAAACATAAATGTTAACATTATTCTTGCTTTAACATTATTCTTGCTAATCCCTTTAACCTGTTCTAATCAGTTAAAAAAATTAATTTGGTCATTAGGATGTGGCTATAACAATTTAAAGTAATTGAATGAGAGTAATAATAATATTCAAAGTAATGGAATGATAATATAAATAAAATATAATTAATTATAATAAATAATAAAAGATTGCAATATATGATGAGAATTTGATAAAATAACTCTATGGTGAAAAATTAGTAAATCAGTTTCGCTTGAATATTGATACATTAGAAGATCATATTTTTGCAATGCATGTTAAAATGTTATAATATCAATACATAAATAATAAACTTAATTCTACATCAAAGTATGTTTAAATTTATAAATACGTTTATCAAAGTCTTTTTGATACATGAGTCACATACTTTTGTGTTAAAAGTTTTCTTTTATAGAAAAAAGGCATGTGCTAACGCTATGTGATATCACTCGTTCAGACTATGAAGCGTGGGTGCGTGTGCAGCGCTCTGAGTAATAAAACACACGCCCTTCCAGGCGTGAGCACCGGCATTGCCCTTTATGAGCGAGTGTGATCACAGTTGTGTGGCTTCATAAAACACAAAACTTATCATATGAGCTTTATCAGAACAACGAGACATTACACCAACCTAATATTTAATATACTTTTGAAAACATTGTAATCAACATACTACTAAATAAGAACTATCTATTGTCATTCTGTAAAACATATCAGTTTAGACCGAACTAGATTAAACACATAAAGAAAATTTATCAACGTGACCACTTGAAAATGGAGTCACAACGGATAGTGTACCTCTAGCACAACTTTCATAAATCCTATATTATTGTTTTAAACGATTCAAGTTAAATGCTATTTAAAGAGAACGGATTGTTTCTTTTACCAAAAGATCGAAAGGGCAACCGTTTTCATCATTATTCACCCATTTGAAAACCACCCAATGGATTGAAAGTATAATATAGAAGTCTCCACTAGGATTCAACTCGCTACACTAAAATAGCTCCCTAACCCCCCCCCCCCCCCCCACCCACCCCACCCCACCCCTCAACTTCACACAATCACACCTATATATAAAACTCTGACACAAATTTATGATTCAGCCAACATCTCTCACTCATTTCTTCTTCATCCATGGCTCCATACCCTTCATTCAATTCTCTGTGAAACATCATGATACAAAGGAAATAAGAAAAAGAACAAATCCACACCAAAAGGTTGTTTTTGATCTCCCATTGAAGGTTGTTTTCTGCTACTTTTGTTAATCTGTCAATGGCAATTCAAAATGTGCCAACAGCAAGAAGCACCATCATCATCAATGTTACATATCTGTGCCTTCAGAGATCATAAACTCCCTTTCATCTAACTCACTCCAGTCCCTTCTTCTTTCACCCAAAAAAGCTTCAAAGACTGCAACTTTTTCAAGATCAAAGCTCCTCAAGAACCCTAAAACATGGTTTTATTCCTTTTTTTATGTGGGTTTCTGTTTATGATGAAGATGTGGTACAATTTTGACCCTTTTTCCCCAACCCATGTGGGATCACTCCCCAAAAGGTCAGTTTAAGCTTGATTCCAAATGGGGTTGCAGAATCTTTGATTAAAGATGAAGAAAAAGATGACGAATTGGAGGGTTTTTGGAAGCAACCTGATGGGTTTGGGTATAGACCATGTTTGGATTTCAGTGATGAGTATAGGAAATCAAGTGTTGAGATTTTGAAAGACAGAAGAAAGTATTTGGTGGTGGTGGTTTCTGGTGGTATGAATCAACAAGAAATCAAATTGTTGATGCTGTCGTGATTGCTAGAATACTTGGTGCTGCTCTTGTTGTTCCAATCTTACAAGTTAATGTTATTTGGGGAGATGAAAGGTATTTCATCACACTATTTTATTATTAAATTTCTTCCCTTTTTTTCAAATTTCAACTTTATTTTACCTCCTGTTCTATGCCAAGATTTTTTTTTCCTGTTATTAATTTATTTTGCAAATTTACCCAAAATCCACTGTCTTCTTGAGTTGATTTTCATCTTTTTCTTGTTTTTTTAATAATTTCAGTATTGATACAATTTCAAGTACCCGGTTACTAAAACTGTCCTTTTTTTACTTAAATTTCCATTTTGAAACACCATTTTGAGTTGTCATCATTGATCTTTCACGGGTTCAGGTTTTTCTGTATTTTAGTGAAAATTTCAGTAACTTTTTTTTTACCATTTCTCTAAAATCTTTAATCACTTTGTTGTTCTTGTTTCAATTGATCCATTTATCCAAAAATGTAGCCATATGATAGTTTGTTATAATCTTTTATTCGTTTGCAGTGAATTTCAGATATATTTGATGTGGAACACTTCAAGGAAGCTCTAGCAGATGATGTGAGGATCATCTCATCATTACCATCTAACCATTTGATGTCAAGACCAGTGGAAGAGAAACACACTCCTCTTCATGTTTCACCTCAATGGATTCGGGCTCGATACCTCAAAAGGGTAAGCAACATTCCAATATTCGAATTCTAACCAACATACGATTGTTTACCGAGTCAAGTAGTTAACTTTAAGGGTTCCAAGATTCAAACTTTAGCCAAAAAACATCTTACATTGTTGCAGTTAGCCATCTGTTAGCCGTCTATAGACCAAGTAAACGATTCTAAAATATCGCGTGTTTTTGTTTGTTAATACAGATGAGACGAGAAGGCGTTTTGTTGTTACGTGGTTTAGACTCGAGGCTCTCAAAGGATCTTCCTTCTGATCTCCAAAAGCTTAGATGCAAGGTATGCATAGGAGCTTATCTTTGTTTTCAAAGAAAGAACCTATTACATGAACTAAAGGACTAATTTTTCAATCATCAAAACATGAGGGTGTCATATGTAAATACGCGTAAGGACTTTTATGCACAATTATAATTATAATCTATGATATAACTTGTTTAGGTAGCATTTCATGCTTTGCGATTTGCGCCACCTATTCGCGAGCTAGGAAACAAGCTCACCGAGAGAATGAGGAGCAAAGGGCCTTATCTAGCTCTTCATCTTAGAATGGAGAAAGACGTGTGGGTCAGAACGGGCTGCCTTCCGGGCTTGAGCACAAAGTATGACGAGATAATCCACAATGAAAGAAAAAGTCGACCCGAGCTGTTAACTTCGAGATCTAACATGACCTACCATGACCGAAAACTTGCTGGCTTTGCCCATTAACCGCGATGGAGGTCACGCGGTAAGCCTTTTTCCATCAAAGGATGTAGCTTGAAATTTTACTAATTTGTAAGTGGCAATATGGGTTGGGCCGGCCCAGTCATGTTGGGTCAGCCCATACACTTTCTTATTAATAATAATTTAAGTCATTATAACGATTTAGAAAGTTTTACGCACTTTATAATTTATACAACTTTTATGAAAGTTTTACGCATTAAAAATAGACTTTATAATTTATACAACTTTTATGAATTTGCAGGCTCTTGAAAGCACTCGGAGTACCTAAAAACGGGCGGATCTTTTGGGCGGGCGGGAACCCGTTAGGGGGTTCAGAAGCATTATCACCGCTAATGACCGAATTTCCTCATTTCTACAACAAAGAAGACCTAGCCTTAACCGGAGAGCTAGACCCATTCGCTAAGAAAGCATCCATCATGGCCGCCATTGACTACATTGTGTCTGAAAACAGCGACGTGTTCATGGCATCTCATGGTGGTAACATGGGTCACGCGATCCAAGGGTATCGCGCGTATTCAGGACATAAAAAGACAATCACACCCAACAAAAGACAAATGATATCATACTTTCTTAACACTTCTCTTCGCGAGGATGAATTTAATAAAATCATATTGAATTTGCATCGGGACTCGATGGGACAGCCTGAGATTAGAACTAGCAAAGCAGGACGCGACGTTACAAAATTCCCGATACCCGAGTGTATGCGCAATGATTCGTCGTACTGATAAACATACAACATGATTCAACAGGTTCTTTTGATTCTTGAAGTTGAGAGGAGGGGGAGACAAGTATTCATGGATTATGAGATAATTCATTGTTTTGTTTATTTATACAGATGTATACCACTATACTAGATTGGTAACATGTAAATAATATAATTATACAATAATACATATATAATCACATTAGCCTCCCTATTTTTGACATATAAAGTGAGCCGTTATGTTGTAAACTCATGTAGAAGTGTTAAAGATTATTACCTACTTTAACTTCATAATGCTTGAGATTGACTTATTTTTAAGCTACGTCTAAATCTTAAGTTTGGCTTGTGAGTAACTTTATATATTAACACTATGTATATTATTTTGTTTATTTTATCATAATGATATATAATAACATTTATTTTGTAATTAATAAATGTATCATAAGAAATAAAATTACTAAATTATATAGAAGTAGACTCATTTACAGGCCTAATTAATCTCAATATCTAAAATTAAGGATTGAGGTAGTTTATTAAATAAGCTTAACTTTAAGCTAAACTCGAGCTTGTTTAACCGCAGTTTAATTCAAGCTTTCAACAACTTGATCATAAATAACTCACGAACGACTCAAATCTGTTACACCCTACTAAAAATAAAAGGGAAACAAATTCACTATTACTTTTTCAGTTATAATGTTCATAAATTAGTTGTAAGTTTCTTGGTGAATGTTTTCAGGTAAAATATTCACAAGATGATATTATCTTTTGTCATTGTGATGTGAGAGTACCAATGTAGCTAGATACTGCATACTTTTGCTCTTAGGTAATGATCTCTGTTTGTTTTATAAAAGAGAGTGAAGACAAAAGTGCAAAGGACCACACTAGTGTGATCAAACATGGTCCCATTGGTCCATGCTGGTTCTCATCCTTCTGGCTGTAGGAACCTGGGTGGCAGGCTGGTCCAAGTCAGGTGGGCAACAACCCATAAAGCTAACCTCATGTACAACTAAAGACTTGTAAGTTTATCCCACCATGTGTGATGTACTTGTGTGTTAAGAGACCATATTGACAGAACCAAACGCTAGTGTTGACGTAAATTCCAGTCGCATTGGTCCTACCGGATTATCGTGTCAATGTTCTTCTTGGATTTTACGGATTTGTTGATTTTTTAAACTTTGAACCCTGGTGTTTGTTCCTTAAGCGAATTTGCAAAACAAATACGCGTTAAGGCGTCACAAGGAACAAGAAGGAGGTGTTCCTTGTGGTAACCATCTGGCTTGAGAATCAGTTTTGGTTTTGATCAGGAAACAACATGAAGGATACGAAGTATAAGTGTGTGTATTCAGATCATAAAGATCACACCATTCTCTTTCTTCTTATTTATAACATTTTAGTTAAGGATTTTCTCTTTGGTCCTATTTAGGGTCATGTGGTTATCATATCTGAATTCTGATTGGTGAGGATGATATCTTTGTCATCTTATCGCTACATGTCCCTAAAAGTTGTCATGGTCCCCTCATAAGTATATTTTAAAGCAAGTAATTAGGGCTTATAATATTCAACTAGGTAGTGTGAACCTTTAACTCCTCTTATATTAGCAAAATTTGAAATTGGTAAAATGGGATGGTTTGGTTCGGTTATGAGTCAAGACTGTCTGTGTTACAGCTATCATAGAAGGTTGTTTGTTTAGCTTTATTAGGTGGTGATTGTGATACGTGTCATATGAAACTCTATTTCAGTTTATATAATCAATTAATGTTAAAGTAAATAATAATGAACGATATAACTATTATAGCACATTTAAACACAAGACTCTTAAATACGATACTGGGTTTGAATCTAAGGAGGGGTGACATGTTTTTTTTTTTTTTTTCATTTCTTATTCATTTTTATCAAATACAATTCTTTGCAAATTAAAAACATAATTTGGCTCTTAGCCAGTTAGCCCATTAGCAAACCTACGCTTATGCTAAACTCGATGACGCAGGTTTGACTCCAGGGGCGACAAACCTTGTTTTCTTAATTCTTTTTTTCTCCTTATTTTTTCTTTTTCTATATTTGTTTTTTTTTTCTTTTTATCATTTTAATTTTAGCTCATATTCACGTCGTAACATGCGAGTTATAATACTCTTTTTATTTATGTTCGCCAATATATAAATAGCAAAAATCTTTCATTCATTAATTTGATGATGAACACAATGTATCAGTTAACACTACCAGATCAAACAAACAACACAAACACCGTAGTAAGTAACAATGCAAATTTATTCATTGTACTCTTATTGACCAATTTCCCCAAATAGATTACAACCTATGATGCAAACAATTTGTCAAATTTGAAGCGTCTTTTGCTCTGCAATTTTCATTCACAGAACTCTCTAACTCACAAAATTTGTTAATGTTAACCGCCTTGAATCCGTTTCGTCGAATTTTTGCCACTTCCCATGAAGATATTCAATTATCCACGGGTCACTATTCTCGTGAATGAGTGCTCACCATATGGCAAGATCAGTGGTTTCATACAAGTGGGATTAGACATGAAGACTCCTCCGTACAAGATTGTGGCCATAAGGGTGAGAGAGCAACAACTTTTCCTATGAAGATCAGAGTCGGTGATACGAACTGTTCTGATGTTATTTTATCAGCAAGATCCTTCAATTCTGCTAATACCTGCATGGATTTTGCAACAAATCATGGATGAGCATTGACTTCCTTACCAAAATCATGAAAGATTTTGACTTTCTCAAGTCAAATTAAATACGAGTGTATATATAGAGGTCAGTTAGGAAGGGTTTTATAGATGATAAGTGTCCACACATGTTGATTACTTATGCATTAAAACTCAATACAATTGTGAATTGTATCTGGTATGTGGAGAACCGTTGTAATGGGTTAGACACACTGTTATATACATACAGGCACATCAAAACTCATTACAAGAACAAATCAAACGGAGAAGTGGCTACATCGTTATCATTAGTTAGACACGTCATGATCAAACCCTTTTATAAAAATGTAGTCTTTTTTTCAAATTAATGTAGCAAGACTTGTATGAAATTAATAATCTCTGGATTTTTTTTGGTATAAAGTTGAAAAAATATAATAACTCAGTATATTTAAAGATATTTGATATAAAAAAATTGTGGAAACTCTTTTTTTTTTGGGTTAAATTTACACAAAAATAAAGCGTGTAACTGCATTTTCTCTTTCGCCTTTTCAAATCTTGCCACCAATTCAATCGTAAGATCGTAAATTTGATGCAATCAATGGTAATCTGACTTTTTAAACAAGCCTTCATCTATAAATGTGTGTGCGCGCTTGCGGGTGCTTACAATGCGTTGTTGTGGTGTGGTGCCACGCTCAACTGCAGCTGCTGGTGTGTCAGGCGGTAAGCCATGTTGGATTAACTTTGAAACGAGTGCAGGGAGAGTAGATAATCCCATATAAACTACTAAGGTCGAATCAGGATCGGCTGCATTTTCAGCTACAAAAAGAGGATCGGTCCCACCTTTTCTTGAGTGGCCGGTTAGAAACCGCACGCTGTTTGCTACTCCCCTGTGTGTTAATGGAACACCCAATTCTGCTGCTATCCCAGAGGCAGCAGTTATGCCTTCAGACATAGAAATAAATGACTGTTAGTGAAGTGTGATAGTTGTATAACTGAATTATTCTGAAACATATTATTTTAATCAGACAATCAAAAACGTATTATTTTCGTCTAAATATTAAAAACTGAGTGTCGTGAGTTAATGCAAAAAAATAATTGATAATTAACCGTCTATATTCAGAATCCAAATCACCACAACCCCTTCCCTCCTCAAGGCCCATAATGGCAAAATAAGTATTGAATTTTTTGTCGGAAGATTGTCAACTTCAAAATGACCACCTACATCAAATAGATGCGCTACAAACAAAAAAATAATATTGGACACGAATGTTGAAGAAACGCAACAATGAACATAGGAATACAAACAAAAGTCTAACCGTGATTCCTTGAACTTAAATGAAAGTCATGATCAAATTACTAAGATCTTGACAAATGTTCAACATTTGATAAAGTTTATTTATAATTGCAATTTTGTATCAATGAGAGTGAAAGAGAACTCTCCGTCCTTATAATACATTAACTTAGAAAAAGAACAAGTTTTCAAAATGACAAGACGAGCAGGTCAAGTAAAAGCGAAAATGGGTTTTAAATGAAATGAGTCAACTTTTTAGTACGGGTCAACACAACCGAAGTCAGATTGACTTGCAAACAATTATGTCCTTCTTTTAAATAATTAATGCATTAGTTATTACGAAAACAATACTATTAGAACAATAATGAATAACCACAATCATTAAATATAATGATCTATGAAGTTTTGAACTACTTTCGACCTATTTGGCCCATAAATAAAAAATAAACCAAATCAACTCGTTTATAAATAGGTCGGACTTTTCACTTCAACAAATCCTTGTTGACTGGGGGAAAAAGTCAAGCATCAATAAGAATCGTTTGTGCCTCAGATGGTTCGTTTGGTTTCACTTTTTTTTTCAAAGTTATAAATGATTTGTAGAGTTGTGAGTTGTCAAATCTAATCCACTTACTTTATAAATGAGTTGATTTAGTTTGTCTTTATCTCAAACGAGTCAATGGGGTCATATTCCTATATTCTCAGTTGCAACCGGTCGTATTTGGGTTCAGAGACAGCATTTGAGACAAATATTTTCTTATTTTAGTGTATCTATTCAACGTAGGTTATCACTAAAAGGTTTCTTATGGGAAGTAATATGTTCTACTTAGTTGGTTACCTGGAATAACTTTCACCTGAATGCCTTTTTGTTGAAGAAAATCCATCTCCTCTCCACCTCTTCCAAACACCTACAAAGCACAAACCATTTTAAAAATTAGGAACCGATGAACTGTCATAATAATTTCTATTTTCTAAACACTGAAAAATTTTCATACGAAAAACTCACCAACGGGTCCCCTCCTTTAAGCCTCACAACATTTGCCCCGACTTCAGCAAAACTCAAAAGCAACTCATGAATCTCTTCCTGCATACGTAACCACAAATTATCCAAAAACGATTAGGAAACAAGAATGTACAAGTAAACCCATTAATGTGTGTTACATATGTCCTTTAACAATGATTTTAGCAGCCACTTGCAGACATGAAATGATTCTAAAAATACTTGAAGCTTTCCTGAGTTTAAAACTAATTACAAATCAAATATATATCGTGTGGTACAACAGGCTAATTAAAGTTGTTAGACCTGGTAATACGTTGTACCGCCACCCATGTGCGCACACACAAACGTATAGAACTATAACTTTTTATAAGCTTGATTGCTTTGTACCACTGATATAACCAATAACACTCCATCCATTCCAATATTATAGTCCAGTATGACTTCTACTGGTCAAATTAGCTACATTTTAACTACAATAAACAATATCAAATACAAACAACAGCACAAAAAGCAACCCAGAACCCTAATTCCATAAATCTTCAATATTTCTATAACCCTTTCTAAAACTTAAAAAGATAATCTAAATATAGTAAATCTAACTTGAGTTCATCAAACTAAAGCTGCTTGTTAAACAACATAAACCCTAACTTCACAAATCTTTCAAGATTCCCAAATCCCATTACATATCACCAAAAAATCAACAAAATCACAAAGAAATTGAAATAATCACTAACCTGTGTTCTGCTATGGTATCCAGCAGTCTTACCAACATACAGCAATCTAGCCTCAGAACTCACCAACTCCAACACATCATTAGACACCAACCGATCATACAACAACAAATCAGCATTCTGAATCACCTTCAAAGCCTTCAAAGTCAACAACTCCGGGTCACCCGGACCCGTACCCACCAAGAACACATTCCCAGGGCCCCCTTTCTCCCCACTCCCATTCCCCCCTTTCTCCCTCTTCTCCCTCAAAACCCGAAGCAAATTCTTCAATTCAGGAAGCTGCAGAGCGATTTCATAATCTCTAGTGGAGAAATTCGACTCCTTTTCATGTGGGTGCTGGATCAATTCGTTCTTGAACACCCATTTGTCCCGTTGGTACCTCTCAATCGAATGCTTTTCGGTGAAAGGTGAAGATGAACATGATGTTGGGGTGAAATGGAGGGAATTGAAGGGTTTTGGGTGGGAAATTTGGGGCTTTTTGAAGTGGGTTATTGGGGATGGGGATGAAGATGAAGGGAGCTTGGAGATTAGAGCCATTAGAGTTGAATGATTGAATGATTGAGATCGAAGTGGAAGAAGACACATTGACTGTAGATGTGTGTGTGTATGTATAGTGGTGGAAGAAGAGAAATTGTGGTTGAATTGGAAGCTTTTGAGAATTGTGAGCAGGCAAATGGTGAAAAGGGAGAAAGGAATTAGCTTTTGGGGTTGTGTGAGAGGCGGCTGTGGTTTGGACTTTGGAGATCTTGACAAAACAATTTTAGTTGTCCGCTCTCTAGAGTTTTATTGTTTTCTTTCGTAAAGAAAAAAAAAACACACACTTAAAAACCAATAACATAAAAAAATTACTCATATTAAAACAAACATACTTAAAAACCCGCATGTAAGTATAATGTACCTTCAAGGGGATAGTAAGGGTCTATTTAGTAATATCTGAATGATTAAGTGTTGAACCAATAAGAGATCTGAACCATTAAGTACTGAACCATTAAGATGTCTGAACCATTAAGAGCTAGTATATCGCTTAACTATTCAAAGACAAATGTCTGACCAATTCAGATAAGAGGTCTTAACCATTCAGCATTAGACCTCTTAACTATTCAACATCAGTATAATGTTTAACCATTCAGAGACAAATGTCTTAACCATTCAGACATTTGTTTGCGAAACAAACAGTCTGAACTATTAAATGTTAAACCATTCAGACATTTGAACCATTAAGAGTCTGATTAAGAGGCTGTCAAACAGCCCCTAAGTGTCTGAGTCCTTGTAGCGAGTCTAATGTTTAAATCTAGCTTCCACTGGTTTTCTGTCTTTAACCCCTTGAACACCACCTTCCTAGCATATATGTATTGGTGGGGTTTCGTCGGCCTTTAACCCCTTTTAACACCACCTTCCTAGCATAATGTCACGACCCGTCAAAACACAGATCGCAGCATCTTGATTTTTACCGATTAGGGGCATATTTTAAGCATGCAAGGCTGCCCGGAAGACTCCGGGACAACCCACACAATTCTGCGGCAACATAGCAATCTTGGAAATCTCTAGAAGACATTACAAAAATCTAGCCATGAACACTAGATCAAAGTAGAGAATTCCATGTAAAATATCTAGATTTGCAAAGAATTATCTAGATATTAGATTAGCTAATATCTAAGATATTTAGATTACCAAATATCTTAGATATTTAGATTAGAAGTATCTTAGATATTACGTAAAGAAATGTCTAGATATAGAAAAATCTAAAAAGGCATGCAACTAGTATAAATAGGGTGGTGATGCCTCATTTGCAAACCACCCAAGATCCTTGTAACTCAAAAGCCTTGTACTTGTATTAATACAAGCAAACCACTTGTGTTGTAATCACACACCACAAGCATCTTACTTGCGTACTACCAAACTAACATTCCCTTACAAGACTTCCGTTGTAAAATCCATCCATTCAAGATCAAGAAGGCTGACTTAGAACGAATCTAAATGCCGCACGAGAACTGAACAAATCAGTCCGTGACAATAAGCTATGTATTGGTGGGGTCCCATGAGTATTTCAATAATGAATTCTCATAGTTAAAAGAAAAACATAATACTATAAATCATATCTTAGAAAGTCAATAACCTTTGTACCAAGATTATATGGAATTCTTGTTTGAGATTCCCTCTACGATGAACCTTTGCTATTGTTGAAGTTGTTGGTTTGAAGTTTAAACCTCCTACTACTACTACACTGTTGATCATTAGTGGTCAAACCCATCGTAAAAAAGTCAATAATACTTACTTGTTTGTGTAGTAATGACAAAAACAAGAATCTGGTTGTGACTTCATATCTCTTGTTTCTCACTTCCTCTTGATTATATCATTTACTTAAATGAGCTTTAGCCCAAATGTCTATATGTGTGATTTTCCATAGGTTTGTGATTTTATTTGTTTTCCTCTTATGATCATTATGAAAGTTTGTAACAAAAAGTTTATATTGTTTAGACATCTAAATCATAAGTTTATATTGTTTTCCTCTTATGTATGTGTGTGTGATACATATACTCAAATAACTTGGTATTTATGTTTTGAATTTCAAATAATCATATTCCATGCGCTTTTATATGAGTTTTTACAAAACTTGTTAGGAAAAAAAGGTTCCTGTAAAACACCGGTATTATATTCAAAAAGCAATTCTACTAAACGGGTTGACTGATTGTAAAAAACCAAATGAGTTATTAGGTTGTAAATAGATTGACGGATTGGACTTATAAATTATATGTTTTAAATTTCTTTAATTCTATTTTAAATAGGTTGTCTCGTTGGTTGTCTCCTAAGATAGAGGAAAAACTCGCTACCACATACTCTTCCCAGGCCCTACTCTTGAGTGGAATATACTGGGTATGTTTGTTTGTTTGTCTCGTTGGTTGATATTTTGATAACAAGCATCAAATGAACAATCTGCTTTACTATAGAAACTTCAATCTAACTAAGAATTTTAATATGCTGCACTTTGATATTGGAACATACATACTGTTGTCCCAGGAGATCATTTATCAATCAATATCAAGAACAAAGAATGAAGACTAAGATGATATGAAACCAAATCAACAGGTTTTGAATTATTTGAACAAAAGATTACATGTTTGTTTGCATATGATCCTATAGATAGTCGATGTATCAGTTTCCATGTTTGGATATTGACATAAGACCCCTTATACTTATAGAAATTACATACTAGACACTAGACACTAGACTTCAACTTAACACTAATTAGTTATTTGACCGGTAACTTCCTATTAAACTTGTATCAATCAATTAAGTCTAACACATACCATGCCTTTACGAATCAAAATGATAATGATAGACCCAGCCTTATATACTAGTTCAAACGGTGCTTCGATGATGGAGATACTGCTTCATCTAATACAAAATGTTATGAAAATCCAATAATATTTTAGTTCATTCTATGAAGTACATGAGTTGATCATATATGAGTTGTTAGGTGTAACATGTAAATCTTAGAATTTATTGAAGAATGAGACTATGTGACGTTTAGTACATTGTTGTGACATTTGAGTGAGAACTTAATTGGAATTTGTAGGACACTACTAAGTATAGTGTTATTTAAAAGCTTGGGGGTTTGTTAAAAGTTTGTTCCGAAAAGTTCGTTTGCAAAACGAGCTGAAGCGAGCCCAAGCCAAGGTTAACTCGCTCATTAGTTAGTTTCGCACGTCAAATCATTCATTTAGCTTGTTTAAATAAAGGCCTAAAATTTAATATATTGATTTGGATTGATTAGGTGGGATGAGTTGAGTTAAATCTAGTGTTTTGAGTTAAACTTCTGATCATTACTAACAGATAAACATGTATACATGCCAATTTGAGTTAAACACATCAAATACTTTTAAGTTATGCAGGTTTGTGCGTAGACTATGCCAGATCCTATCGTGTTACGCCCCCAGATAAGATAGGGTGTACACTACTCGAGTTGGGAATTGTCTACGCCGATTGTTTGATTATTCGCAATTTTGATGTTACCTTATGTTTTGTTTTGATTTCCTTACTTGATTTGGGTATTTGATATGTATTTGTTACTAACTATGGTATTATCTCACCTTAGGTTGAAGTTAAAATTGAGCTTGTAACATAGAAGTTGCTCTACGAGGATATCAGAAGTGGACTAAAAAGATCAAAAAGATGTATTATTTGTTAACTTAAAATACATGTGTTATACGTCTATCATCATTTGATTATCTACTAGGAGTGTACTCTTCGCATTTTGCGCGAGTAATTTTAAATACAGATAAAAACACAAATCGTAATGATTATCACTTTGATGCAAACAAAAAAAATTAAAAAACACAATTGACACAACCGCTACATGAAGAAAATTGAAAGAATTAATAAATTACATCTCAAAATCCCGTATTCAAACCCGATTAAGCCAAAGCGATCCGACTTCAGCTGAACCCGATTATTAGGTTGGTTATCTGATAAATTTACACGCAAGAAAAGCCGATTAACCAAAATCGATCCACCCGAAACCCGATTAAATTACCCAAACACCACTAAAAAGGGTTTCGGAAAGGGCTCGTGGACCACAGATTACAATACAGTTTTACCTTTACGCAATAATTTATACCTAAAGCTTCGATAGTTACACAATAATTCATTTCTATTCATGCAGTCATAGTAATTATATGTGATAAGTTGATAAAAGACTAGAAAGGTGTTTATAAATCTTATTATAATAACGGATAACCATTTTAATAGTCATTAAAAAGCTACCTATTAATGGTTCAAAACCTCTTCTCTTAATGGTTCATAACCTCTTAATACTTAAAAAGCAACCTTAATACTGAATGATTAAGGGGATAAATCTTAATTATTAATGGTACCTCTTAACCATTCAACACTAGAGTTACATCTTAACTATTAAGAGGATGTGAACATTTAGAGATAGCCTTTTAATAACTATTAAAAGACTATGAAACAACTCCTTATCATCAAAGGGCTTTGGCTTGGTCCTCCTTTAACGAGGGCTCCGCAATAGAAATACCTATTGGCTATTGTTGAAGCCAAAACCTGCACAAGGGTGACAGGAGTGAGTGCTTTGTTGAGAGCGCTTGAAAGCCATCATGTGAGCACTGTTGTTAGGACCGGATCGGACAGGCCGATCCAACCGATCCGACCGGCCGGTCCAACCGATCCCTACCGCCCGGTCCAACCGATCCGACCGGGGATCGGCTAGGTGGTCGGTCCGGTCCACTGTGATTCGTTTTGAACTGGTCGAACCGGTCGGTTTGTCCCGAACTGGTGGTCGGAACGGGAAACCGGACCGGGAAACCGGACCGGTTCGGACCGGAATTAGTGTGTTAGATATACAAATATAGTGAAGAATTATATATAACTATAAAATACATATATAAATTATATATAAATTACTTATATTTGATTATATATATAACTATATATATAATATACTATACGTATAATTATGACGTCATCCGGTTCTTAAATCCGGTCCGACCGTTCCGACCACCAAACCAGTAAGGCGTCCGGTTCGACGTCCGATCCGGTTCTGAAAACATTGCATGAGAGCCTATTCCTACAAGAAAGACCATCATTAGTTTCTTCACAATTAATCCAAAGATGTCATTGTGACCAACCTTTGACATGAGAGTAAGCTTCTAACCTTTGAAAGTGTGTTTGGTCATTCTTGTAATCAAGTGTCAACATGTTTGTTCGTTGTATCCTCTTTTAGGAAGGAAGATATGTATCATGTCTTACTTATGTTTACAGACATTAATTATCAATGATATTTATCATGATTTCATTAATGCTTGGCTACACACAATGTTTTCAGAACCGGATTGGACGTCGAATCGGACGCCTTACTGGTTTGGTGGTCGGACCGGTCCGACCGGTCGGACCGGTAGGACCGGATGGACCGGATTTAACTATATTTTAATTATATTTATATATGTAATTAAATATAAGTAATTTATATATGATTTATACATATATTTTATAGTTATATATAAAACTTAACTATATTTGTATATCCGAAGTACTAATTATGGTTTAACACCCCGTTTTTACCCACTAAAATCAAAAAAATTGAAACCGGTCGGAACCGGCCCGGTTCGCCGGTCCAACCGCCGACTCGGTTTGAACCGGCCGGTTCAACTCAACCAAAACGAACCACCCTGGATCGGATCGGCCAGGCAGCCGAATCGCGGTCCGACCGGTCGGACCGGCCGTCCGATCCGAGCCTGAAAACACTGGCTACACATGAGGGGTTGTCAACCATGTTTGTTTATTATGAAGGTAAGTTGATACTGAGGGACTGACCACGTCGTTGACATTTCAAAGAAAGATTTTATCTGCATGTCAAAAGTTAAATCTAGTGTTGGGCTTTCTCTTTTGCACTCTTGGTTCTCTATCCATTGTTAGCCTATTAAACTACTAGACCCTTCTTTTTCATGGGTTTATTCGGGTGTTAAATCTTCAATTATCAATAAATAACATCACATGTACTTGTAATAAAATATTTGTAAGTATTGTGGTAACTAGATTTTAGTAATTAATATCTCAACAATGAACTTGAGATGCAAAAATCTGTAGGGTTTTGTTAAAAAAAACACAAATAACAATTAAAAAAAGGATGAGTTTGTAAAATAGTAATCAAATTTTAAAATTGTTCTAATTAGATCATTAATAAAGTTTGTTGTTCCAATTAGGTCACTCGTAAAATTTGTCTCAATCAGATCATAAATTTTCAGGATTGTTCTAATTAGGTCATTCATAAGTTGTAAAAAATTTT
Organism: Flaveria linearis; assembly: GCA_024085815.1. Classification (NCBI taxonomy): domain Eukaryota; kingdom Viridiplantae; phylum Streptophyta; class Magnoliopsida; order Asterales; family Asteraceae; genus Flaveria; species Flaveria linearis. The sequence goes on from CM044008.1 coordinate 17,867,594, forward strand.
AAAAAATTGTAATTTTTTTAAAAATCATATATATTTATAAAAAAATCTGAATTATTTTAAAAAATTGTGAATTATTTAAAAATTTTTAAAAAATATGAGTAAACTGATTATAACACTCCTAAACTTTAATAACCTGATTAGAACAAATAAAAATATTAGTTATCTAACTGAAACACTTTTAAAACTTTAATAACTTGATTAAAACAAATAAAAATATGAATGATTTAATTAAAACGCTGTTAAAACTCACTTGAAGTTTTTCCGTTAAACATCCTCAAATGACAAATAGAGATTTTATTACAATTTTGCCCGTGATGCATTCCGCTTATAAACCTTACTATTAGGGTTTCCTCACGTTCAGCCGACTGTGAGCCCCTGTTCTTCATCACAGACACAACGTAACAGGTAACTCAAGCTTTCATTTTTTTCATCGATTAATTGCTTAAATATTATCCCAACAATTCAAGATTTATACTTTTTTACTATATTAATCTGGGTTGCAATTTGTTCTACTCGATTTACAGTAATTTAGGTGAAATTATTACCCTTGAATTACATTTATTTTGTTGTTCTTCAGCTTGTGAACTGTTGAGTTGAAGCTTGTTAGTTGTGACAATCCATTTAGATCAAATAATTGTGGGTTTTATCAAAGATTCATCATTCTGATTTTAGTAATCGATACCTACAATCACCATTGAAATTGGGCTCATTTGCATATTATGTTAAACGGTTATATCTATGAGTTGTGTGATTGAGTTAGAATGTGGTTGATTTTAGAAAGTGAAGTTGTGGTTTGATGTTGTTTTTAGGTAAGAATCAATGGCACCACAACAGAGGAAACCCCATGTGAGCAGGAACCCTGATTTGATCAGAGGTGTGGGGAAGTACTCGCGGTCGAAAATGTACCACAAAAGGGGTCTATGGGCCATTAAGGCCAAAAATGGTGGTGCTTTTCCGAAGCATGAGAAGAAAGCTGTTGCTGCTGCTCCCGCCAAGAAGCCACCGAAGTTTTATCCAGCTGATGATGTGAAGAAACCACTTGTTAACAAACGAAAAGCCCGACCCACCAAGCTCAGGTGTTTGTATAGATTAATTCTAGTGCATTTTAGTGATTTGTATATACCATTATACCTGCTGTTCAGTTAGCTTGCTCAAAAAAAAAAATGCCTGAAATTAGCTCGTATATAAACAAGCTGAGCCGAGCTGTCTGGTTTGAATTTTGATCTGAGCTTGAGCCAGGGTGAGCTTGGTCGTTGGCTCGCTCAAGTTAAGTAGACCATTTTAGAATTCCATCTTTTAAAGATGAGAAAAGATCCATCTGCCTATTTTGTTTTTTCTCTTATCCAGATGTGGAAGAAATATCATCTTATGCTTTTATGTATATCTGTATGAAAAGTTTTCAAAATGTCAAAAATATATGAACTGACGTGAGCTTTATTTGAGCTTGAGATCAAATTTCATGTCATTAAGAGTTTTCGATCTGAGCTGATCCCGGGCTTGTTTAACTTCAAGCCCGAGCTGAAGCTGCTCAGCATGCTCGTTAAGTGTGTATGCGTATGAAATTATGAATGTATTGTATGTGTGTTCAGTTTGTTTGTTCTATGTATATGTTCAGAGCTAGTATTACTCCTGGAACCGTGCTGATCATATTGGCTGGGAGGTTTAAGGGGAAGAGGGTTGTATTCTTGAAGCAACTTACCTCTGGACTGCTACTGGTTACTGGTAATGTTCTCATTTGACTGTCAAAATGAAAAAAAAAATGTTCTTTTTTTGTATTGAATCAGTGTTAGACTGTTAGTTAACTCCTACTAAATTCATCCGTATATGCATGATAGGAAGTTATGAAACTGCATTTGTTACTTTGCATGCTAGTGGTTTTTTTTTTCCTTATTCTTTTGAAATAAAACTTCTGTTGAAAACAATTTACATTCAAAATATTTGTTAATGATGTGCTTGTATCTGTTATTGCTTGGATATTTGATATCTGTTTTATTCATCTTTTAATGTTCGCTCTGTTTTTTTCTTAGGCCCGTTTAAGATCAATGGTGTTCCTTTGAGGAGGGTGAATCAATCGTATGTGATTGCCACTTCCACCAAAGTCAACATTTCAGGAGTAAACGTGGAGAAGTTTGATGACAAGTATTTTGCAAAGAAAGTTGAAAAGAAGAAGAAGAAAGGAGAGGGAGAATTTTTTGAATCAGAGAAAGAGGTGACACACATCTCTTTCTCATTTTTCATTGTATTTGTTTAACAAACAACATGTTTTACATATCAATAATGTTCATCCTAATTTTTAGTCTTCGGTGTTGCATTTTTACTAAACTTTCATTAATTTCTATACAGGAAAAGAACACGCTCCCGCAAGATAAGAAGGATGACCAGAAATCAGTGGATGCAGCATTGATACAATCCATCGAGGCTGTTCCTGATCTCAAAAGCTATTTGGGTGCAAGATTTTCACTCAAAGCAGGCATGAAACCTCATGAGCTTGTCTTTTAGAACCGAATTTTGGATTCGTTTTGTTCTCCTAATTATGTTTGTGCCAACTCTAGGTTTAGAGGCTGCATTGTGTCGGTCTTCAACAGTGATCAACACTGAGATACTCTTCTTTCTGTTTAATAGTCAGTCGCTACTGATTTTTGGAATCTATACATTAGTTATATCTTCATGTTTGTTCTAATGTGTTATGCAACCAGTTGTTTTCTTTCGGGTAGGGATGTTCACGCACTTAGCAGGATGACGCTCTGGTTTTAGCGGTTTGATTGGTTGATGGTTTAGTTTGACTTTAACGCCCTCGCCTTCTGCTGCATGGATAGATTCGTTTCTGGTTTTGTGTGGCTCATGAGTTTGGCATATTTAAACGATTAAAAAACATCAATTTGTATATTTATTCAAACGTTACATAGAAATTGAAGTCGAAAATATAGGGAAAACAAATAAAGGAAAAACGTTTCTGTCGATAGTGATAGTTTCTTGCTTCCGCTTGATGATTTGAAGCTAGAGTAAGCTATCTGATTTAGCAGGCAATCTCTTAAAGAAGTTGCTTGGGACTGAAGGCAACTTGCTTCTAAACCGAGGGTGTCGTAACATGTACAACCCAGTAGTTAAGGCAACCACCCGAAAAGGAGTCACATAAAGAACCACTGCCGAGCAAAGGCTAAAAACAACAAAGAGACTTGTGGCTCGAGGGTCTCTCCAGCTAAGCAACGAACCTAACCGCTCTCCTTGTGTAGCCAGATCTCCCACCACGGTCTGAATCCTCCCGGCTATGCTTCGGATCCGGTCATACCTCATTCGCACAATGTCCGGTGGTCGTGATGTTGGGAAAGTGTCAAACTCTTCATCTAGCTCGTCAGGGTGCACCGCCTCAGCCCATGAGAGTTTTGGGTCCATATGAGGTGGGTGTCGGGACCGGAACCTGTAGTTCCAGAGCCCAATTAAGAACATGTAGAGACAGATGGTGGGGAGTATGAGCTCGGGGTACCATAACAAGATCAAAAACAAGATATGAACCAGAACCGTTGTGACTGGGTTTCTCCATTCTCGAACGTTGTTAAACCACTTGCTTACGGAGAACAAACCTGAAAGCAAGGACATGATCCGAAAGAAGTTCGCTTTGCTTCTTCTCATGCTCCACATATGAGAATCGACATCCAACATGTACTCGACCACCTCCTTTCTCAGAGGTGGTTCTGCCCGACCTAGTCGTGCTGCCACTATGTTCATGGCTTGGTACCTTAAAGTATCAACTTGATTAACCGTCAACGGGTGTAAGTAATGCATCTTAGGCAACAAAGGGTGACCATAGAGGTACACCATGTTGGCTAGGGATAGCGTTGTGAACCGGACCGCAAGTTGGAGCTCACCCATCTTCTTCACCCCAGAAGGATGTAGTACAAGTAGCGGATATGCGTGTGTGTAGATACGATGAGCTTCTAGGGTAGATAACCGGATCCTCACCTTTCCAATTCTTGAATCTCGTTCTGTACCTAGGACGTGAAACGATAATAATAAACTTAACTATAAGTAGATGAAGCCGAATTATGTTTTATATTTAACGAGTTAAACATATTAATATAACATCTACGAGAGAAACTGTCTAAACGTGTCTCACCCATTTTGCCACATCTACGTACCTGGTTTTTCGGCTCCCAAGTGACAATTATCGAAGACACCAAGAGTGATAACCGTGCACGGATCATACACTTCCCAAGTGTATTGTTCGTTCCATCTCGGACTAAGGGTGTCAAGTATCGTTCGTGTTCGAACCCATTTTTGTCCATACTTTGCCACACAATAAGCATCCGTCGACCCTCGCCCGTCTTTCATTTTCATAGGAAGCAAACCTTGGGCGCCCAAAATCCCGACTTCAAGAATCCCACACGGTTGCTTCCATAGTTGTTTAGCAGTCGGTCTTTGATCGCTTATATACAAAGTCGACTCATCTAAAACATGGTATCCCCCTTCTAAACAAACCCGAATATGTATTCTACTCGAAAACTTCATCTCACCAACCCCATACCTCTCAAGATTGAACCATCGGGAATGAACAGACCGATGGTCAAGCCGCTTCTCGAACATTGTCAATGGAAGACGCAACACCCCCAAAACCTCATCTCGCGATGGGTGAACCCGGTCCTCAATGGTTAGAACCAAGTGCTCCTCAAACGGCTCAGCGGCCACAAACATGAAATCTTCATTCCACAATGGATTCATCGTCCTCGATGAGCTTATCTTCGTTCTTAACATCTGGTTTCCAACCTCCACCTTCACGGAAACTTCCGGAACACGCGTCCGGTCATTCGGGATCACATCCTGGGCTTCTAGAACGTTCACCCGAAGATACCAAAGCTTCGGTGACACGTAAACTTTAGACCGAACATTGAACACCCCTTCCCCGTGTGCAAACGAGGCATCCGAATGCCACGCCTCGGGGAACGCCTCATCGGCTTGTGTGCCCATCCACACTGCTAGCATTATCTCCGCGTGCCCCCGTCGGTCCTCCACCCGGTACCACTGCGCCGCTAGTGGACTATCTGGCGGGACACGAGTCGGAACCTCGTTCAAATCAAAAACCACTCTCCCGATACAATCATCCCGCCCGAACATCTCCTTATCCTTCACATAAACCTCTAACGTCGATGACTGAATACGCTCCTTCGAGAACGCGAACACTTGGTTCCACTCGGGGTTCGTTTTCTTTTCAAAATGGTTCGTTCGACCCCGATAGTTCCCCAGCTTCACTTCGACATACGGATCAACGCCAAGGGGAAGTTCCTTGGCCTTCACGACTCGAACAAACAAGTGGTAAGTTTGTTCCACAAGATCATACGTGCTCGTCAATCTTTCACCTCCAAGGTGCGGGCTCGTGTTTTTCAGCTCGTAATCGTCTCGTCGGAGACTGGGCGCGCCTTGAACATGCTCGTGGTTCGAATGGCGGTTTCGTAATCGGATCATTTTGGAGTTTGCAAGTGTTTGTGTTTTTAAGATATGAGGAATATTAATGGAATTTGGTGAATGATCGTAGGGTTTAAGAGGATGAGCAGTGGTCATTAGCATCGTGATTGATGTTCTTTTTTCTTCATTCTTTACTTGTTTGAGAAGTCACATGCCATGCATATATGATGTACGATGATCCTTACTTGCTTTACAAGTAACCTTGAGTATATATGCATTGGTGAAAGAATTGAAGTTATAGAGTATAGATATACTTAAGGTGAGATTGAGGAGAATCGAGGCAAGGCATAAACTTTCTACCACTATATGTTTAGCGAATTGCATATTTATATTAACCAAATCGCGGTGTTTATATATATATATCGATCATACAAACGATAAACATTGTCATCGTTTGAAAATATACAGTGTCACCTGACCATGTGAAGTACAAATATTATTACGATTATCGCGTGTCATGACTAGGACTAGTAGAAAAGATGGAATCGAAAATAACAAACACCGAGCCACGGAAATATACTTTGTAAGTTGATGGTTATAGTATATATTGGATGATACATTTGGCTTGTACTTATAGTACTATTATATATGCACAAAGTACAACCGTGGGGATGAAGGATATTATGCTTTGCTTCGTTGCTAATGTGCTTTTGAGGACATTCTATTCTTTCTTAGACAGGAAATGAACCAATGTATTATAAGTGTTTAAAAGATTAGACAAGGAGTTGAAAGAAAGGAATCAAAAGCACCAAATTGTTAAAGTGTTTGCTTATCTCATGCTAATATAACTTAAAATTAGTTTTGTATAAACGACAATTTTAAATAAAGTATCTCATAATCAGTAGTATGTTGGAATAAATGATGAGAGGGAGAGAGATGCGGATATGTGATTACATAACTGTTTTATGTATTACAGTTAAACAATGTATATATGTGTTTATATGGTTTTAATTATAATACTTCAACACGGTAAATAGTTTAAACCATAAACAGAATAGCTAGTTTGATTTCTGATTCGATTTTAAAATTGATTTTGAGATACCATGTCAACTACAATTTCAAATACATTAACATAGATTTAAATATTGCTTTTACTTGCAGTTTGGTTGTGATTATTTAGTTTAAGAAAATTAGTCGGAGCTTGAAAATATGTAAATTACAAACAATAAAACTCCAAATATAAAACACAACTAATTAGAAGGTAGGTATTTAAGTAATTGATTTATAAAATTAAATTAAAGGTGAATAAATTCAAAACTCTTATAAACTAAACACATAATAAATAAGTCTTATGCCTCATGGGTGTTTTTTAAAACAAGCAACCTTCACAATGGGGATGGTAAGGTTGAATGATATCACGAGCAACATTTGCGTTCTAATTCTTTAAGACTTTTTTATGGGCTTGTAAATTTATAAGACGTCAAGGATAGGCAAGAGTGGGTCCACCCAAAAAGGCCAATATAATTGTTTTGCTAAACTACATAAATAAACTTACAATAGAAATGTTCTATCTGTTGGGTTGTAGGCTCGTTAGTGGCAGCCGGCCCTAATGGGTTCTATGTGGGCTTGGGCCTAACTTAGGGATTTAGTTTCCTAACCCTAGATTAGTCTCTATATAATGATATCATTGCACTTGTAATTCGATGAGCACCTGATTAATAAAATACCTAGTTGCAGCAAAGTGGACGTAGGTCACATCGACCGAACCACTCTAAATCTTGTGTGTCGTGTTCATTATTTACTCGCAGGAAGATTGTTTGTGTGTGTGTGAAACCTGATCTTAACAACTGGTATCAGAGCCAGTTTAGGCTCTAGTTTTGAAGAACAGTACAAACACCAAAACCCCGATTAGGGTTCTGCGAAGGTCAACAGTTCCAGTCGCCGCCTTCAACCGTCGTTACCGTCGTCAACCTCCGCAGCAGCCGCCGCCAACCCCGATTAGGGTTCCGCCGACGCCTTCCCAGCACTCGACCGCCGCCGCCGCCGCCGATTAGGGTTCCGGCGAGCCCTAAATCACCGCCACCGCCGCCGATTTCAGAAATCTGGCGCCGACCACCGCCGGGATTCCCCCTGCGACCGCCGAAACAGCTGCTCCTGTTTGTTCTGTTGCTGTTGGCTCAGTTTTGGGTTGAATAGCTGCTGATTGGTTCTGATTTGGGTTGAATAGCTGCTGATTGGTTCTGATTTGGGTTGAATAGCTGCTGATTGGTTCAGATTTGGGCTGAAACAGCCGCTGCTGTTTTGTTTCTGCTGCTGTTTTGTTTCTGCTGCTGTTGGATCTCAGTTTGGTTGAAACAACTGGTGTTGTTTGCTCTGCTGCTGTTGGTTCAGTGTTGCCGGCAGGAAACGTGAACGGAGTTTTCGTATCAGTTTCTTTTTCGTTTGGCTATTAACATGGCAGAAGACGGGAAACTAACGATTAAGAAGTTTGACGGGAACAAGTTTGGTTGGTGGAAGATGCAGATTGAAGCAGTTCTTTGTGAGAAAGATTTAGATATAGTGCTTGAAGGTATAAAACCAGAAAAGACTTCACAAGCTGATTGGGACAGGATGGATAAAAAGGCTAGGGCAGTGATAACGCTCTCTTTGTGTGAGAATGTTGCGTATAACATCCAGAAGGAGACCACAGCTAGTGGTATGATGACAGCATTATCAAACATGTATGAGAAGCCTTCTGCAGCAAATAAGGTTTATCTGATCCGAGAACTTGTGAATACTAGGATGAAAGAAGGTGACTCGGTAACAGATCACATCAATAAGCTTAACTCACTTTTGACTCGTTTAGTGTCTGTGAACATTAAATTTGATGATGAGGTTCAAGCCCTATTTTTATTATCCTCATTACCTGAGAGTTGGTCCGGAACCGTAACTGCAGTTAGTAACTCGTCTGATACTAGCAAGTTTACGTTTGATAAGATGCGGGATCTTATTACAGGAGAGGATGCACGACGTAAAGTTTCAGGTGAATCTTCAAGTTCTTTGTTGAGTACAGAGGGCAGGGGAAGAAACAATGAACGTGGAAGTCGTCAGGGCAGGAGGAGGAGTCAGTCTAAGACTCGTAAGGATGTGGTATGTTGGAATTGTAAAGAAGAAGGGCACTTTAGGAATCAGTGCCCAAAGTCTAAGTCTAAGAAAGAAGTTAACATTGTAGGAGACTACGCAGATGATGATGTTTTGATCTGTAGCGTGGAGAACAATGTGGATTCCTGGGTTATGGACTCTGGTGCTTCATTTCATGCTACCCACAGCGGTGAAGCATTGCAGAATTTGAAGAAAGGTGATTTTGGTAAGGTAAAACTGGCGAATGATGAAGTTCTTGAGGTCACGGGCATGGGTGATATAGATTTGAAAACTTCAGTCGGTTCATGGACTTTAAAGGATGTCAGAGTGATTCCAAGTTTGAAGAAAAGATTAATTTCAGTTGGACAGTTGGATGAACAAGGACATGAAGTTAAGTTCGGGAAAGGGCAGTGGAAAGTTGTTAAAGGTAATCTTGTCATAGCTCGTGGAAGAAAAAGAGGTTCGCTTTACATGGTTAGTTTACCGTCTGAGGGAGTGACCGTCCCAGTTCAGAAGAAGACCAAAGTCGGGTTCACAGAATCTCAGGGGAAGAAGAAGGTTTGTTTTGCAGATGATAAACCCAGAGCTTCAGGTCAGATTCAGGATGAATGTACTGTGAAAGGTTCAGAAAGGTCAGTCAGGGGTAGTCGTGACAGTGGGAGCAATGGCAGTCATTCAGTCAAAGCTTCAGTCAGGACTACTAGACGGTGGGTCAAGAGAACCAGTATTCCAGGTGTCAAAGTCTCTCTAGAGGATTATCTGCTTTATTCGGAGAGTGTTTGTTCTCAGGATTTCTCAGGGTCCGGCAGTTCGTTTCAGTGGGAGCCAACAGAGACAGAGAATGAGTCACTGATAGTGACTGGTGAGTTGAAGCTCAGTGGGAGCTTCAACGGGCCTTCAGGCTAATTGAAGAGAAGGCGGCTGCAACTAGTGTTAAGGAAGATTACAAGATGTACAAGATGATGGCGACAGTGGAGCGTAGTTCGAGCCTCCAAGTGGGAGATTGTTGGGTTGTAGGCTCGTTAGTGGCAGCCGGCCCTAATGGGTTCTATGTGGGCTTGGGCCTAACTTAGGGATTTAGTTTCCTAACCCTAGATTAGTCTCTATATAATGATATCATTGCACTTGTAATTCGGTGAGCACCTGATTAATAAAATACCTAGTTGCAGCAAAGTGGACGTAGGTCACATCGACCGAACCACTCTAAATCTTGTGTGTCGTGTTCATTATTTACTCGCAGGAAGATTGTTTGTGTGTGTGTGAAACCTGATCTTAACACTATCGGTTTGGATATCGGTTTATTCAGTTCGGTTTATTAAGGGTTTTTAAAAAAAATCACAATTCAAAATCAAAATTATCTAACCAAATCAAATTCAATCATGTTTATTTGGTTTGGTTATCGGATTAAACCGGTTATTTTCAATTTGTTAGGTAGAATTTTGTTCGGTTATCTGTATAAACATAATCTATGGAATCGATAGCCAAACTGAAAACCCAACAAGCAATTTGAATACAGTTAGGAACCGGCCTAGATAACCAAATAAGAAATTATGTTCAGTTTTTCGGTTTCAAGTATGGTTTGATTTTCGTTTTTTGGGTACGAATAATTTTACATGCCCCTATCCTACCCACACCATAAAGTATCATTCCTAGAAACCAGAAGTAACTAATAAGCCGATGTGACTTGACGCGATAGAAACTTATTGGTCATTTAGGTCTTGGTTGTATAAATGTATACCTAAACCAATGGGGAAGTTGTTAGACATGACATATGAACTCAACAACCGTTTCCTTAAGCATGCCAATGGTGCTGAGTTATAGGCTTAAGAATAGCATGAACCAACTGTTATTCAACTACACTATGGCTTGCATCATTACCTACGAAAATCTATATCTATATATATCCATCAAAATACCATCAATTAGTTACTTTCAAGACAAAAACATATATTATATATCACAAGTGTTAAAAAAACTTTTTAAAACTATGGAAAATAAAGCCAAGATAACAGTAGAACTTGTGATGGCAGCGGTAGTGATGGGATTATTAGTTCAAGCAACTGTGGCACACCCATGTGGTAGCACGTTTTTCTCAGCTTTGGTACAACTGATACCTTGTCGTGCATCAGTTGCACCGTTTAGCCCGATTCCACCAAATGAGGCTTGTTGTACTGCAATCAAGGTTCTTGGTCAACCTTGTTTGTGTGTTCTGGTCAATGGTCCTCCAATTTCTGGTGTCGATCGTAGTATGGCCATGCAGCTTCCCGAGAAATGCAGTGTCAACTTCGAACCATGTAACAAATCTAGACACATAAATGCATACATACATGCACACTTATATATGTACATATAATCATTATAGTTGTCAAAATGGTTGTTTGAAATGATGTTGTGTATGTGGTTGCAGGTGAACTTGTGCAGAAGAAAGAGTGAGACACCAGTGACCTCCAATCATTCGATTAAAAAAAATCAAAGAGAATAAACATGTGTGTCGAGTGTGTGTTAAAATATAAGGCGTTTAGTCTTACATAGATCCTAGGTTTTCATGTTGTGTCGTTTGACATTAGTTATAACTTCAATGTTCTTGCAATAGAACCTTTCACGGGTTAATGTTATATTATCATAGACTGTGATGAAGTTTTCAAGTGTCTCGTGTTATGAACAATCAATCTTCATTAATTTTTGTTATTCTCATGTTTACAGTACAAGTTACTGACTTGATCGTCAGAAGATGTTCCTCAAGGCTCTGGCCTCGGGTAACCTTCTATTAGATTCTCTACATGCCACAGCTTAGACCCAAGCCCGGGAAAGTTAAAACCAGTCCAACCCAGCACGACACCGCTGGAAAATAGATCACAAAAACTTCCTTACAAAGTTCTCGATCCACATTTGGTTATCCAAATAGGATCTGATTCTTGAATTCAAAGAACAAAGTCTTACCTAATTAACATACACTAAGTAATTTACATTTTACAAGAACTGGCATCCAACAATAGAGTCTTTGACGGTTTTCTGTTGGTACCTGTTGATCATTTTGTGGAACCCGATTGTAACTGTTTGGTTGAGCACCTGCACCTTGCTCGAGCATCGTTCAAACTCTAAAATCCCATAACCAGAAAACTCATGAGGAAAAAAATAAAAACTTGTAGATTTATGTGATTTTAGATGTACACCTGTAGTTCCTTTTGAAGGTTTTGATGTACTCAACCGCCATATCTAGCATATCTGCTGTATTAGTTTGCTGCAAAATCGGTAAACAAAATTGTGAGTTTCAATTCTTCTGCAGATTGAAAGCCAAATTCCTTTCCTTTTTCAGTTTATTTGTTGTAATGGTTACAAATATTGGATATTGATAATTTTGGTTAGAGATGATGGTGAATGCTGTTTAACTTGAATCAAACAAACTAAAAGCTCGGGCTGGTTGATCAACAATCACTTAAGTCCAATCATTTTATGCCACCGGGTCAACTTTCCCCTCATAGATTGGGATGTAATCGATGTGATTAGTCCCATTTTGATGTGTATGGTTTCAGTGAGTAATGAGATTTTGTATGATGTCAGTTAAATAAGTTTTTCAAGTTATGAAACAGATTTACAAAATGGATTTTTGATCATCTTGCTACTAGTAAATTAAACCAAGATTTACATTTGAAGCTTGAAATTTTACCTTGTCAATATCAGGGAAAAGCTCTTGCAGCCTTTTAATTCTTTCACTGATTCTAGTTCTTCTCTCCTGAAAACAATGCCCAAACGTTAATAGATTAGTATCAGTTTTAGATGAAAGCATGAAACTGATCATGTAAGATCAAGGTTACAGATTAAGATCTCCATACCCTCTCTGCAATACTTCGTGGGTGTGTAGCGAATCCTCTTTTTGCGCGTGTTTTCCAAGGGACTGTGGATTCTGGTTGGAAATGCAAGAAGTTTTCAGCACTAGCCATCTCGGAAGATGTTTTTGGCAAGCTCATATGATGAACCAAATTAGGAGTACTGCTTCCAGCCTCTCCATTCTACAAACAAGTTCACATGAACCAAAACATAAATATAATCACATGACTAGAAAAGTAGGAGCACGATGCAGATTAGAAAGAAGCAATCTTGAATCAAGATGTACCTGTGGCATCTTCAAAGCACCATCTCTGCTCCTTTTCAAGCTACTAAACGGAAATTCTTGCAATTCATTTTCGTTTTCAGCTATTTGGGGCAAGAATCTCGACGAAGAAGAAGAAGATGACCCTAATGAGAAACTGATATGATTATTCAATGTACTCGATGAACTCCCTTTTCTCAAGCTAGCAAAACCTGAGTTTCAATATACAAAAGCATTCCAGTCTCAATCATTCTACTCATAAGAAGAAACCAATCAAACCTTCAGCATCCCATCATTAACCATAACACTTTTGGTCTGTATATCATTAGCTGCTATAAACACTCAACTTTCTACACAAACTCCTTCAGTTGACTTTAAGATTTTACAATAAAGTAACCACTTAAAAACAGAAATTAAGTGGCGTTAGCTGATAATTAAAGATCTATTAACCTGATACGGATTTCCAAAAGGCAAAAGCGAAAAAGTCAACCACCAATCAATGTCAGATGATTATAACCATATAATGATATGATTTATGAACTTTGAAGATAATAAATGATAAAATCAAACTGCAAGTGGAAATATTGAAATAAACTAACAAATTAACAAATAGCTTGAAACTATTTACCATTTTCAATAGTCAACGACGACAAAAATCCAGCTGGTGTGCTATTCTGCCTCACGAGATTTGAGCTCGTTGAATCCCTACCTCTGAACGACGATGCACAATCCACACCACTTTGATTCGCATAACCATAACCACCACCACCACCACCGCTATTCTCAAACGCCACTCGCCGTGAACAGCCCATCGCCGCCGTGGACGGCGGCTGAAGCTCCTGCTTCTGAATCACCGGCTCCTTCTTCTGCAGAAACTCACGCACATCAGATTCAGATTCCGTCACCTCCTGCTGTTGACGCGTCACGAAGAACCTCTCCTCCGGCTCGCGGTTCGAGGATCCGGATACAGGATCCGAAAACTCATCGCCTCCGTTATCCGTAAGCAAATTCGAGAAAAACGAGCTCGGAGTCGACCGATACCGCAACAACGAGCTCTGATTTCCTCGACAACTCTCATCATCCTCCTCCTGATTCCGATTTTGACTCTGATTTTGACTTTGATTCTGATTTTGACTCTGATTACTGTAGCTCGGATAAGGATCCAGCGAAATCAACTGCTTAATCTTCGCAAACTCTCCATCCGACGGATGCTTGAAGGTAGTCGAATACAACAGCGAGTTCATATCTCGTGCAATCGCATCGGATGAGCCATCAACACCATACATGATTTGCGAATACAACCTCTGATTCGTGAATTCAACCTCTGATTAGTGGATTTGAGGTTTGATTTGTGATGAAGATGCAGAGTTTGAAGGTGGATATTAGGGGTTGAAGAAGAACCAATGAATGAAAAATGGAATCAATAGAGAGATGAATCTCAACGGTGGAAAATGGAAATGAAGAAAGGGTGCTGACCATCAAGCAGACGTAAATAGAAAGTTGCGGCCTTCTTTTTTAAGTGAAACAATTGGCTGCTTTTCTAAGAGGATATAACAATAATAATATTATTATTACTAATGCCTCTTTTGGAAACCTACTTTTATGGTCTAAAAGCTAATATATCAAGTTGTAAGCTAGTTACCTTTGTCAAGTGTATTTATAGAAATTTTATCTATTTATTTGGGTGTTTAATTCTGATATAATGAAGTTGCATGTAACTTTGGTTTGTTAGACCATAGAATGGGGCGTGGATAACTTGAGCCGCACTTGAGAATGTGAGATTGAGTTGTTAAAAGTTTGAATCGAGTCAAGTTTAAAAATAATCAAGCATAATCTATAATATAGATTGCAACTTACTTAATAGAAAAACTCGAGCTATAATAGGATTGGAAGTCTAAATGAACTTGCTATATTTATTGAAGTAAGTAGTATTGTTATATCATAAATATAAATTGCACAACAAAAATTATTCTTGAATCATAAAAAAAACTAAACAGTATTTATTGTTATACTTACAGGAATACATAAAAGTTATATACTATATAAATAATAATTAAATAAATATAAAAAAGTATAGGTCAAGTTTGAAAAATCACTCGCAAGTTGAGCTCAAGCTCTTTTAAGTAAATCGGTTGAATTTGAGTTTGGGCAACCTAGGTTAGGATACATTCGTAATTGCAGATTAAAGACGTTTTTAATTTATTATAAAATAGTAGAAGATTTATCTTTATATAGTGATTAAGAAAAATAACTCAAAGCTTCAACTTACCAGTGACAAGAAGCATAATATAATAAAATATGTGTTAAATATGTTAGACTTCAAATGATCTGTAATCTAGCACTATCGACATATATAGAAAATGTATATTTTCTTAAGATAAACAATATATGTTAATTTAAAAGTAAAATTAGAGAGTTTGCGAGTTATCATTGTATAAAAAGAAAAAAAAAACATATTAGATGTTGTTGATATGATTTGATTGGGATGAGAACTAAAGAATGGTTATGACTTATGATAGCAACCATTAGAGTTGAACCCTTTTGGGTGCTTGTAAAGGCACACCAAAATGATCATTTGATACCATCTATATGGTTCGTATAATGTTATACGAGTATATTCTTATTTCAACCAACAAAGTTGCCCATGTCATGTTATTTAATCATTTTCTTTTACACCTCGTATAGATCTTCGTATAGAACCTATACTTCTTGTATAGGTGCACACGTCCAAACTACATGTGACGTCGCATACACCCATATGAATCGTGGACTTACACAACTAGTATAAGTGTAAGTGACGTCTAGAAAAGTAAAGATCCTATGTAGTCTTACGTATAACGGAGGACTTAGAGAAGAAATGAACATGTTGACTGGACTAAACTGAGTTGACTTGTCCAGAGTTTATTTAAAAGCATTTGAATATATGTTATTCGAGTTATTGTTATTATTATTATTTTTGTTTTTCAAAATTCCAATAACTACATTATATACAAAATTAAAAAAATTATAATATGAACGAATTCTGGATTTGACACGAATACTTTAAATTTTACTTACAAATTATATAATCATGTCATATTAAGCGCCACATTTTTTTTTATTAATAAAGACAATTCTTAATATCGTATTATTTGAAACCTATAAGAAACAATTCAAGTTCTTACATCATATATACTTGGCTTTAAATTCATCTTACTATTAGAAATTTTACCACTTAAGTATTGACTTGTTGACCAGCGTTGTCTAACCATACTGTCCATAGAAATTATGTTGTTCTCTTATTTTAACAAATATGTTAATGTCAACTTTATGATTATGCATTCAATCTTTAGTAAGTTAATCTATCGTACAAAGATTTAGGAAATGTAACAGTTTAACTATAGAATGAGCAAACAAAGTAACAGGATTGTAAACATGAACTCAAAAACTAGACATGGTGATATATAAAAACATAAAAGAAAAAATCAAACTTATGTTGAAATTTATTATAAAAAATAGAAATAAAACACACTTAACTTTTAGTCATTTAGTCAGTTATCAAAAACTAAAAACCATATCCAGACAATCTAAAATTACTACTCCTAATATGGAATAGTAAAACTAGACCAAACAACAAGAAGAAGACTAGCAGCAGGTTAAGAGTTTAAACAAAATAACATGCTCTTCAAATGAAATCAAAATTCACCAAAGTCTAAAATCCAAATACGATAATCAAATAAGTAATTTTATTATTTTGACCGGAGTCGATACAAGTTTCTCATACTTCATAAGTCTGTAGTAATTTTATTATTTTGACCGAAGTCGATACAAGTTTCTCATACTTCATAAGTTTATACCATAGCAAATATTACACTTAACATCACTATGATACATATTAGAATAATTGTATAAGAACACTAAAGCTGTGATACCATATAGATAATGGAAGCCCTCGTTCATGGGTCAACTGATGTAGGTTTGTAGTCAACGGCCACAATTTTATCCACTTGACCCAGAAAAACAGTAGCAAACTCAACATGGGCTGGATGAGATACATATATTGCAATGCCTTCAGTGGTTTCAAAGGTTGATTCAAACACATGAGTAAACCCTTGATGCAGATTGTCAATGCTCAATTCTTTTCCCCTGTCACCAAATTTTTTAAGATTTTGATCAAATTTAGAAAATTGTTGACCAAATTATCAAAAATTTTAAGATTGTACTTCTAATTTATTAAACTAGAGGTCAAAGGAGTAACCAGTCTTCATGTATATAATCTTTGAAACAGAAAACTTGAATTTCCATTGATCTTTAATGTGTGTTTCATAAAACTAAGACTATATCTCATCTTGAAGCTAAACAAGCATGTTAAATTGGGAACAATATAAATAAATTTAATCAATCAAAATGTGTGTAGTACATGTTCCAATTTCAGTTTCAAATAAATCTGTAGAAGCACAATTGGTTCTATAAAGCGAGTGGGGCTCCCATGTGTTTTGACCCCAAAAGTTGATGCACGAGACAATTGTTATATAAAAAAAACTAGGTTAGATACCCGTGTGTTGCATTAATTAAAACAAAAAATATATATATTAGATTATGTATAATGTAATATATGTTATATATAACATATCAATAAAATTTTTATATATAACAAACATATTTAAGTTATAAACAATAGTATTAAAATAAAAACCGTTTATAATTCAAAAATATCCATAAAGCTCTTTATATACAATTTTAGAAATTTTAGTTTTAACAATGATTAGCTACAAATTAAATTATATTTTAATAAAATTAAGTCTTGTTAAAGTATTTCCATGAAACATTATATATTTATAGAAAGAAGGTATGATTAATATTGTATTAATTAGCATTTATTAAGGAAACTTTTTTGAAAGAAAAAAGTTCAAATACAAAGTGCATTTTTGCTACAAAGTGTGAGAAGACACAATGAGTCAAAAAAAGACATAATGAGTCAAAAAAAGACACAATGAGTCAATAAAATACACAAAAAAATTATATCTCACAATCAAAATCGAATTTCAAAAAAGTAATTCGGAGCTTTTGTTCCCCTAGTCGTACTCAATAAGAAAAAAAATAAACGAAAAATAAAAAAAATAAAAAAATTAACGGTTTTTTATTGTGTCATTTATGAAAGACACAATAACTTTTATTGTGTCATTATGAAAGACACAATGACGTCATTGTGTCAATATAAAAGACACAATGACGTCATTGTATCATATAATGACACAATGAAAAAAAAATTATTTTTTTTATTTTTTTCTGAAAGAGGACAACGAGGTGAACAAAGGCTCCGAAGTGTTTTTTAAAATTCGATTTAGATTGTGAGATATAAATTTTTTTGTGATTTTTTTAGTCTCATTGTGTCTTCTCACACTTTGTAGCAAAAATACACTTTATAGAATAACCTCACCCTTTTTGAAATTAAGATTTTAACTAAAAATTAAAAATTTATTATGATGAGTACATATGGACAATACTAGGTGGAGATTATGGGTACGTGTTAGAAAATAACCTTGTGATTGATAGTTATTTATTTTGCTTTATTAGTATAGATTTACAAAATTATTTGTAAATAATGTTTTAAATTGTTATTTTTTGAATGCTAAAATATAAGACATTCTCGTCATCTTTGGTCATATTTGTTAAAGCAGTTATTGAATCGATTATCAAATTTGTTCCAAAAGTCACTTTTGTTTGATCAGATTTGAAAAACTCAAAACCATTGCAACTAATGGTCTAATTTACTCAAATACTCGTCAACTGCGTAATGTGTCACGTCAACAACATCACTCATCAGACCACATCAAACTCCATTACATGCGCGTAATGGAATTACATCCCATGAAGTGCGGTGATGCTGTTGATGTGTTCAAATCCAATCAAAATTCATACATTTGTGAAAAACACAGTACGTAGCAAACAAAACCTAAAATCAATCATATAATGATGGATTAGTACCAAATCAAAGTCGCATTGTTTCAAGGTTGAAGATGATAAACGCGTAAACGGAAACCAATGCTTCACAAACGGGATGAAGAGTTAGATAGGGGTGCGCATGATTTGGTTTTAACATAAAACCAATATTCTGGTCTTTGGGTTTTTAAGATTGTTTGATTTCGGTTTTCACTTTACTTTTGGTATTGGTTTCGGATTTTCTTGTTTTCACCCGGTTTCACCATTCACCTTCAGCTTTTGTTTTGTATCCAGTTTCTAAAAATGATACTATGTTAATTTTTAAAAATAATCCATATATTTTTATAAATTATTTGATATTTGAATAAATTACCATCCATTATATATATATATATATAATATATATATATATATATATATATATATAAATATTTCATATACATCATTAATAAAATATTACCTATTGACACTTTGTTCGGTTTTGGTTCAGTTCTTTTGGTTTTGATTTGGCTTAGTTACGAGATCGGTTGGGTTTGGTCATACGATGGTTAGGTTCGATTTTTCTAGTTTTTATTTCCGTCAACACCTAACCGCAACCAAAGCGAAAATTTGGTTTAAAAGAACTTCAACCCAAACTATTGGTTTTTATCTGGGCTCGGTTTTTTCAGTTTGGTTAGTTATTCTGGTTACGGTTTGCTTGTTTTGGTTTCATGCAAATCCATGTTAATATTAGATGAAACTTAAAACATGTAAAGTAAGATCATTGAACTTGTATACAGTTCATAAAGTTATATTGATCGATCAAAAGTTTCGATTATGAAAAGTTACCATTGCAACGACTTCATTGGTTCAATTCGATTGACGAGATTCGCGTAGCCCTTGATGAGATCGTCGATCTGTTCTTGCGATACTCCATCCTTGAACTTTGCTAGAACTATGTGCTTCACGTCTCCCATAAGAGCTATTAGTGAGGAAAGATGAAGATGAGGATATTGCCAAATAAAAGATACAAAAAGTAAATTAGAGGAGGATATTGATTGAATTAGATTTTAATAGATAATATGAAAACTAAAAACCCAAAACAAACACTGGCTTGTCCATTTCATCTTTGTTGGCACCCGTCCCCTTTGATCTTAATTTTAAAAGTCAAGATAAAGTTAGTTAGTTGAAGTTAAAATGATGAAGTTCGTCTTAACGTCAATAATCCGATTGTTTATAGTTGGTTGGTGTAAGTTAATTGTGGTGTATAATTAATAGTATGTTAGATAAGTACATGAGTTATTTCTTATAAAATATAATATAGGTTCAGATTCTTACAAATGAAAGTAATTAGATTATATGTAAACGTAAATAAATGATCATGTGATACTTAATAGTAAAAAGTTGATGTTGAAAAAAATTATTTTTTTACCAGGTGCGATAATTGACAAGTACTTGTAGAGTGAAAGTCTAATGACGCGTCATGTCACAAGAGACAAATTGAAAGGGATGGAGGGGTAAAATAGAAATCGTTCAATTTTTTAAGTTTCTCTAACGTAACTTTTTATACGACATTATATCTTTGAAAAAATTTACATGAAAAATCAAGTTTTTTATATGTTAAATATGGGTATGGTATGCTTATTTTTTATATGTTTTTTAATTGGGTGTTTTTGAAACTTAATGCACTAACACATGACATTTTAGCTTATTTGTACATGTTTTAGCATCTGATATCAATTTTTAACATGACATTTTAGATTGTTAATGATACTTTTACATTTTTAACGTCAAATTTCAACATAAAATTCAATTTTCATGGTGTTTCCAGTTTATTTCAACATGATTGTATATGGAGTTTTGGACCTCGTTTTCTATACACGTGCCCAACTCGTTTTCTCCTTTTTGAGTGCTTTGCTATTGGCCCCCCTGAAGTGTTGTTGACACTATTTTTTTCATTAAAACCGTCTGGAACTCCTCCTAAATTGGACTCTGACACATCTGAATTCACTTCAAGAAACTTAGTTTTTTGCGACGACCCGGTTTGTCGCAAAAAGCCCCATATTTCATCGCAAAATGTTCTTTGCAACGAAAATTTCGTCGTTATTAATTCACCGTAATAAAGTGGTCGAAAAAAATTTTTTGCGACGAAGTTTGCAACGAATTCTTTTGTGGGGTCCACCTAATTTAGAAAAGGAAATTCGGAAGAAAAACTTTTTGCGAATAAAACTTTAGTTTTTGCGGCGACAATATTTTGGTCAATTTTTTTTCGAAGAAAAATCGCCGCAAAAAAACAACTTTTTTTTATAAATATTTTGCTGCATTTGCAACAATCCACCCAGATATTTCTGGGTACCAAACCTGCTGTTCAAAATCGCTAATACCATCACAACCATCAAGCCATTCGCAAATACAAAGCATAGCATATAAACAAAATATTGTCTAAAGTTAATAAGTTAAAAGTCATACAAACCAATGTTCCAAAATATTTGAAAATATTTTTAACAAACATCAAACTGAACATCCTATGACGACTCACCTTCATCATCTTCTTCATCTTCATCACTTTGTTGAGAATGATCAATTCTCTTCAATGCGCTCTGAACTTGGGTTTGGATTTGACTTTGCATTTATGTCATCATATTAGCCATCATCTGTGACTATCATTGTTCTTCACTCAACTTGTTTATTCATTTGTATCTTTGTAGAAAAAAACTTTTATGAACTATGAGATATATATGTTGCAATGCCTTCAAGAAATTCAAAAGATGATTCGAACACATGAGTGAACCCTTGATGCAGATTCTCAATGCTCACATCTTTTCCCCGTCAGCAAAATTTTCAAGATTTAGACCAAATTTAGGAAAGTGTTGACCAAATTATCAAATGTTAATTGCAAATGATACTTATGATATACAAGATAGGATTTTAAAGGTTTTCAAGTCTTTATGAATGCTGAGAAATTGATGTCTTGTCATTAATGGAAACGACTATTGCATTGGTAAACTGCAGTTTATAGCTCGTCGTTAATGTCTTGTCATATAGGTAGCTGAGAAATTATATGCACAAGGACCAATAAAGGTAAACGATCGTTTACCTATGTAACTTGTGGTTTACTAAGTCAAACCGGTGTACCAGTCCCATGTTCCAAATTTTATTTACTTACTTAGAGCATTCACAGTCCATTCCTTATCTTTATCCATATAATTACACTAAAAATTACTACTTCTTCTCTCTCCTTTCAATTAAATAATATATTTTATACCTTTTTCATTACCTTTTCTCTCTCCTTCACTCACAACCACTTTCAAAAATATTAAAAAATTTATAAGGATTGTACAGTGATTCTTCAAATATACCAATCCACAATAACATTTTCTCTCTCCTTCACTCACAACCACTCAAAATCATTCCATATAATATACCAAACACACTCACATGATTATAGGGCACGGGTTGTGAATGCTCTTAGGTGATTAATTCTGATTTAATGAAGTTACTTGTAACTTTGATTTTTTAGACCATAGATCAGGTGTGTGATTTGATGATGTTACTTGTAACATTGATTTATTAGACCATAGTCCAAGAACCCATGTCATGTTAGTTTAATCATGTTCTTTTACGATTCGTATAGTCCAAGAACTATATGACTTGTATACTTGCATACGATTCGTAAGGCTCTTTGTAACCTATATGCCTTGTATAGAACCTATATAACTTCTATAATCTTCGTATAGAACATATATGTCTTGTATAGGTGCACACATCCAGACCACATATGACGTCATATACACCCATACGTATTGTAAAATTACATGACTCGCATAGGTGCCAGTGGCGTCTAAAGAAGTAAAGATCCTATGTATACTTATGTATAACGAAGGACTTAGAAAAAGGAGAATGAATATGTTGAATGGACCGAATTGAGTTGACTTGTCCAAACTTTATTTAAACGTATTCTGAATATATGTTATTCGTGTTATTATTGGTAGTAGTAGTATTTTAGGTTTTTCAAAAAGCTAGTAATTACATTATATACGAGATTAAACAAAATTATAGACATAATATGAGGGAATTCTGGATCTGACACAAATAATTTAAATTTTACTTATAAATATATAATCATTGCGTATTAACAATCCTCTCTAATCTTTTCCTTTCTCCAAATGCAGACCTTATTACCCTTTCACCAAACAACTCCATCACAACCACTCCACCGCCATCGGACCAGTGGTAGAACCACTTCTACCTCACTTTGTTGATTAGTGTCGTGACCTAGCATTGAGTGTGAATAAGAACATGTCGGCATTGCCTCCATCTCGCTTTGCTAGTCTTCGTGTTAATCATAGCGTCACATTTTTGTTTTTTAATAAAGACAAATCTTAATATCGTATAATTTGAAACCTATAAGAAACAGTTCAAGTTCACCTAATATATATACTTGGCTTTAAATTCATCTTACTATAATAAAATTTTTACCATATAAGTATAACTTGTTGACCAGTGTGGTCTAACCATACTTTCTATAGAAGTTATGTTGTTATCTTATTATAACAAATATTTTATTCTACTTTATGATTATGCATTCATTCTTTAGTAAGTTAATCTATCGTACAAAGATTTAGGAAATGTAACAATTTAACTATTTTGAGCAAACAGAGTAACGGGATTGTAAACATGAACTCAAAATCTAGACATGGTGAAATATGAAAACAAAAAGAAAAAAAAACAAACTTATGTTGAAATTTATTATAGAGTAAATTACCATTTGCATCCTTGAGCTTTGGTGATTTTAACCATTTGCATTCCTACAGTTTAAAAATCCTCATATACACCCTAACGTTTCATTTTTGTTCCCATTTGAATCCAAAACACTAACACCGTTAAATTATTCTGTTAATTTTTTATAAAATGACAAAAATGCCCTTAAGTCAAAATTGGAACTCTTTTGTCGGTTGAGCTTTAAAAAGCAAAATCCTGATTACTTTCTTCTCTATTTCACTCCTCGGTATCCCACTCTCAATCTCTCGATCTCTCTAACTCTCTCTCGGAGCTCTCTCTCAACTCACTTCTCTCCCTCTCGATTTCGACAGGTGGATTGGTTGTGGTCAGACGGTAGTTGCTGTCGAAGATGATTTGGGTGTTTGAAGGTCGAATGAAGCTGCCGATTGGGGGTGGTTGCGGTCGGATGGTGGTTGCGGTCGGATGGTGGTTGCAGTCGGTCGAGTTGGTGGTGAAATTGTGGTGTTTGTATAGATTCGACAAGTGATTGGGACGCGTTGTTGTGTTCGAAGGTCGACAGTTGGTTCCGGTCGAAGATGTGAGTCGATGATTTGGGATTCTTTTGTTGAGTTCAAAGGTTGACAGTGGACGGGGTTAAGGTTGCGGTCGACGATTTGCAGATGATTTGGGTTGTGGTCTGAGATGGTCAACAAGAGATGAGGTCGATTGTGGTTGTTGCAGGTCGACCGAGAATGGTGGTTGTGACGGAGGTGCAGCGGAGGGTGCGGAGGAGTAGGCGAGCTAGTGTCATGGCGGTGGTGGTGGATGACGGTGGTGACGGCGGTGGAAGTGGTGACGGTGGTTGTGGTGGTGGAGTGGGTGGGGTTGTGGGTTAAGGGTTAAGAGATAGAGAGAGAAATAGATAAAAGAGAGAAATGACAATTTAGTCTTTTTACAAAAAGTTAACAGAATAAGTTAACAGTGTTAGTGTTTTGGATTCAAATGGGAACAAAAATGAAACGTTAGGGTGTATATGAGGATTTTTAAACTGTAGGGATGCAAATGGTCAAAATCACCAAACCTCAAGAATGCAAATGGTAATTTACTCTTTATTATAAAAAATTAAATAAAACACACTTAAAGCTATCAAAGACTATAAACCAAGTCCAAACAATCTAAAATTACCACTCCAAAGATGGAATAGTAAAACTAGACAAAACAATATGAAGAAGACTAGCAGCAGGTTAAGAGTGTAAACAAAATAGCATGCTCATGCAAATGA
This sequence comes from Flaveria linearis, assembly GCA_024085815.1. Lineage (NCBI taxonomy): Eukaryota > Viridiplantae > Streptophyta > Magnoliopsida > Asterales > Asteraceae > Flaveria > Flaveria linearis. Next base: position 17,892,106 of record CM044008.1, read on the forward strand.
AATCACAATTCTCAAAGTCTAAAATCCAAATTTTCTATTTTGTAACGGTTACTATAATCAAATAAGTAATTTTATTATTTTGACAGGATTCGATACAAGTCCCATACTTCATAAGTTTATGCATAGCAAATATTACACTTAACATCATTATGATACATATTACTTATTAGAATAATAGTATAAGAACACTAAGACTCTAATACCATGTAAGATAATGGAACCCTGGTTCATAGGTCAACTGATGTAGGTTTGTAGTCAACAGCCAGAATTTTATCTACATGACCTAGGAAAATGGTGGCAAACTCAACATGGGCCGGATGAGATACATATGTTGCAATGCCTTCAGTGGTTTCAAAGGTTGATTCAAACACGTGAGTAAACCCTTCATGCAGATTCTCAACGCTCAACTCTTTTCCCCTGTCACCAAATTTTCAAGATTTTGGCCAAATTTAGAAAATTGTTGACCAAATTATCAAAATTTTGCTTTATTAGTATAGATTTACAAAATTATTTATAAATAATGTTTAAATTGTTATCTTTTAAATGCTAAAATATAGACATTCTCATCATCTTTGGTCATATTTGTTAAAGCAGTTATATAATCGATGGTCAGATTTGTTTCAAAAGTCACTTTTGTTCGATCAATTTTGAAAACTCAAAACCATGGCAACTAATGGTCTAATTTACTCAAATAATTGTCAACTGCATAACGTGTCACATTAGCGGCATCACGCATCAAACCACATCAAATTGCATTACATGCGCGTAATGGAATTACATCGCATCAAGTGCGGTGACGCTCTTGATGTTTTGATGTGTGCAAATCCAATCAAAATTCATACATTTGTGAAAATACAATACATAGCAAACAAAACCTAAAATCATATAATGATGGATTAGTACCAAATCAAAGTCGCATTGTTTCAAGGTTGAAGATGATAAACGCGTAAACGGAAACCAATGCTTCACAAGCGGGATGAAGATGTTAGATAGGGTGTGCATGGTTCGGTTTTAACATAAAACTGATATTTTGGTCTTTGGGTTTTTAACACCATTCGTTACGGTTTCACTTTGAAGATGATAAACACTTAAACGGAAACCAATGCTTCACAAACGGGATGAATATGTTAGATAGAGGTGAGCATGGTTTGGTTTTAACATAAAACCGATATTTTGGTCTTTCGGTTTTTAAAACCGTTGGTTACGGTTTTCACTTTAGTTTTAGTTTTGGTTTTGGATTTTCTTGTTTTCACCTGGTTTCGCCGTTCACTTCGGCTTTTGTTTTGTATCCAGTTTTGATAATCGATACTATGTTAACCTTAAAAAAATAATCTATATGTTTTTATAAATTATTTGACATTCGAATTAATTACCATCCATAAAATATAAATATATAGTATTTTTAATACATCATTAATATAATATTACCTATAGACACTTTGCCCGGTTTTGGTTCAGTTCTTTTGGTTTTGGTTTGGCTTGGTTATGAGTTCGGTTGGGTTTGGTCATATGATGGTTAGGTTTGGTTTTTTTAGTTTTTATTTCCGTCAACACCGAACCGAAACCAAACGAAAATTTGGTTTTAAAAGAACTTCAACCCAAACCATTGGTTTTTATTTGGGCTCGGTTTTCTTGGTTTGCTTAGTTATTCTGGTTACGGTTTGGTTGTTTGGTTTCATGCACACCCGTATTAATGTTAGTTTAAACTTAAAACATGTAAAGTAAGATCATTGAACTTGCATACAACTCATAAAGTTATATTGATCGATCAAAAGTTTGTATTGTGAAAAGTTACCATTGAAACGACTTCATTGGTTCAATTCGATTGACAAGATTCGCGTAGCCCTTGATGAGATCGTCGATCTGTTCTTGGGAGACTCCATCCTTGAACTTCGCTAGAACTATGTGCTTCACGTCTCCCATATGAGCTATTAGTGAGGGAAGATGAAGATGATATTGTTGAATGAAAGATACGAAAAGTAAATAAGAGGAGGATATTAATTGAATTAAATTTGAAAGATAATATAATAACTAGAAACCCAAAACAAACACTAGCTTGTCCATTTCATTTTTGTTAGCATCCGTCTCCTTTGATCTTAATTTTAAAGCTCACGATAAAATTATTTACAGTTAAAGTGATGAAGGTGTCTTAAAACACATGTAAGTTAATTGTGATGTACAGTTAAGAGTAGGTTAGATAAGTTAATTGTCCATAGTCTAATGACATTTATGATTATCTCTTATAAAAATAATATTAGATTCAGATTGTTACAAATGAAAGTGATTAGATGATATATACAAGTGAATAAATGATTAGATGACGCTTATAGCAACAAGTTGATGTTAAAAAAAATTACTCTTTACCTTGTGAAAAAATCAACAAGTACTTGAAGAATGAAGGGCTAATGATGCGTCATGTCATAGAAGACAAATTAAAAAGTAAAATAAAAATAAACAAATATTGTTAATTTTTTTAAGTTTCTCTAATGTTCTTATTTTTTAAATGTTTTTTAATAGGGTGTTTTTGAAACTAAATGCAGTAACACATGACATTTTAGCTTATTTATACATGTTTTAGCATCTGATGTCAATTTTCAACATAACATTTTAGATTGTTAATGGTATTTTACAATTTTAACGTCAAATTTCAACATAAAATTCAATTTTCATGGTCTTCCCGTTTAATTTCAACATGACTGTATATGGCATTTTGGACCTTGTTTTTTATACATGTGCCCAACTCATTTCCTGTGTTGTTAACACTATTTTTTACGTTAAAACCGTTTTGAACTCCTAAATTAAACTCCGGCACATCTGAACTCTTCACTCAAAGTTGTTTCTTCATTCATATTTATGTAGTAATTAACTTTTCAGGACTATAAGTCATTTTAAGTTGGTAGGAGTGTTGTTAACACAATTCTTTATGATATTGAAGTAGGACTGACAATTCTACTTAAATGCCTTCGCGGAATTCCAATTCTTTATCCGACAACTATGGCAAACCAGGATGACAAATTGGATGTTAACAAGAAAACCTACGGCCATAAGAAAGGGAAATTGAAAAGGTATTCATGGCTAGCCTAATGCTACACTATACGGCCAAACCAGCCAACAAGCTTTCGGTTTAGATGGTTTACGAACCACTGAACCCTAGTTTTGCTAACACCGAGGACCACATGTGTAATTCCTAAAAAGAAATTACCAAACTTGTAAAATGGATATGAAATCACAAAGCATAAAATCCATTCTTTCTATTTTGTAACGACCTAGAAGGATACATGATATTGCCCCATTTTATTATTTCTACCGGAGTCATAATAAGTCTTTAGGTTTCAACAACAAGAAATATCCTTCGGAAACAAACAAACTCATGCATCATAAGTCATTAGCAAATGTTACAAATAACATGAAGTTGTTCATCGGTCAACTGCTGTAGGTTTGTAGTCAACCACCAGAACTTTATCCAAATGACCCAGAAAAACATTGGCAAACTCAACATGGGCTGGATGAGAGATATATGTTGCAACGCCTTCGGTGGATTCAAAAGATGATTCAAACACATGAGTGAACCCTTGATGCAGATTCTCAATGCTCACATCTTTTCCCCTGTCATCAAGATTTTCAAGATTTTGACCAAATTTAGGAAATTGTAGACCAAATTATCAAATGTTAATTGAAGATGGTGCTTTTGATCTATAAAACTGGAGATCAAAGGAGTATCAAATCTTCATGGATGAAGTCTTTCAAAACAGATAAATTTCTTTCGATTGTTTGTCTGGTTTGAGAAGCCAAGGAATATGTATCTTCTTGAGTTCTTGAAGCTAAACAATCAAATGAAAACTGGGAATAATAAAAATGCATCCACCAAAAGGCCAACGGCCAAGCGCTTACAAGGCGTTTAGGAAAGGGTCCTCGTCACCTCACTTTAAATGCCTAGTTTCAGACGCTCAAACGCATGTTCAGGCCAAGTTCCAACCAAAAATCATCCGAACACGTAAGAAATACACTAGCCCTAAACAAGCCTCGAATCAACCTAAAACAGCCTGAATTAGCACAAAACAAGCCTACATCATGTCTAACACTCCTAAAAATGGTATATTATACTATGTGCCTTGCACCAAGTCACCCTTTGTGCCTTGCGCCTTCAGCAATTATGTTTTAAACTATATAGTCTAAACTTTAGGTAATAAATGATGTAAGAAACCTATGGAAAATATAACAAATATATATCAATAATATTGTGCATAGTGTACAAAAAATTGTGCTCTTTTACGCCTAGCGCCTCCCCACCCTATCGCCTTGGTGCACCTCGCGCTTTTTAAAACCTAGTTAAGTAGGATAAAAGGGTTGATAATCAATAAAAATGTAAACTTAATATGTGTGTGTATGAATCTAACAAGTAAACCTAATCTGTGATCAATAAAAATGTATGCAAAATCATGCACCAATGTCAAACTTCTGTGATCAATAAAAATGTATGCAAAATCATGCACCAATGTCAAACTTAATATGTGTGTGTATGAATCTAACAAGTAAACCTAATATGTGATCAATAAAAATGTATGCAAATCATGTTCCAATGTCAAATTCAAACAAATTGTTATAAGGACCAGAATCAAAGTGGAAATCCAATCGAAAGTCATAAGCATCTAGAAACCTCATATGCAGCACACAAACCTAGAATCATATAATGATGCTTTAGTACCAAATCAAAAAGTCGAATCGATTCAAGGATCAAGGCGATAAACACAATCGTAAACCAATGTTGGATAAAACTTAAAAAAAACATGTGGGATCTTTGAAATCATCATATACGGCTCATCAAGCTGATCTGATGGATCTAAAAGTTCGGATTGTGAAAAGTTACCATCGAAAAGACTTCATTGGTTCAATGTGGTTGACGAGATTGGCGTAACCCTTGATGAGATCGTCGATCTGTTGTTGCGAGATTCCATCCTTGAATTTCGCTAGAAGTATGTGCTTCACCTCTCCCATCTGCCTCCCTATGACCACTGATGGGTGCGGTATATCCTTTGTATAAAGGGAACACCAAAACAGACACGATTTATCCAAAAAGTGAGGATAAAGGTATATCCTTGAATTTAGGGTTCGGTTTTTATTTTTATCCGAGTAAATACACTACTATATTATAAGGTATGGTTATACGTGTTTGTGTGTGAATAATAAAGAAAATTTATGAGGGTTGTAGCGTGTTTTTTTTATATTTGGGGAAACATAGTACAGTAGTGCACTCTCATAAATTTTTTATATTTTTAAAAATGGTTGTGAATGGAAAAGAAAGAATATATAATAATAAAAGTATGAAAAAAATATTATCTAATTGAAAATAGAGAGAAAATGTAATGATTTTTTATGTAATTATAGAGATGTGTATGCGGAACGGACTGTGGATGAGGAACGGACTGTGGATGAGGAACGGACTGTGGATGAGGAACGGACTGTGGATGAGGAAAGGACTGTGAATGCTCTTGGAGGGTTAAAATGTCAAATAACATTCATGGGTATGATGACCAGTTCTTAGCCGGCCAATCATCATTATGGATTCACACAAAATGAAATGAGTAGCTGTCACATGTCCTCAGACACCGCTGGCTATGCCATTGCTAGCTTCAGCCATACATAATCGAGCCACAAATGGCTCTTAGGCTGACTAAAGGCTAGCTGAGTATTGAAGTTGAAGTTGCTCTTTTTTCCTTTTTACTTTCCAACCGAATTCTTCATCGGCTGATGATGGGTCATTGTTTAGACTTTAATGGTACCAAAAATGAGAGCCGTCATACAACCATTTGTGGGTTGATGATGTCGTTTTTGGTTTCTTTGACGATCAAGGTGGTGTTTGTTTTTACTAAAAGCTCTTCTCCACCTCTTCATCTGCGCGCACGCAGACGCGGGAAGAGCTTTTGAGTGCGCAGACTGTTTGATTTTTGGAAGACGTTTCATTAAAAAAACGTCTTCCTGACGTCTGCATGGAGAAGATGTGGACTTACCACTTCTGAGGTCTTCTAACCTCTTCTCACCTCCATCACCTCCCCCACCGGCCGCCCCACCTTCCCCACCTGCCAGACCACCGCCGCCCCACCTCCCCCCACCGGCCAGACCACCACCGCCTCCCCTCCCCCCACCGGCCGGACCACCGCCCCCCCCCCCAACCTGCCCTCGCCTCCCCCTCCCCCCCACCAGCGATCGGCTGATTGTGTTCACAACGAATCACGTCGAGAAGCTTGATCCTCCACTGATATGAGGGGTCGAATGGATCGACATATCAAGTTATCGTATTGTGGGTTTGAGGCGTTTAGGGTTTTGGTGAGATTCAGGGGTTGTTGGAGGAGGCGGAAATTAATGACGTCGGCGGATGTGGCTGAGAATCTGATGCCGAGGACGAGTCCGGCGGACGCAGAGGGGTGTTTGAGGAGCTTGATCGGAGCTCTGCAACATGCGAAAGAGGAGGCGATACAGAAGAAGATGGAGGAAGAAGAAGAAGGCGATAAAGAGGAGACCAAGTTTATGACAATTATTTACTTTTTAATTGTTTAATTATAAACTACCAAGTGTAGAAATAATTGTTTAATTTGCTTTTGAATTTTTATTTTTTAGAGTAGCATAAATACATTTAGCATTCTGCAGATGTTAAAAAATAATCAGTTTTTTTTTGCAGACTGCAGATGTTTGGCCCACCTCTTCTGCTGCAGATGTCTACAGATGAGGTCCGCAGACTACAGACGTTTTCCTACAGAAAAAACAAACATCACCTAACTCATCAACTGTACCAACGCTCATTTTTGGAGCTCGCGACTTCCCAAATTGTAATTGTAGGTGCGAACCATGATCTTCATGGTATTGAGTAGTCAATCGCTTAATGTTGACTTTCTTGGAACTACTTCTCCGGCTCCTGAGAAGATTAATGTAAATCCAGTTGAACTTTGTTGCCTTCCGATTAATGCTCCTTCATTTCGATGAGAGCATGTCAACGATACAATAATGTTCTCATCTCGTTGAATTGTGAAAATGTCTGTTAACATAGTCTAAAACCCGATAGATGCCTATGAGTTACCTACAGAAAGTAAACAATAGGAAAATTCTAAGAAATTAATTTAAAATATATACAATAATAAAGTTAATATTAGTGTTTGAAGTTGTTATTGATGATGTGATCTTTGGATACATTGATTCACACTTTTGCTAAAATGGGTCTTTGCCTGTACGCCACGTCGGAAGTGGGTTGAGTTGTTCTTATTAAAGTACTTTGTACTTTATTCTTGCCCTTCATTTTTGTTTGCTTCAGTTGCGTATTCTAAGCAACAACATGGTTGTAAGAATCGGTAGGTGCTATTCGGGCGTCCGGGTACCGCATAGGGATTAATCGGGAGTAATCTTGATTAATCCGGAGTAACCGTGATTAATCCAATTGGAATTTTATATGTAATTTATATGTATATCTTTGTATATGTATACATATATATAGTTAAATTCAAAAAAAAATCAAATATTAACATACTTTGATCAATCTTATCTCAAAATTGACTAATTTTGATTGATTTTGACCAATTTTTGACCCTTAGGTCCGACTAGGTCTGATTTCTTTCGAAAGAAATTTGATTGATTCTAAAAGAAATTTGACCATTTTGACTGATTTTGACCGATTTTTGACCTATTAGGTCCGACTAGGTTTGATTTTTTCCGACTAGGACCGATTATTGATTAGCCCTCCGATTATGTGAAATCGTCAAGGTTGGTGGTTGATTTCTAATTAATCCCTGATTAATCGCCGACTAGAACCGATTTTTACAACACTGAACAACAAGATGCATTGATTGCGTTTCCCAAACAACGTCAGGGTCGTTTTGTTGCCCCCACCCTCGCGAATGATAATTGAGGGGTGAAAATAATGGGGGTTAAAATATGATTGGTACCCACTCAAATTGTTTAGAGATTGATCGACCGAGTTGTCTGAAGGTTGATTAGATGGATTGATTCAACTGGATTGTTTGTATTCATCTTTGAGTGAGTATCATTGCAAATTTGATTGTTGATTTGCAGTTGTTTTTATAAAAAAACTTGTGAGTATTTATATTAGTTTTTTATGAATAATATGTTTTGATCGTACTAAGGTCAAAATATGACTTCAATGGTCGATTGTTCAACTTATATAAACTTCTTCATGAGTGTGCGTCGCTTATACGTGACCCGCTCATAACCTATCACGGTTGAGGGTAGTGTCGTTACCGTGAGCCTGAGCTAGCTCGCTGGGGCCACCATATCAATTACTCTCAGGATTGAAGTACAGGATTGAAGTACGTTTATACAACCAGTTAAATGTACACTAACTTTTTTTAGAATCGTTTATGGTTGACTTAGTAATCTTACGTTCACATAATTTTATTATTTTTCATTTCATAACATTACAATACAGGTTAACACGAGACTAATTCAATTAACAGAGACCCTCATTTCATAAGAGGTTTTATGTTCAAACTAAGATACGAAACCAATTAACCATTTACTGTTAAATAAAAACTAATTACCCATGAAAAATGTTCAAATACAAAGTGTATTTTTGCTATAAGTGTGAGAAGACACAATAAGTCAAAAAAAGATAAAAAAAAAATTATATCTCACAATATAAATCGAATTTCAAAAAAGTAATTCGGAGCTTTTGTTCCCCTAGTCGTCCTCACTAAAAAATAAACGAAAAATTAAAAAAATAAAAAATTAACGTTTTTTTATTGTGTTATTTATGAAAGACACAATGATTTCATTGTGTTATTATGAAAGACACAATGATGTCGTTGTGTCAATATAAAGACATAATGACGTCATTGTGTCATATAAAGACACAATGATTTTTTTTATTTTTTTATTTTTTTTTTCTGAAAGAGGACAATGAGAGAAACAGAGGCTCCGAAGTATTTTTTTAAAATTCGATTTAGATTGTGAGATATTAATTTTTTGTGACTTTTTTAGACTCATTTTGTCTTCTCACACTTTACAATAAAAATACACTTTGTAAAATAACCACACCCTTAACCATTTACTCGTTTAAGGAGTATAACTAGTTTTTTGTTTTTTAACTGTAAACCTAACAAATAGAGGTCATACCCGCCTCCCCCCACCTCTGTGACGCACACAAAATCAAATCAAACAAAAGCACTCATTTAGAATGTTCATCTCAATCAATCTCAATTAATCCACTAATCTGAATCTCAGTAAGTCAACCTATTCTCAATCTAAATCTGTTTGTGGATTCAAGTATCACTGTTATTGATAGATTCTACGAATATACGTTGTTTACTGAACAAAAATTCTGTTTTTCCCCTGTTTTCCAATCTGATCCGCCATAGATACGAGATTTGATCAAATTGATGAAGAATATTGTAATTTGTTCGTGTTTTTATCAATCGACGATAGCTCAATGAAGAGATGATGTGGTTTTATAGGATTCATGATGTTCTAAGCTTGCATTACATTCGCTAATGATAGATTTCGAATCTGATGTGTTCATCTGGAGGATTAGAATCGATTTTGAGTGTGTGTTGTATGCCTTGAAACTGAAAGATGTTTTGGAAATGAGTTTGTTTTCTACCGTATTGCTCATTACGTTGATTGCCATTTCTGTAATAAGCTGCAGCTTGATTAGTTTTTGATAAACATTGATAGATTGATTGAGTGCTTACTTGTGATTATAATTATATAGCATCTATATGACTTGAAGCAGGATATTGATTGTTCATTGTTGAGTAATTTGCAGGTGAGACTGTTGTTCTGTATCTTGGATTTGGAACAATGGCAGATGGTCACTCATTCAACAATATATCTCTCGGAGGTCGTGGTGGTACTGTAAGTTTTCTCATCTCCTCAAACTTATTCCGGTTTCTCCTACTTAGCTATATTATTCCAGTTTAGGTTATAACTGATTGTTGCAAATTGATACATACCATGTCATAATATAAAAACTCTAGTTATTCTATCAGTTCATATTGTTATTTTTAAAGGATTTCAGCTTCAATTTAATGATACGGTAAATCTGGAGTGCAAAACTGTGTCTTTTTACAAGTTGGATAATGTAACCAGTGTTTCGTGCAACGCAGAATCCAGGTCAGCTTAAAGTTCATTCGGGTGGTATATTGTGGAAGAAACAAGGTGGTGGTAAGGCTGTTGAAGTGGATAAGTCGGATGTTTTGGGTCTTACATGGATGAAAGTTCCTAGAACTAATCAGCTTGCTGTCAGAACTAAGGATGGTCTTAAGTACAAGTTCACTGGTTTCCGTGACCAGGTAGCAGTAGCTTTCCGTGGTCGTTCATGTCTCTCTTATTTTAAGTTCGTCATGGATGCGGGGTTTCTTATCTTAACTTTGAATTTTATAATGCTTTGCTGCTTATGATTCACTTGTCTATACCCAATTGGGGCATACCCTTGTCTTTTCAAATATCCACTTCATCACTTGATCAAATATGAACATGACCATTTATGAAAGATGTACATGAGTACATGTTTATCTATAATATATCTCGGAAAATAATATTGTGATTTGTTTGCTTTTAGATCTCCTATATGTATTACACTTATTATTTAAGCTCAGTAATTTTATTGCAGGATGTCATTAGCCTCACCAACTTTTTCCAGAACACTTGTGGGTTAACAACAGAAGAAAAACAGCTTTCTGTTAGTGGGAAAAACTGGGGAGAAGTCGATTTAAATGGTTGTGCCCTTTAACCTGTTTGTTTTCTACTGGCTGCTTATGTAAAATCTCCAAAAACATGTCTTTTAGAAATATTGAGGTGTACAACCAACAAGTATTTTATCCCAAAGTTGTTAAGAAACTCATTTATATATACTTTAAGAAATAATTGAGTATTTTACTTTTTGAACATTTTCAGGCAATATGCTGTCTTTTAATGTTGGTCAGAAACAAGCATTTGAAATCTCCTTAGCTGATGTGTCCCAGACACAGCTTCAAGGGAAGACTGATGTCATACTGGAATTTCATGTGGATGACACAACTGGCGCAAACGAGGTTGTTATCTGTTAATTAATTGTATTTTAGATGTTTCATGTCAATGGTATTTAGTATGTGACATTTACAATACTAGGCTTGACGTCTATTTTTATTTAAGCATTTGTTTGTAATTTATTGCAGAAAGATTCATTGATGGAGATTAGCTTCCACATACCAACTAACAACACACAGTTTGTTGGTGATGAAAACCGTCCACCAGCACAGGTTAGACTGCCTAGATTTATTATTCATGCCTTTGTTCGACAAGTGGCATCTCACACTCTTTTTCAGGTATTCCGTGAGAAAATAATGTCAATGGCAGATGTTGGTGCTGGAGGTGAGGAGGCCGTTGTCACATTTGAGGGCATTGCTATTCTCACTCCAAGGTGAGTTCTTGGCATGAGTGTTCTAAGAGGTGGCAAAATGGCTGGCCTGGTTGAGTGAAAATCCAAAATGGGTATTTTACGGGTTGGGTTAAACGCTTTTTCTCTAAATTATTTGTATATATATGAACTATTATTGTGTCAATCATGATAACAAAAATTAATTTGGTTCGTTAATAATCCAAATATTCAAATAAAATGTATTATAGGAGGCTTTTAGCATTAAAGCACACTTATAGGAGACTTTCGACCCATTCAGCCTGTTCATTTTAACTTATATGTGTGTTTTTTACTTGTCTGACTCGACAGAGATAATACGTAACCCAAATCGAGCATTCATAAGTAAATTGATTGAAATTATCTTCTCCTAATTGCTATCATTTCTGGTGGTTTAGAAATTGAAATTCATACAATGCTTCTTATTTTTGCAGGGGTCGATACAATGTTGAACTTCATCTATCCTTTTTGAGGCTACAAGGGCAAGCCAACGACTTCAAGATTCAGTTCAGCAGTGTTGTTCGTGTGTTTGTACTACCCAAGGTTTATCTTTTGCTATCTTTTCATCAGAAGTTCACAACAGATAAAACGTTTTCTGAATATATTTCGTGTTTAAATGCAGTCAAATCAACCACATACATTTGTTGTCGTTACCCTTGATCCACCTATCCGTAAAGGTCAAACTATGTATCCACATATCGTGTTGCAGGTATGTTGCAAATTGCTCCAGACAATTGATCAGCTTTTATGTGAAAAAAGGGTATTTGTAGTTTTTTTTTTGTGCTGTAGTTTGAAACGGATTATGTGGTGGAGAGCACCTTGACAATGAATGAAGATCTATTCGCTACCAAATACAAGGACAAGTTAGAACCAACTTATAAGGTAGATTTTTTTAAATAAGTTATTGATTCTTGCTGTGATTAGAATACTTACTGGACTCCCTTTCTTTGGTTATAGGCTGTATTAGAAGTGACAAATTGACCCATTTACCAAGAAATGGGCAGATTTGGGCTATGTATTATCCTAAAGGGTCAAGTGAAAGGATTTAAGTAATTTAACTAATTAAAGATGGCTCAAACGTGTCATGCTAATAGAAAGTCATCCATAGTGTAATCAAATGCATGAAAATCTCCTAAAGTTAAAGACTATTTGTGTAATCATGTTTAACACATTACTTATGAAATTAAAAAAGGATAACAAGGTGTTTGCGGGATGGTCAAACGGACCTGTATCGACCAATGACCCAAACCCCTTATGACTTTTTACTTAACTATGAACTGAACCCGTTTGTCACCCCCATCTTGCTCCCTTATATGATCTTTTACACCAAAATGTTTATTTTAGATACTATTACTTTTAAAATCAACAGGGACTGATTCATGAAGTGTTCACAATGGTATTGAGAGGCTTATCAGGCACAAAACTCACAAGACCAGGAAAATTCCGTAGTTGTCAGGATGGTTATGCTGTGAAGTCATCCTTAAAAGCTGAAGATGGTGTTCTTTATCCACTTGAAAAGAGCTTTTTCTTTCTACCAAAACCACCTACTCTCATTCTATATGATGAGGTATTATATTACAATCTAATACTTTGATTTTCGGTTTCTTTATAGTTAAATGATTCATAAGTTGTACCAACATGACTTGTATTGACTTTTAATTCAGATCGATTATGTGGAATTTGAAAGACATGCTGCAGGAGGATCAAATATGCATTACTTTGATCTTCTTATCAGACTGAAGACTGAGCAAGAACATCTTTTCCGGAACATTCAGAGAAATGAATATCATAATCTATTTGAGTTTGTCAAGTCAGTATAATATGATTTTGCTTGTTTGAAAGTGATTAGACTGAGAAAGCCATCATTGACTTTATGATTTTATTGTTGCAGTTCAAAGGGTCTTAAAATTATGAATCTGGGTGGTGCTAAAACAACAGATGGTGTTGCAGCAGTGCTACAAGATGAAGACGATGATAATGTTGACCCACATCTCGAGCGAATAAAGAATGAAGCTGGTGGTGATGATAGTGATGAGGAGGTGAACTTATTGATATTAATTTTGCCATCTTTTGTGGTTTATTATTTCTTAGAGGTTTGTAAGATGCTCGAGCAAATAGGTAACAGCTTGAAACAAGGTCACTTTAGATGTGTAACTTTTATCACAGTCAAAATGGATGGGGTTGGGTTGGGTTGGGTTGAGCGGCACACGCTTCTTTTCTAAATATTTCTTATTATAAATAATGTGTTATTTATGGTTACGGAAACAATTTTGCTACAATAGTTATCTAAATCTTTGAATTAAGATGATTTGGGAGATGTATGCTCTATGCATTAAAATTAGACTTCTGGTGTTTCATCTTGTTTGATCCATTCCTGTTCTAGGTAGATATCTTAGTTTGCCTGCTTGAGCGAACTAAAACAACCCACTTGTAAGTAAACGGGTCAAAAAGGCCTCTTTTATTTATTCTCTTGAACTTGTTCACATTATGTAGGACGAGGATTTTGTTGCTGACAAGGATGATGGTGGCTCACCTACCGATGATTCTGGGGGAGATGATTCTGATGGTAGTTTAAGTGAAGGCGACAAGGAGGCATGTAGTCGGGTTTTTGTTTTCACTTTATATTATTTAGTTTTTAAAATATTAATATTTTATATTTCAGAAACCTGTAAAGAAGGAAATAAAGAAAGAGCCTTCCACTTCTAAGGCTGTTTCAAATAAGAAGAGAACCAAAACCAGTGAAGATGATGCGTCAAAGAAGAGAAAGCCCAAGAAGAAAAAAGACCCGAATGCGCCTAAAAGAGCTATGAGTGGTTTTATGTTCTTCTCACAGCTTGAAAGAGAGGTTGGTATATATAATTATATATATATATGTGTGTGTGTGTGTATTGAAACACATACGAACATACATGCATTCATACATACATACATATACTATGCTTTGAGTTTAAGGGGTTAGATCAAGAAATCTAGTATAATGGATGATTACATGTATCATGATTTCTCACTTGTCCCGTTATCATCTTCAGAATGTGAAGAAGGACAACCCTGGTATTGCATTTCAAGAAATCGGGAGGGTTCTTGGTGAACGATGGAACAAGTTATCAGGTTTGTAACCCTCAAACTTTGCTTATTGAGGTTATATTTATGTTTAATGGGTTCAAGGTGTAAATTCAAACAAATTAACTAAATGGATTGAATGGGTAAAATGTTCTCCAATTGTATTCTAATCTATCAAACCTCCTCATATTTTGAAAAGTTAGACAATTATTGAAATAAATGATTTTTAACGATGTTATAAACACTAATTGTTTATACAATGAGAAAATTTTGACAAAAATCGTTCATGGCGGCCCGACTCATGGATATAAAAACTTATGTCTCAAACCAATGACACAAAATACTACAAGGCTAACCCTTTGAGGTTAGATCCTAGTGTCAAAACAGGTGTATAGGTTAAAACCGACTGATCTGTTGGGTAACTTTTATTCTTATGTGTAGTTAATGAGTTGAATATTAATAAAAACCTTATTTCTGAAATAACACATATAAATATTTGGATAAAACAACTCAAGAGATTTATGCATTGAAAATACACTTCAGCCACTCTTGACCCACTTTGATAGAGTTGACCTGTTATCATGTTAGCAACTTTTTTTTGACCCGTTTGAGGTAATAACATAGCTTGAGGTAATAACATAGCGCGAATGTCCTCGTTCTCATGTGTTTATGTATAGTCTATTACAATTATCTTAATTAATATGCAATGATGTGGTAAATATTTCTAGAAGTTTATTCTGAGATGTCTTATTGTTTTGTAGCTGAAGAGAAGGAACCGTATGAAGCCAAGGCTAAGGCTGACAAAAAGCGATACCAAGATGAACTCAGTGGCTACAAACCAAAATCTGCGAATTCTGGCAACGCATCCGACTCTCCCTAGATTCATAACCGCTCCTTAAAGCGTTTCACTTTCGGTTCTTTTTCCACTTTGTAATAAATTAAAAACATCTTAAAATGAGAAAACCACAACCGAAAAGCAAAACAAACTCTCATCACCCAAAACTCAACAAGAGTTGCGAGTTTACTCGGAAAACAAAATTTAAAAAAGAAAGTACATTTACGAGTCTAAAGAACATGTAAATGTTATAACCAACAAACTGGTAACATATTAAGAGTGCCAAGAAAACCTAAAATCCCAATAGCCAAGTTTCGAGTCATATGCATAGACACCGTTGATGGTAAACAGCCACCGACAATCCGAGCCACAACCATAGTTATCTCTCATGTATTCATACGCATCAAAATCAACATGCAACGTCACATCTGCCTTCCACCTCGCGTTACAGTAAAACAAGGTTGTTTTTGTAAAGTTTGGCTTAAACTTCCACTCCATTGATTGACCGTATGATAACGTATGTTGCCCCAAATCATCGTCTAGTGATCGACAACCAATTGTCATCACATCATTGTATCCGATCAAGTTGGTGATTTGTACTGTAACTTTTCCAGTTGCTACATGAGTTAACGTGGTCATGACGAGTAGTTGTAACATTCCTGTCATTGCCACCACTTTCGAACCACCACCGCCCGCCTTAGTCCGCCTCATTTCAGATAAAAATGGATTGAGTTTTAGTAACCTCATCATGTCTAGCAATATATCTTCTCATGTCTGATCAATGGGAATTTAATAAGTTAATCTCGTCATTAAGTTTTCATTAATATCTACCATTATTGCTTCTAAATTTTGCCCAAAGGGAATTTGGATGGTCTGAAAGTATATAATATTTTCATGTTCTTCCATATACCTCCTTATGAGTTATGTCCTATGACTTGCTTGCTTGGTGTCCACTTCCAGATTTAATGTTACCCCCATTTGAAATTACACATAAATAATCTAGTTTGAGCGTTAAAGTCTAGCACATTTAGTTAACACATCGAGTTGAGTTGTTTAGCCAGTTAAACAAGTCGTATCCGTGTTGAAAAAGAATATTTAGATAACTCGTTTATTTAGATTGGACTAGTCAAACCTTAAAAATTAGAATAAATTAGAATGAAAAAGAATATTTCACTCAACCCATTTATTTAAGTTTTCAACACATCAACTAGCTTGACTTCTTTAGACAAAAAAGTTACACAAAACTTTTGTTCAGGTTATACAATTTTTAGTGGGTCGATGTCTATGAAACAATAGATCGTGTTTGGGGTTTATCGATTTAACCCGTCACTCCGACACGCTTGCTAGTTGCTTCCACTTCTTTAGTCCACTCGTAACCACTATTTCCTGGCTTGTAAAAAACAATGAAGATTCCATTCAATGCTTCTTTCTTATTACTCACTTAAATCTAGCAAACCCAAATGTTTTCCAACTCTTAAGTGCCATGTAAATATCTTAATGTTACCATGTCTTTGAAATGATTTTTCATAGATTTTGGTCTTTTTTCTCCAACCTCCCATTTGTCTTATTTTCAATCATCTTTCATAGATGTTGAATTTTGTTCAACCTCTCTTTTGTCAAGGAAAATTGATCGAAAGCAATGATTTTTCATTGATTTAGTCGGATTTGTTCAAATTTGATCATCATGTGTATGTCGATGCTAGAAATATCATCAAAAGGAATCTTCTAAGCAAAATGCAACAATCTTTTTAAGATTCAAAGGATTCATAACACACCATCTTCTGTTCAAAGAGGTTCATTATGTGGTATGAATCACTAACTTCAAATTGAATGTGATCAATCTACAATTCAATATATGCCTCACATTTCAGATTCAAATCCAATATTCCAAAAACCTTCAGGAGTCGAAGGAGGTGCAAACCTGTATCGATGCCTGGAAACGCCTTCATGATGCTCACACCGAAGATTCTGCTTATTATTATTATCATCAGGAAAAACAGCATCATAGAACTTCTTGCACTGCTTACATTCAACTCCTTTAAGATTAGCCCTCTCTGCTTTCTTTCTTACAGGTTCAACATACTTGAAACTTTTCTTCTCAGGCCTTTGTGGGCCCGTGTCAGCGATTAAGTCCTGTGTTTCATCGTCAGAGCTATCAAAATTCATGTCTTTAGGAGCAGGGCCAGGAAGATGATGGATCGTCTCTTCCTTTGCTCCTTTTTTCAAGTCTTCTTTGATGTTTTCCAATGGTGTATCAAGAAAATCATCATGAGGGTCAGGCCCGTTTCTGTTTTTTGTGGGCCTTGTGTCTCGCCAATTAGAAATGGGTCGTTTTGATCCAGACAATAAGTTTATCTTTTTGTTGCTGTCGGGTTGAGCTACAACTGGGGAACTCGAGCTTGACCCATGTATTACTTTAATTTCTTTTTTGTCGTCAGGGTTTTGTTGGTTTATATTATGATTAGTCGTTTCACAAGCAGGCGTTGGGCTACCTGGAGACTTCCCGTCCATAACTGCAATGATAGATTAGAATATGTTAGCTGGAGGTGGCAATTTGAACACATTTACTTAAGATGAAGGGAAAACTTTAACTTGAAAGGAAGGGTCAAGAGTTGCCCAAAGAGGCAAAGTGTATATTTAATGCATAAAACCATATCATTTTATACAAAAATTTACATTACTGTTAATATAATTAAAAACTTTAATCAAATTAAACCACTATTATTTATATAAAAATATTTTGGACAATAAGTATTCCGTGTCAACCGCATAGAAAAACTACATATTTCAACCCATAATTGTTGAAACTGTTACCCAAACAGTACTGATCCTATGTAACATATTAATATTGGCATAATACTAGGTTAAACATACATGCTAATACAACATAACAATATGAAGAAAGTCTAAAATGAAAAGATTTTAACAAATATATATATATATATATATATATATAACCTTGATGTAGCAATCATAGCTAAAGCATTTAATTATTAATAGTTAAAAAATATTCCACATCAGAGTTATCTTCTGATAACCAAACAGATTATACCAATAGCAGAAAAGGTAAAGAAGGAATACCAGGTGAATTTAATATATTCTGATCATGGATTAACTGGTCTTTATTAACTTTTGTGCTGACACTGCCATGCATATTCTCTGAAGTTAAGCCTGATTTTGAGCATAAGTAATTGTACTGAGATTTAAGCTTTTTGTAAGCATCAATAACTTCCCTTCTTTTCTGCCGTTCTATCATTATCTCACCATTTTTGCCTTCAATTTGTTGAAGTAATTTCCCATGCAATTCCATTCCTTCAGTCGAGTCTTTACTCCTTTCTTTGACTTCTGCTTGAAGCTTTTCTACTTCTTCCTCGAAACCTTTTACTTTCACAACAAGTAATCTTTTTTCCTTTTGAACCTCTTCTAATTCATGCCTAGTTTTCATCAAATCTGAACCATTGGATCCGTTTTGTTCGATTAATTGCTGATGTCTTTTGCAATTATCCTCTAGAATTTGCAGCTGATCTGTTAATACTCTGTTTTTCATTTCACAGTCATCCAGAAGCTGTTTAGTTTTCAAAACTTCAGCAGCTTGTGTTCTCATTTTTGCAAGCAATGTTTCTTGAAACTGCTTTTTCTCATCAAATTTCCTCTCTGAAATTTGAAGCTTTTCAGAAAGCTCTGTCATTTTATCATCTTTATATTTCATTTCTCGTTCTTTCTGTTCCATGAGCGAGATGTTTGACTGAACCAATTGGAGTAACTCGCAATTCGACTCTTCTTTTTCTTCAATTATCCTACACTTGCTTTTTAGATTTAATTTTAAATCTTTATTTTCTTCTTCAAGCTCCCTCAGTTTCTTTTCATTCCCATTTACCATATTAGCCTTCGAATCCAAAAGTTCCCGTAAGCTTTTCTGTAATTCTCTTTTTTCAGCTATCTCTTTAGTTTTTCTTTTCAGCTCCTCCTCAAGATCATTAGGGATTTTCTTCATCTTGCTGTTCTCCATTTTTAAAAATTGGTTTTCTTCAAAAAATTTTTGATTTTCAGATTCAAGTGTTTTTACTTGAACCATTAGATCATTTTCCTTCTTTTTCCATTCATCTTTTGCAGCTTTCTTTGCTTCAGAATATACTTTTTTCAATTTTGATTGAAAATCTGGAAATAACTGTTTGCAGAAAAGATATTCTATCTGAGAAACACTTTCTTTTGTTTCCTGGATTGTGGCAGCCAATAAGGTACTAAGTCCTGAGATATACTCTGTATCGGTACCATCAACATGATAGGTTTGTTCTGGATCACCTTCCATCTGTGGATTTCATAAGAATAACGTAAATATAACTGACAACTTTAGAAGCATATACCGGCACATTTACTTATGAATAAGATGGTTTGGAACTTGAGGTTGTGTTATATCTCAAACGGACTAAATCAGAAAATTAGAGCTAAAAGGGAGAGTCAAATGAGTTGTTTTATTACATATAACCAAATTAGAAAGTCTCCTATACTTTATTTTTAATATGTATAACCTCCTAAACTGTTTTATTCAAAGATCTAAAATATTACTGTAATGATATCGTAATGAAGAAAAAGTGTTCGCAGGTCAACCAGGCCTTTTTAGCCTTCCTATATATGACCTGTTTCAACCAGAGAACGGCCCGCTTCTCAATTACCCTTGCGGTTTTAATTTGTTGCATATACACTATACTAAAACCTGTAATGTATATGCCAATGTACATAAACTGCTTCCTAATGTCAAAACCGACAAGCCAGGTGTATATCCAAATTTCAACTACCAGTTGCACTGTAAACTACACTATCCCCCGTCCGGTTGTATTTTGCTTTGTATTCAAGCACTCACAACCATAAAACCCACAGAAATATCTGATTCCACGTTCATGGACATAAAAACAGATAGCAGAATTCAGCATTGTAATAGCACAAGGGAATCATAAACTCAACAAGAAGCTCATCCTATTGGCACAACAAGTTAAAAAGCAGAAGAAAGGTTATACTATGCACAAAGAAACAAATTGTTTGACAAATTTACATTAATTCACTTCAGAGCTGATATATGGTTCCTCTTAATGAAATAATAATACATTATTTATATTAATGATTAAATGTCCCGCTTTCATGAAAACATGACTATGAACTTGCTCTTTAATTTAGGAAGGTGTTCTCTCTGTAAACATACATAAAGTGTGCATGAACTCGCTGATGTTTCAGATGTGATCATTCAGTTTTGGTATAACACTTGTGTAATTTCCAAAATGTGCTCACTTTCTGTATCTCTTTCTCATGTTTGGCCCTAAACTAAAAGTTATATATTTTCCTCAACCTGCTACTTTGATCTTTTAGCAAGATCTAGAACTGATCCAACAGTCAGAGTTCTTATCAAATATCAAGAATAAAAATCAAATAAATAATTAAGGGGTTTGATTAGAGACTCATCCACTCTAGAATGGTGGTGACTGCTGATGCTAGCATAACACATATTCTCCAATCTTTCAACCTTTTTTTGCAGTCTAAGACAATCTAGATGTACTAAACTCTTTAGTATTCTCCTCCAACGGCAAGTGGGTCATTTCTAGACTCATGTTATATCTTTTCAAGAGCGAATTGGAAATAAAAGACGGAAGCATACCATGGTAAATGGTTTATTCTCACAACAATGATCCTTACTGAATATGAATTTCCTTAACAATTAAGCCCTAAACTCTTATAACCATTTCTCACTCTATTATACACACATCCAGACATATAAATCCATTCAGCATATGCATACCACCAGGTCACTGAATACCAAAATCATATTAAAGTATTAAACCTAAGAAGCATAAAAAGTCATCCACAATTAATCAAACTTTTGAAGTGAACATAACTTCAAATAAGACCTAAATCAAGACATTAAGACCGTAATTAGTTGTCAGCAACAGCAATTTGGCTAAAATCAACGTCATTTGCCCCTAAATCTATAATGTGGAGGCACATTCACATTCACATTCACCTTTACCTTTATATGATATCTCCTTCTGATGGATTCATTTTCGTCCCGATCCCTCACAAACAAATTTCGAAATAAACGAAGTAACTACGAAAGAACAGGTGTGTGTGTGCATTTGGACCATTTGGTATTGGGGGTGAAAGTGATGATGATCAAAGTAGTTGAGTGATTACTTACGGTTTGATCGGCAACGGAGGAGCACCATATACAAGATCTCCGGCGAGGGGGGTAAATTGGAAAATCGGTGGGCTTGAACAGCAAGAATGTAGGGAAATCAATAATAATTCAAAGGTTTTTCATGCTTTTTATAGAGCGGTCAATTTCTATTTTTATAGATTTTTTTTTGAACGTCTAGAGACATATTTAGTAACTTTTTCCCATAATCTATATCACAACTATTGAGGGTCTGTTTGATTATACTGACTGAGTTAGAAATTGATCCAGTTAGAAGTTCTGACTGGGTATGCATCTGACTGAAACTTGTATGTTTGATTCAGTATCTTAGAAACTGATCCAGTTAGAAGTTCTGACTGGGTATGCATCTGACTGAAACTTGTATGTTTGATTCAGTATCTGACTAGAGCCAAATCGATTTAGTATTTACCAATGTTTTCAGAACCGGATCGGACGTCGAACCGGACGCCTTACTGGTTTGATGGTTGGACCGGTTGGACCGTATTTAACTATATTTTAATTATATTTATATATATAATTAAATATAAGTAATTTATATATGATTTATATATATTTTTTATAATTATATATAAAACTTAACTATATTTGTATATCCGACGTACTAATTTATGATTTAACACCCCGTTTTTACCCACTAAAATAAAAAAAATACCAAAACCGGTCCGAACCGGTCCGGTTTCCCGGTCCGACCAACGGTTCGGGACAAACCGGCCGGTTCAACCAGTGGAAAACGATTCACCCTAGACCAGACCGGACCAGGCACCGAATCCCGGTCGGACCGGCCGGTCCGATCCGGTCTCAACAACATTGGTATTTACATAACAATATTTCCTTTGATGAAAAAAAACTGTATATTTTCTAATCAACTAGAATCATAATCAACTACTATCTTTAAATATTTCTAATGTTTATGATTAATATCATCGTAAAATAAAATCTAAAATGCAAAATGAGACGATTTTGAGTGTGATACGAACCAACCCGGTACGAAACTCACCTATAATACCAATAACACAATGCAAACTCTCATACTCAAAACCCTCTTATTTTCCCCTTTATCTTCCACACACCCAAAATGTATTGATCGGAACCACAATCCGCCGCCGTCGACCACCATCTCCACCGCCGTCAACCACGGTCTCCGCCGCCGTGACCTTCTACTTCCGTAAGTTCTATCAGTTGTTTACTTTATTTAGCAAATCATACTGTAATACCCGTCCTTTTGGTCATGATCGTGAAGGAGAGATGCTCGCCAGTGGAGGTGACGGTCACCGAGGAGATGGTCATCTAGGAGACGATCGGAGTGAGGCGAAGGGATGGGTCAGCCGGTGGAGCGATCGCCGGTGGAGCGATCGCCGGTGGAGCGGTCGGAGTGTGGCGAAGGGATGGGTCAGCTGTTCAGAGCTTTTGAAACCTAGGTCCGGGTCAGCCGACCAGGACCCAATCAGACACGATATCAGCAACATCAAACAGGCTGATCGGCTGACCGAGTCAGTGGGTCAGTCGGGGTCAGTCGGGGTCAGTCGGGTCAGACGAAAACAAACAGCCCCTAAATCAATTTGTTATAAAAAAAGTTCGACTCAAGTGAGTTTTCACCACCCTAATTTCAAATGACATTAGACTTATAATAATCCGCTATACATATCTGGAAGCCAAACATCATTCACGTTCATCAACCTAGACCCTTAAAACTTTTTTTAGAAAATTTAAATTTTGTAGGCTTAAAACAAGATATACATGATTTTGAACCTTATATACAAAATTCCAGCATGAAGCTGGACAAACAAATACATATAAAAGACAAACCAAAACACCCAACACAAAAAATTAACATTCAATACAGGAGGAAAACATGTATGATATCACCGCCAGCAGTGACGGATCTAGAAGAAAAGTTCAGGGGTAACGTAAATTTTTTTACCGTACATTTATATAAATACCACCGCTGCAGCAGAACGGCCGACGGCGAGGGATCGTCACTCTGGTCGGTGATGGTTGGTTGGCGACGGGGACAAAGGTTGTTGGGTGATCGGGGCCAGGGTGAGTTGGTGAGGGTTATAGGTATATCTAGTTATTTTTTTAAGTTGTTTAGTTTGAGTAATGAGTATTTGAGCTTATTAATGTTTTTATAAAATGTTATCTGGTATTTTGGGTCTATTAGTTGTTTAGTTATTTAAATTTTGGGCTTATTATAATTTTGGTCATGTTATTTGTTTAGTTATTAAATTATTAATGTTATTTGGTATTTTGGGTTTGTTAGTTGTTTAGTTAGTTATTAACCAAATAAAACAATTTAAATTCATACAATTTTAAATGAAATACATCTCCAAATCCCTAATTTCATCTTCCAAATACATTTGGGATCGAAGGAGTTGAACCCGAAGAAATTGAACCCGAATGAATTGAACCCGAATGAATTGAACCCGAATGAATTGAACCCGAAGGAGTTGAAACCGAGAGAATTGAACTCGAAGGAGTTGTTGATCCAATATTATCATCATTATTAGAAATAATATCTTTCTCGTGAAATTTTCTTTTAAAAAAATTATCTATAAGAACTTGTTTTTCATCTTTCAAATTCCTAATTCAATTTCAAATAACATAATAAGATTACAAATTACAATTACAAATAAGATTACAAATTACAATTACAAATAACACAATTCAAATTCATAAATTTCAAATCCCTAATCTTTAATTCATATAACACAATTCAAAGCCATAATTTCAATACAAATCCCTAATTGTTAATAAAACTCAAAAATTAAACCAAATAACAAATAATCAATCTTTTATTCTAAAAATATTCCAAATAACACTTAAAACTAGAATGTAGAAAGAACACCTTCAAAGATTCAAAGTTTCATAACTTGCAAATAACACTCAACTCTTCGGAGAATCATGGTCGAGCGGTGGCCGAGCAGCGGCGGTCGAGCGCCCGAGCAGCAGCAGCAGATTCGCAGGTTGCAGTAGCAGGGGAGGAGGACTAGAGAAGTGGAGCAGCAGCGTGTGTTTTTTTGGGGGGTGTCCGATTTTTGTAAAAGTGTGTTTGGGTATTTGGGTTCTACATTAATTTGGGTTTTGCAATAATTGGGCTTAACCAACTTTAATTGAGTTGTAAAATAAATTGGGCTATTAAATTAATTGAGTTTCTTTTAATAAATTGGGCTTTCAATGTTAATTGGGTAATTGGTTTTTATAATATTTTTATAAAAGTTAATATTTTTTATAAAATATTAGACTAATTTTTATAAAATTAAAAGTTTTCTATAAAAGTTTTGAATATAAAATATTTTAGGGGTAACGTAAAATTTTCTCAGGGGTAACGTAAAACCGTAAAAAAACTTTTTTAACATAAAAACGTTAAAAAAATATTTTTTAACACTACACGTAAAAAGTTGAGGGGTAGCGGAGGCTACCCCTCAACTCTAAATAGGTCTGCCCCTACCGGCAAGCAAACAAATAAACAAGCAAATAAAATACTTGTAAGGTAAGGTACCTATGACATGTAAATAAAGGGGAGGTCATGGGTTCAAGTCTCACTTTGAGTAAAAAAATACTCAGAGTTGAGCCAAGAATTTTCTCAGCAATGAGTTTACTCCTAAGGGGGTTGACATATCCTCTGAAGTAGGGTCGTACATTTGCCGGTTAAAAAAATATAAAAAAATAATAAAAAAATAAAATACTTGTAATCCGAACATCAATGCGGCTCTAGGAGGAGACATCCAGATGAAATTAATTCCAAAGTTAGGGAATAGGCAAAACGAGGGAGGCCCGCAATCCGAACATCAATGAAATCCCATCCAAATCATTTGACAATACGCTGAAAACAAACAAATAGAAATACATCTATACATGACATCAAAACTTAAGCCGCATCGATTTAACATAATCATTTATCAGTTATTACCGGCTAATATTTTTTAGAGTTCTAAAATCAAAGAAGCAGAACACAACTTAAAAATAACTCGTGAATCATTTATTCTTTCTAGTATCGAACCTCAAAGCTAGAACTGATTGTGAGGCAAACAAGAAACATAAAACTTAGGGGTCAAAAGTTAAAAAACGTAAATACTTGAGGGACTAGTTTTGCAACACTAGATACCTATATTACATCACTTTAGTCGAACAACTTCCCTCTTCACCATTTCTCTCATCAGTATTAAGCATATTCCGGCCGCCGGAGATACTCCGATCAACCGTAAGTACTACTTGTGCCCTAATATAACTCTCACTTTCAACTCTTGATATCGTTACAGCAAAATCAAACGCAAAAGCGCATACACATGCTCATTGGCACCTGCGATGTGTACTATCTATAGGTTATATATGTACTGCTGTCATACTGTGTATGCGTTGTAGGAACTATGGTTGAGTTATAGAGATCATTGATTTTGATAGTCGAAGACGAAAATCTGGAATTGATTGAAGTGAAATTTTAATTTAGGGCTTGAAGCTTCATCTAGTTAGATATTTTGGTTAGAACAGTTGTAGTTGAGTGTGTGTATGTTGCGTTTGTGTTTCTTATTTTAACATGATTTATAATATTAAATTGACTGGTAGGCTTTGATTTCTTTGTTTATATGGCTTGATTTATGTATGTGATATAAAATTAGCGTTGTTGTTGTAACTTGAATTTGTGGTTTTTTATGTTGGTTAGTTTTATGAGTTGGTTTTTGTGATGAACTTCAGATTCAGCAAGGAAAACTCGAGTTGGAATTAGTTGGTAGCAGCATTTACTGATTTACAATGGTAGCATTCTTTATTAATCTTATACATGTCCACTTATGTATGAGAAATCGAACATAGTTTGAAACCATGTTCTACACGCTATATGGTTACACCTACAATAAACTTACTCTTATAGCATTAAAATGATGTAACTTTTCTTGAAAAAGCAATATTGGATGCATTACTTTATGGTGGTATATGGTAAGGTTAACATTCTTGGATGAATGAGCCTGCGATCATGTCTACTATACATTTTTCGTTCTTGACAAGACTTTAGTACCTCATCCAATCATTTTCGTTATATCTGAGATCCTAAAAGTCATTTCATTAGATGTAAAGGCAGACCCTTTATTTTCCAGTTTCTAGCGCTAAAATACTTTGTTAAATGTTAATTATCTGTCATTTTATCTTATGCGTTGTCATGCGTATTTCTTTCAGTCAGGCAGGAAGGAAACAGTATTGGATTTAGCCAAATTTGTTGACAAGGGTGTCCAGGTCAAGCTCACTGGAGGAAGGCAAGGTTAGCAAATACATATTTTTCTTGTACTATTTTGTTGCATATTACTTACAAATGGATGTGACTGAAGTACAATGCTATTATTCTAACATGATTATTACTTGAAAATGATTATTACTTAGATGTTCCATCTGTTCTTATACGGTGTGAACTTTATCTGCTTTATGACATCTCGCCATATTTGTTCAAACTTCACCATAGAAGCCAGCTGGTGTTTGGAAGTGGTTAGCATTTTCTTTCTGTTAAAATATAAGTTGGCATGTCAATACATGCATGCTTTTTAGGTTCTTAGAATGAGTACATTGCCACTATTTGTGTGGGAAACCGGAAATCAGCAGGTACATGTATGATGGAAATCAAACTTGATTTGGAATTATGATACTCCGATGTGATTCACTGATTCTACATCAACACAGTATTGTTTAGCACTTTAGCCTTTAAATAATAAGAACCAACAAATATAATAAGTAATTTTCTCCTTCTCCTTCTCTAATTTATGCACCATCATAAGTTATACCATTTTAAAGTTATGTGACAAATGAGCAGAACAAAATTACAAAAAGGAATATGGCTTAGCTTTACCATTGATCTCACCCCTTTATATTTTAGTTTATATCTCTTATATCACCTTGTGGTTGTCTTTAGGTAATTAAGTGTGTTTTGGTTTGCTTTTTTTCCTCTTAACATGATAATGTGTCCTCCTCCATCGTCTTATTTACCTTGCATGGTGGGAAGTTTAGGTTGTAGCTAACATCTTATTACAAACTGACATTCTTTTCTCACTTAGTGGCAGGGACACTTAAAGGATACGATCAGTTGCTAAACCTTGTCTTGGATGAAGCTACAGAGTTCCTTAGAGGTAACAAATTCCTGTATCAAGTATTACTCCTTATCACCTTCTCTTGTTTGTGTATACGTGGGATTGTGGGTCCACATACATTCCCACAATTAGTGTCCACTGTGGTATTGAAGTTCTTATCTATTACTTGCCAAATCTATAGTCGACATAGTTTTTTTTGTTTAGTTTTTCTTTTTCTTTTTTGCTTTCAGCTTTTTCCGTTGTAAAGCATTTATCATGTCTCTTTATAGCTATAACAAGTTTTAACAATAACATATGTTATGTTTTAATTATAACTAAAGCAAGTCTCATCCGTTACAAGCTAGAAATATACCTCTCTCAATGATCAAACACGCCTCTCTTTGGGATTAAAGAAACCTAGTTAGATCATCATGTTGCTTCTAATGTAGGTTTTTAAAGAGTTATTCATTGATGTATTCTTGTATATATATATATATCAAAAATGAAAGAATGACAAGGGTTATATGTGAACTATTGCAGATCCGGAAGATCCACTGAAGACCACTGATCAATTTCGTCGTCTTGGTTTAATAGTATGATTTTCTATTCTCAGCTACATCTTTTATAACTGAAGTATAAAAATATTCATGATATATACTGCCATGTTTTGGGATGTTAGTGTTATGTCAGTGTAACATGCTCTTTGATCTTTCAATGAACTCCACATCATTTTTATTAGTGGTTCTTATTTTTTGAAATAAGTGGCATGATATCAAATTTATTGACTTTATCACCTACATTATACTTTTTGCTACATCACACATTCATACCATATTACCATTGCTGAAATATTGTAGATGGTTTGATGTAAGTGAAAGCTGGATATGGAACTAGCTTTAGATCGTACATTGGAAAATAACTTCCCAGATTAAGATTTGGGATAATATCACAGATTAGCAACATGTTCTGATTGATGGTCTGTTTAAGTAATTATACTCATTAATGTCCCAGTCTGGTAATTCTAGTTTAGAGAGCTGGAAGATTTGGTTCTTTGGTGACCCAATGGCCGGTTGATGTGGTGATTTGGAACTTAAATGCTGACCTGATGCTTGTGTGTCCATTTTTTGTTGATCTGCCATATTATATCAATATAAACGAATTATAATATATTTTTGTTTAGTTGTTATTACTACTACTACTACTACAGTACTACCACTACTATAATTTTTTTTAAAACTTGCAATAAAAATGAAACAAAAGAATTTGCAAGCAGCCCACCCCCTGCTGTTTCACCTTTGCCTGTTCACTCATCTACCACCTCGGCATCTCCCTGTTGGTTTTTCTAGCCACCTTCCATTGGTTTCTCTGTCGTCGTCCCACTGACAGTACATACCAGTGTCTCTAACATGTACCTAACAATTTGAGACATTAAGGAGTAATTACCAACATGAATACAAAATAAATGCTATCCTGCAACATTAGCCCTTAAAATTTTTTTTGGTGACGGTTTTGATAGCAGGCTTTTATATTCAAACATAAAATTTTCTTGTAAACACTAACCAGGCCTTCTTTGGTTGAACTGTAGAATTCATGATATATAACGACCTATTGGTGGCAATTTTGACCCATTCAATTTTGAAAGGGTGTATTTGGTGTGTTTTTTTCTCCCAAACGAGTCGGATATAAAAATTTAGCTTAAACAGGACATGGGTTGAAAGTTTCTCAAAGTTTATTTTTAGTTCATACATCCTATAAACTATTTTATTCAAAGATTTTAGATTAGTAATATATGTGATCATAATTAATATACTAATTATTTATTAGAAATGGCCTGTATGAATGAGGTGCTACATCTAGAAACCATTATAACCCATCTTTCTGCCACATCCTTGGATGTGCGAATATTGTGAATCGCATAACAACAATGTCCTAAAACTTATGTTTGTATGTGTATGTGATTTATGACCTTAATTGTATCTAGTAGCTTACTAAACTCAAAGAATTAAAAAGAGAGTAAAAAATAAAGTTAATTTAGTAGCAATTTTTATGTACATCTGCAGGTTTGTAGGGGTACTGCAGTCATGCTTGTTTCACCAACCGATGGCACAGAGGAGATTGAAAATCCGTTTGTCCAGCCAGATGGAGCTTAATCGTTTTAATATTTGTGGTTAAGCCCTTAATTTCTAGCCCGTTAGCAAGAAACTACTTTCAAGTAAAAACAAACTGTTGCAAGTCTTCGAGTCGTTGAGTCAAACAGTTAAATTCAGTGTGGGAAAATTTTAAATTATTATGCTATTTGAGCATTTAGTCGTTTGTGTATTTTGCAATATATTTGCAATCAGCTGTAAACATGCCTGGCTTCTTAGTTGTTTTACCTGTGTCCTGTCATTTACGCAGAATTGCTTCTTTTTTCTTAAATCTTTCAACATACTTTTTCAAAGAACAGAGATGATTATATAATAGTGATGATTATGGAACTCCACCGGAAAAGGGGTATAGAATTCATCGCTATGATATTACATTATATTGATGGGATGATTCAGCTCTTAATTTCTAGCCTGTGCTAGCAAGAAACTGCTTTCAAGTAAAAACAAACTGTTGCATGTCTTCGAGTCGTCGAGTCAAACAGTTAAATTCAATGTGGGAAAATTTTAAATTATTATGCTATTTGAGCATTTAGTCGTTTGTGTATTTTGCAGTATATTTGCAATCAGCTGCAAAAATGTCTGGCTTCTTAGTTGTTTTACGCAGAATTGCTTCTTTTTTCTTAAATCTTTCAAATACTTTTTCAAAGAACAGAGATGATTATATAATAGAGATGATTATGGAACTCCACCGGAAAAGGAGTATAGAATTCATCGCCTGATATTACATTATACTGATGGGATGATTCAGAGTTCAAACTATGGAAATGTAATGGTCTCTGAGTTAATTATTATACTGATATTACAAAAGTGTTTGTTCGTAAGTAATGTTACAAGTTGTAAGCTTGTCTAATAATCCAAACTCTCGTGCATATATGTAAATTTCAAGGTATGGTATAAATGTTATAAATTTAAAAGGCTTGGGTTATATTAACACTTATTTTTGTTATTAATACATCCTAATATCTCTCTCTATGTATTTATATGTATGTATAGAGAAAGAAAGAAAAATAATTAGAACTTACCAATAAAAATCTTATTGAAAAAACAAACCTTATTTAAAAAGACGCATATTTTATTTTTACTTTTTATTTTAGATAAATATGATAAACCAACTTTTAAGGAGATATATGAAAGCATCTCATACTAATTGAAGATATTAATTTTAAGGTAAATATGAACTTTCACCATGCCATGCTATTGAAAACCTCTCACAATTTACTCTCAAAACAATTCTAAGGACTTATGAAACAACAGGCAAGAAAGAAAAGCTAATATGTTCAAGGTACATAACTGACATACACATAACAGTCTTTGCAATGATTTGACGAATCATGTCTTCACAACTCAAGAACCCATTCTAGATGAAAATGAAAGCTAGTTATTTTTTTACCTTTGTATTTTGAATTTTCATGCTAATTCTTACTTTTAGAAAAAAGTTTACTTAATATATTTTTTTATTCATTAATCTTAGTTTGTATTTTATTATTTATCATTGTATTAAAGAAAATAAAAACAAATTAATAAAAAGTGAGTGAAAGATGATATGGTAAAAGTAAACAACTGCGGTGAGTGAAAAAAGTGAAAGATGCTAATGTGAGTTAAGGTGGACTAAAAGATAATAAGGTGAAAAAAACAATTACGGATGATTTGAACGATAAGACTTGTAAAATAGAAAATTTGGTGGCTAATATGAAAGAAGGTGAACTTGGAGAAGGCTCGGGGATTTTCTTCCTTTCTCCTCTTCATTTCAAGACTAGAAAATTTTCTTCATTTCAAGAAGGTGAACTTGGCTAATATGCCGCCTTGCTACCGTTATTGCTTTTGTTATCGAGTCGGGGTCTCTTTGGAAGCGATCTCTCTACCTATCAAGATAGAGAAAAGACCCGCCACCACCTACCCGACCCTGCTCTTGAGTGGGATATACTGGGTTTGTTTGTTTGTTTGTAAACAAAGGAGGCTCACCTTGTAGAAGTGTTTCAAATTTACCAATGAAACTACGCGATACTATAACTTAATACTTTTAAGTTTTTATTAAAATGCTTTCATGTAGTTTTGAAAGCTTAAATTGAGTGTTGCTTGTTCTATCGGATGAGCATTAAAACAGGGAATAATCAAAGATAAGCTTAACATCTCAATGTTACTTTTTAAAAAAGTATTATTAATACGTATCACTTGAGTGTTAGATATATATACAACAGAAAAAAAACAAAAAACAAATATTGGATGTATTTTTTTCACGTGTACCACAGATACCAATATATGCTTCAGTAGATCCACCCCTAGAAGTAAGCTAATATGTGTCATTGACCAATAATGGATATTGAACCTCTTGTGATTAGAGGTGTACACAATCACGTTTGACAAATTGTCAAAATTGCTCAAACTAACTTGCTTTAGTTACTGGTCAAACTGTATTTATAAATCATAAAGAAAACGAGTATTTTGAAAGTATATTGATGTGTGAACACTATTAGTTGTGGCACAATAGTATGAAGAAGATATATGGTAGCCATGATGTCACACCCCAACCCGGGTAGGGCTGACGTGTCACACAAACAGTAAATCAGAGGTTCATAACGATAAGTTTAAAGTAATAAGATACACACAAATCCTTACATAGGTCCACATAATTTAAATAAAGTCTTAAAATCAAAGTACTTATTAAATCTTATTAATCCAAATGTTCTCATCCTAACTTCTTGAGTTAACACTCTTCACTCGTTCCCCTGAGCCCCTTGAGTACCTGCTATAACAATAAGAGAAAACAACAAAAGAAAATACGGCTGAGCCAAAGAATGCTCAGTAACGAAATAAACGATAGCAATACAATGATCGATAATGATAACAATGAGATGATCAAGTTGAAAATCAAATGATAATGATCATCTAAAAGGAATACCCATATGAGCCAATAACAATAACAATTAACAATGTGTACATTAGCTGCAGTTCTAATGCACCAATATGTGAGATAGGAATGTGGGCACACACACCTAACCATCTCACCAATAAACAATAACAATGATATCCTAGGATCGATCCATACGCCTCCTTTAACAATAATCAATATGTGCCACAACTTAGCACATAATAATAATGTAGAGACGCTGTGGTCTAATCGCTCTGCCACAGATAGAGCACGTCACTTGTGCCACAATGACGCCCTATGTCCCCATAGGTGGATGTGCTCGGGTATGGAGGTCAATGATACAATCAATCAAGCCAATATAACACAATAAGTTACACTAGTGCTCATAACCCTTAATCAAGGCCACTAGCTATAATCAATCATTTAGGAAGCATGTGACAATGAGTACAAAGCAAATAAAGGCTATCACATGCTAACAATATCAATTATACAATAAACACTTATAACAATAATCTTATGGATTTAATCACCAACAAGTCAAGTTAAGAATTCAAAATACCGATCAAGAACGAGAGGTATTCATGCTACGAGAGGGAAAGGTCGGAATCCGTACCTTATACACGAATGACAATAATCAGAAACAAAGTCTAGGCTCGGTTAACGCCGTGAGAACCTACGATAACGTAACGCAAATTATAGTTTGAAAAATTCCAGTTCTGCCTCTGTCTTTTCGCACTCGTTAAAAATACTAAACGACGTCTAAAAATTCTGAAAATCTCCAGTCTACTAGATTAGTGAGTTCTGAACAACTTTCATTTAGAAAAGTTTCTGATTTGGATTACCGAAATATGAGAAAAACGTGGATCTTTACAGCTGCGCAGAACTGCTAGCTGTTACGAAAACGACTGTTTAGAGGTCCAAACGAATGAGTTTTTCAATGTTTTATATACCAACAGATTCGTCTTTCGACGAACTTCGTCATGGACATAAATTTTAACTGATTTGGATCTGTTATGATAAAGTTATGGCTTCCGTAAGTTGGCTGTAAAATACGGAACTAAATCAACTATTTAAAAACTTATTTTAAACAAAATGAACTATTTATAATGTTTGTTAATATTATAAATATAAATTGTTAAGGTTTTTAACAAACTAATTTACAGGAGATTAATTGGGTACTTCCATATAATGAGTTTTATGTGTAATCATATTTTTAACATTTATTTACAAGGAATCCAACAAAAATAGTTAACTAAATGCCCTTTTTATATAGTTTTATAAAGATTTAAGCTTAAAGAAAATTACAGAAATTAAGGTTGATGATTTAAAAATAAACAGAGTTTATAAAAAGATTTTTATAATTTTTGGTAATTTTTCTGTAATTTTTAAAAGGTCAGAAAGGCTTCAAAAAAATAAGGCAGGGGCTCGGGTTCGAACCCGGGACCCCTTGCCTGTCCCTCTTAAGCTTTAACCAGCAGGCTAGGGCGCCTGCGCCTGATATATCCTCGTTTTAAAACCTTTTAACCACTTCAAACAGAAATCCCCAAATCAACATAAACCCTAGTTTCTGTTTGGATCAAATTGAAGTTCGATTCGTTGTTGTTAATGCTCAAAATCATAGGGCTTTCATTCCTAGTCTATAATCGAGTGTGTGTGTGTGTTTAATTGTACATATGGTGTTGAATTGATGGGTTACCTGTTGATGAACAAGTCGCGGTCAATGTGGAATCCAAACGATGATCAAACACTGATGATACTCGAATTAATTGCACAGGAAGTTCCTAGTGGTGTACACGATCAAAATGCTTCTGTCAATTTGGGTTTAGAATGTATCTAGATGGGTTTTCGAGTAGTTGCAGGTCCGCGGTCGAGAGGAAGATCGAATAGATAATTTGTGTTGGTTTCTGTTGAATTTGTGAGTTGTAAACGATTGGAAACAGGTATATGATCGATTAGGTACAGTTAATTACATTATTATGTCGGTTTAGTGCGATTTTAGAATTGTAAAGCGGCCGAAAGTCGCGACAATGATTTGGATCGATCGCACTAAACATTTTTAAATTGAAGTGGTTGCGTGTGTTCGGTTTTTGTTCACGAATCATTTGGGACCGGTTTCGTATTTTATAAATGAGTATTTTGTGCGTTATGGGGTCGCCGGAGGCCGACCGGATTCCGGCCGGAAGTTGATCGGAGATGCGAGAGAGAGACAGAGGGTTTTTTAGTGTTTTTACAGAATGGTCCTTGAGATTTAATGTTCTTTCAAATTTACACAAAACTTATAAATTTAAGTTTTAAAGAATGGCACAATACCCCCTGCACTATTATTATTATTATTATTCTTATTATTATTATTATTATTATTATTCTTATTATTATTATTATTATTGCGGGTATTATAATTCTACCCCCCCTTAAAACAATTTCGTCCTCGAAATTCTAAATAATGTAGCATGAACCCTTCAGGAAATACAATACGGTGGAAGTAATACTTCTTTAAACACACATCACTTACGAATAAAGTAATCACTAACAGTTTGGCTTAGAAAACATACACTTAGTTGTCGAATAAGTATGGATACTGTGAACGGATCATTTCTTCTGTCTCCCATGTTGCCTCGCGTTCAGAATGATTTTTCCATAAAACTTTAACGAACGGTATAGACTTGCGTCTCATAACTCGTTCTTGACGATCAATAATAGCTTCAGGTTCTTCTTCATAAGAAAGATCTTCTTGAATCGCGTGAAGAGGGTAACTAATAACGTGCAACGGATGATAGTTGTATCCCCTCAACAAAGAGACATGAAAAACGTTATGAACATGAGAGAGTTGCGGTGGCAATGCTAAACGATACGAGACTTCTCCCACCCTTTCAAGAATCTCAAACGGACCGATAAAACGTGGACTTAACTTTCCTTTAATTCCAAATCGACGTATGCCACGACAAGGTGACACTTTGAGAAACACACGATCTCCGACTCTAAATTCCAACGCTCGTCGGTGTTGATCGGCGTAACTCTTTTGTCTAGTTTGGGCTTCTTTCAACTTTTCTCTGGCAACGGCAACTTTGTCATTAGTAATTCTAACCAATTCCGGTCCTTCGATTATCTTCTCTCCAACCTCATTCCAACATATCGGTGCTCTACATTTTCGACCATATAGAAGTTCAAACGGGGCCATATTTATACTAGCCTGCCAACTATTATTATACGCGAACTCAACTAAGCATAGATACTCATCCCAATTGCCCGTCCATTCGAGTGCGCATGCTCTAAGCATATCTTCCAAAGTTTGAATAGTGCGTTCAGATTGTCCGTCAGTCTGCGGATGGAAGGCGGTACTAAATCTTAACTTGGTTCCCCAAGCATTTTGGAAACCCTTCCAAAAGCGTGACGTGAAACGCGGATCTCTATCACATACAATCGATGATGGCGTGCCATGAAGTCGAATAATATCTTGCAGAAATACCTCTGATAATTTGCTAACTGAGTAACCCTGTTGGATGGGCAAGAAATGAGCCGATTTTGTGAGTCTATCAACTACGACCCAAATGGCGTCGTTCTTCTTGAATGTTTTTGGTAGGCCTGTAACAAAGTCCATGGAAATATCATCCCATTTCCACACAGGAATATCTAATGGTTGCAGTAATCCACTAGCTCTTTGATGCTCAATCTTTACTTGCTGACAAGTTAAACAATGACTCACATATTTAGCTACATCTTCTTTCATACCACTCCACCAAAAGTTCTGCCTTAAATCTCTATACATCTTAGTGGCTCCCGGGTGAATAGAGAATGGTGAACTGTGTGCCTCTGCTAATAAGGAGTCACGAAGGGTTGAATCATTTGGCACACATAATCTATTTCCACACCAGATAACTCCTTGTTCATCAACTCGAAACTCAGATTGTTTCCCTATCTTCAAATTTTGTAATATCGCCCAAAGTTCTCCATCTTGATTTTGAGCTTCCTTGATCCGTGTAATAAGATCAGATTCTATCCTCATCTTGGTTAGATAACCGTTAGACTCACCAAGCTGTAACCCAACTTCCATTCTATCCAGATCTGAGATAATCTGTGGTTGGATTTGAAGACATGCTACTCCACCTGCACTCTTTCGACTGAGAGCATCTGCCACGACATTCGCCTTGCCCGGATGATACTGGATGTTGGCATCGTAATCCTTGAGTAGTTCTAACCATCTCCTCTACCTCATATTGAGTTCTTTTTGAGTGAAAATATACTTAAGGCTCTTATGATCAGTAAAGATGTCACATGTCTCTCCATACAAATAATGTCTCCAAATCTTTAATGCAAACACTACAGCTGCAAGCTCTAAGTCATGTGTTGGGTAGTTTACTTCGTACGGTTTAAGCTGTCGGGAAGCATAGGCAATAACTTTACCATGCTGCATAAGAACACAACCGAGTCCCTTCTTTGATGCATCACTATAAATTTGGTATCCGCCAGAACCCGAAGGTAACGTAAGAATAGGGGCAGATACTAGTCTTTTCTTCAGTTCCTCAAAACTCTTTTCTCTATCCTCGTTCCAAGTAAACTTTACACCCTTTCTCATAAGTTGAGTTAGAGGCAATGCTACACGAGAGAAACCTTCCACAAAACGTCGGTAATAGCCCGCTAAACCAAGAAAACTACGAACTTCAGTGACGGATGTCGGTCGAGGCCATTTAGTAATAGCTTCCACCTTTGCCGGATCCATAGTGATACCTTTAGCTGATACAACATGGCCTAAAAATGCCACTTGTTCAAGCCAAAAGTCACACTTAGAAAATTTAGCATATAACTTCTTTTGGCGTAAGGTCTCTAAAATCGTGCGAAGATGGTCTTCATGCTCCTCTCTACTTTTAGAGAATACCAAAATGTCATCGATAAAAACAATTACAAAGCGGTCCAAATACTCATGGAACACTCTGTTCATGAGGTCCATAAAGACAGCTGGAGCATTGGTCAAGCCAAAAGGCATAACTAGGAACTCATAGTGACCGTAACGGGTGCGGAATGCTGTCTTAGGAACATCTTGATCTCGGATCCTCAATTGATGGTATCCTGATCTAAGGTCGATCTTAGAGAAGAACTTTGCTCCTTGTAGTTGATCGAAGAGATCATCAATACGCGGTAACGGATAGCGGTTCCGGATAGTAATCTTATTAAGCTCTCGGTAGTCGATGCATAGACGCATACTACCATCTTTCTTCTTCACAAATAATACCGGTGCTCCCCATGGTGAAACACTTGGTCTAATGAATCCGAGTTGTAATAATTCCTGCAGTTGTTCTTTCAATTCCTTTAACTCTACTGGAGCCATCCGATAAGGTGCCTTAGAAATAGGTTCCGCCCCGGGGATTAAATCAATAGTAAACTCGACTTCACGCTCAGGTGGTAACCCTGGAAGTTCTTCAGGAAAGACATCAGAGAATTCTCGAACAATAGGAAAGTCTTCAATACGAGGAGTATCCACTGATGTATCTTTTATAGAAGCTAAGAATCCCTTACATCCACGGAATATAAGCTTTTGGGCTTTCAGAGCAGAGATAATTTTGAGAGGTTTCCGAGGTAGGTTCCCTTGGTAAACTAAGTCAGGATTCATAGGATCACCAAATAGCACACGACGAGTTTGACATTCTATGGTAACATGGGGTCGTGTTAACCAATCCATGCCAAGAATAATATCGAAATCACCCATGTTCATAGGAAATAGGTCAGCCTCTCTAATGATTGATTCGATCTGAATAGGACAGTTTTGGTATACTTGTGAAATAATAATCGATTCTCCAACAGGAGTAGAAATCACTAATGCAGGCTTTAGAGCGGTAGGCATGATCGTAAGGTGCTTTGTGAATAAATGAGATACTATCGAGTGGGTGGAGCCAGTATCAAACAATACAGAAATATCATAGTCACCATAACGAAGTATACCACAAATCGTACCTATATATTGATAACTAATGAGATACTAACGACGGTAAAACTAGAATCAATGGAAGTAGATTATGATTATTAGAATGAATTTGTACGGGAAGATGTACCTGGAGCATTAGCAGCTTCTCCTGCAGTTAGTGCGAATACTCGACCTCCAGTAGTGGTTGGCGCATTGGCTCCCTTAGCATCATTCTCTGGTCGGTTCCTCGCCTTTGGGCATTGACTAACCCTATGCCCCATATCTCCACAACCAAGACAAGCTCCTGTAAGTCGACGACAAGTTCCGGGATGATGCTTTCCACAATGAGTACACATCGGATGTCTGGAAGGATTGCCTTTTTGATTCACCGGTTGAGCTGCAATTGGTTGTTGATAGGTTATCATCTGACCTTGACTTCGAGTCTTACCATGCCATGGCTTAGTGTTCTTCCCCGATCCTTGATTTTTCTGACGATCATTTCCATTTCGGTCAGATCCTTGAGATGACTCACCGCCAGCCTGAATACGAGTCCCATCTCTACTGCGCTTCTTATTATCCTCAAATTTTAACAAAAATTCTTTTCTCTCCAGGTCCACCCTTTTTGCAGCCCTAACTGCTTCCTCAACATTGTTGAAAGTGGAGTGAATAATAGCCTTACGAATCCGATCACATACTGCCCATTGATACTTTTCAGCCCGTTCCTCAGGTGGTCCAGCAGAAGAACCTAGAAATCCCAACAGTCGATAAAACCGGTCTGTAAAATCAGTGATTGATTCATCGTTTCGTTGACGGATGTTATCATACTCTCGCCTGTATGCTGCTTTATCCACATTCGTAAAATACTTGTCGAAGAATATGGAACGAAAATCATTCCAAGATAGAGTCTCCATGAACTGTTCGCCTCCTCTTTCAGCTACCACATTCTCCCACCATACTTGAGCATCTTCCTCCAGCTTATAAGCAGCTAAACCAGCCCTGTACTGCTGATCAACTCTAAGCACGGTAAAAATTTTCTCAATATGAGCGATCCAGTCTTTGGCCACTGCAGGTGTAGCCGCCTTAGTGAATGCTCGTGGTTTTTGCTTTTGAAATCGCGCTAGCCAAACATCTGCACCAGTTGGGTTTGGGTTCGGGTTTGGATTTGGGTTTGGATTCGGATCCGGATTTGGGTTTGGATTTGGATTAGGATTTGGGTTTGGGTTTGGATTTGGGTTCGGATTACGTACCGCATCAATCAAAGTCGGTAGTATAGCAGTAAGTGCTTGGGTCATAGCACCAACAAGATTTGGATCAGGTCCATTCGACCCGCTAGAATTTCGTGAATTACGGCTGGGAGGCATCTAAAATGAAAACATTTCACATTAATCAGAATAACGTGAATTAGAAAGTAGCCCTATAATATATAGAGAACCTAACCCAATGTCTACCCAATCCTCACATGTCTTAATTATTTAGTTTAAGTTTTCTACAGGAAGGAGCCTAAGCTCTGATACCATAGCTGTCACACCCCAACCCGGGTAGGGCTGACGTGTCACACAAACAGTAAATCAGAGGTTCATAACGATAAGTTTAAAGTAATAAGATACACACAAATCCTTACATAGGTCCACATAATTTAAATAAAGTCTTAAAATCAAAGTACTTATTAAATCTTATTAATCCAAATGTTCTCATCCTAACTTCTTGAGTTAACACTCTTCACTCGTTCCCCTGAGCCCCTTGAGTACCTGCTATAACAATAAGAGAAAACAACAAAAGAAAATACGGCTGAGCCAAAGAATGCTCAGTAACGGAAATAAACGATAGCAATACAATGATCGATAATGATAACAATGAGATGATCAAGTTGAAAATCAAATGATAATGATCATCTAAAAGGAATACCCATATGAGCCAATAACAATAACAATTAACAATGTGTACATTAGCTGCAGTTCTAATGCACCAATATGTGAGATAGGAATGTGGGCACACACACCTAACCATCTCACCAATAAACAATAACAATGATATCCTAGGATCGATCCATACGCCTCCTTTAACAATAATCAATATGTGCCACAACTTAGCACATAATAATAAT
Organism: Flaveria linearis; assembly: GCA_024085815.1. Taxonomy (NCBI): domain Eukaryota; kingdom Viridiplantae; phylum Streptophyta; class Magnoliopsida; order Asterales; family Asteraceae; genus Flaveria; species Flaveria linearis. Next base: position 17,932,661 of record CM044008.1, read on the forward strand.
GTAGAGACGCTGTGGTCTAATCGCTCTGCCACAGATAGAGCACGTCACTTGTGCCACAATGACGCCCTATGTCCCCATAGGTGGATGTGCTCGGGTATGGAGGTCAATGATACAATCAATCAAGCCAATATAACACAATAAGTTACACTAGTGCTCATAACCCTTAATCAAGGCCACTAGCTATAATCAATCATTTAGGAAGCATGTGACAATGAGTACAAAGCAAATAAAGGCTATCACATGCTAACAATATCAATTATACAATAAACACTTATAACAATAATCTTATGGATTTAATCACCAACAAGTCAAGTTAAGAATTCAAAATACCGATCAAGAACGAGAGGTATTCATGCTACGAGAGGGAAAGGTCGGAATCCGTACCTTATACACGAATGACAATAATCAGAAACAAAGTCTAGGCTCGGTTAACGCCGTGAGAACCTACGATAACGTAACGCAAATTATAGTTTGAAAAATTCCAGTTCTGCCTCTGTCTTTTCGCACTCGTTAAAAATACTAAACGACGTCTAAAAATTCTGAAAATCTCCAGTCTACTAGATTAGTGAGTTCTGAACAACTTTCATTTAGAAAAGTTTCTGATTTGGATTACCGAAATATGAGAAAAACGTGGATCTTTACAGCTGCGCAGAACTGCTAGCTGTTACGAAAACGACTGTTTAGAGGTCCAAACGAATGAGTTTTTCGATGTTTTATATACCAACAGATTCGTCTTTCGACGAACTTCGTCATGGACATAAATTTTAACTGATTTGGATCTGTTATGATAAAGTTATGGCTTCCGTAAGTTGGCTGTAAAATACGGAACTAAATCAACTATTTAAAAACTTATTTTTAAACAAAATGAACTATTTATAATGTTTGTTAATATTATAAATATAAATTGTTAAGGTTTTTAACAAACTAATTTACAGGAGATTAATTGGGTACTTCCATATAATGAGTTTTATGTGTAATCATATTTTTAACATTTATTTACAAGGAATCCAACAAAAATAGTTAACTAAATGCCCTTTTTATATAGTTTTATAAAGATTTAAGCTTAAAGAAAATTACAGAAATTAAGGTTGATGATTTAAAAATAAACAGAGTTTATAAAAAGATTTTTATAATTTTTGGTAATTTTTCTGTAATTTTTAAAAGGTCAGAAAGGCTTCAAAAAAAATAAGGCAGGGGCTCGGGTTCGAACCCGGGACTCCTTGCCTGTCCCTCTTAAGCTTTAACCAGCAGGCTAGGGCGCCTGCGCCTGATATATCCTCGTTTTAAAACCTTTTAACCACTTCAAACAGAAATCCCCAAATCAACATAAACCCTAGTTTCTGTTTGGATCAAATTGAAGTTCGATTCGTTGTTGTTAATGCTCAAAATCATAGGGCTTTCATTCCTAGTCTATAATCGAGTGTGTGTGTGTGTTTAATTGTACATATGGTGTTGAATTGATGGGTTACCTGTTGATGAACAAGTCGCGGTCAATGTGGAATCCAAACGATGATCAAACACTAATGATACTCGAATTAATTGCACAGGAAGTTCCTAGTGGTGTACACGATCAAAATGCTTCTGTCAATTTGGGTTTAGAATGTATCTAGATGGGTTTTCGAGTAGTTGCAGGTCCGCGGTCGAGAGGAAGATCGAATAGATAATTTGTGTTGGTTTCTGTTGAATTTGTGAGTTGTAAACGATTGGAAACAGGTATATGATCGATTAGGTACAGTTAATTACATTATTATGTCGGTTTAGTGCGATTTTAGAATTGTAAAGCGGCCGAAAGTCGCGACAATGATTTGGATCGATCGCACTAAACATTTTTAAATTGAAGTGGTTGCGTGTGTTCGGTTTTTGTTCACGAATCATTTGGGACCGGTTTCGTATTTTATAAATGAGTATTTTGTGCGTTATGGGGTCGCCGGAGGCCGACCGGATTCCGGCCGGAAGTTGATCGGAGATGCGAGAGAGAGACAGAGGGTTTTTTAGTGTTTTTACAGAATGGTCCTTGAGATTTAATGTTCTTTCAAATTTACACAAAACTTATAAATTTAAGTTTTAAAGAATGGCACAATACCCCCTGCACTATTATTATTATTATTATTCTTATTATTATTATTATTATTATTATTCTTATTATTATTATTATTGCGGGTATTATACATGATGCCAATGTTGGGGTTTTATGTGACCATATCAACTATTAATAAGTAATAACACATTAAAACAAAATCTAATTCATTATGGTTGCAACTTGTTTTGACCTAAACCAAAATGATAACTTTTTTAAAAACCAACCAGTTTTGACCCGTTACCTAACCAGCATGGCCGTTTTGTTATGCTTAACCATATTACAACCACATGAAGATAGGTTTTTGCCCAATAAAATGTCAAGTTCACAAGTATCAGATGATCAATGTCCGTCAATTATCATTACAAGTTTAATCAAAAGCGTGTATATATAGTGCAATATTAACAAAAATTCTAACTAATTATGTTTGCGACAAGAAAAACCGTAACAAAAGCTAGCAGCTTGAAATAAGAACCCTACTTACTTGATAGAAAACTTGCAAAATCATCTTGCAGTAAATACAGGCTCGGCATCTGCAGTAGGCTGAGTTCTTCTAGTGTATTTAAGAAGTAAACCATCTGAAGTCAGACCTGGAACACTAAGATCTCTACAGCAAACACACAACAAAATGTGTTTAGCACTACTATTTGACACTAGCTATTTTAAAAACAAGTTCTATTTTCACCAAAACCCGTTTTGACACGTTGTTTAGCCCATTGCCACCTTTAACTTAAATTCAAATATAAAATGTTAGGCTGTAAGATCCAGTTGAGAAAAAACAACACAAGCTCGTTTTGACCTGCAACCCAACCTGTTCATTTGCCAGTTTTAGTTTAAATATATATATAAAAGTTAGAAAGCAAGATCTAGTATAGAAAAACATAAACAAGCCCGTTTTGACCCGTTATCCAACCCATCTATTTGCCACTTTAACTTAAATTCAAATATCATAATGTTAGAAAGCAAAATCTAGTAAAGAAAAAGACAACATAAGCATATTAAGAAACAGTAATAAGACCTGATGTAAGCGTGTAGATCCTTCCAATCCCATTTGGCCCGTTCTTGAAATAGCCTGGAAAACCGACTAGCAGGGTCTGATGGCAAAGAAGAAACACTGAAAGCATAAACCCAAGATTGAATTCCAAACTTTTCTACCAAAATTTCCCCTTCCAACATATCAAAACTCACCACCATTCCTCCAGGCACTTTACTTATCCATTCCTCCATAAAACTTTCCATTGTCATCTTCCCGTTGGCTAATAATCTTCGTGCAAAATGCACACAGACCCGTTTCTTGTCCAGTTCCCAAACACCATCATTTGTTTTACTGCCATACACTTCCAAACAATGGCGTGCAATGACTCGAGAGATCCCCTCGTTCACTAAAGGTTCCACAACCTCATTTTCATCAAGCGAGTTCAAAGACCAATCGTTTAATATCGAGTTATTTATAAGCGTCTTTAGTACTTGATCCATGTATTTATCATCAACAATCCTCCAGCACCCATTGATCTCCACAGCTGAAAGAATCCTAAGAGCATATTTTAATTCTTCATCACTAGCTTGAACCTTGTTAATTAGGTCATCCCATTGATACAAACCAGAATCATGCATTTCGTCGTCTTCATCATATCTGTATGGATTTTCTAAAAGAAGTGCTTTAAGTTTGTCTATTCTCGGGGCAATTTCAAGTAGCTCCATGGTTCCAGGAGCCACCTTAAGAACAGATGCACTCGATGGATTCCCATCTATTGCAAATTGGTCTGATGGAGGTACTAGGAACACAGAATTTGAGGTTCCAACAAATTTAACAGCATAAGTTTTTGACTTTGTGCATAGAACTGCATCTTCAGTTGGCTCTCCTCTTAAGCTTACTCTGAGTAGGGAAGTATGTTTAATGGTTCAACTTTGAAATACTAATATATAATAACAAAGAAAGTTTAGGATACTAATAAGAGTCATTACCTTTGGTTAATGACATCAGGAAGCAGCTTTTCATCAAGCTCAAGAAGAAGCAGGTCATCATGTGGGCCAAAAAGAGGGTGATATATAATCGGGAGTGACGAGTTTGGGGGAACTTTTAGGACTGCTTCAGCTCCTTTCACGCAGCATGATTCAATCGTTTCCATCTTTGGCCTATTTCGATTATCTTCAATTTAAAGACCTAAAAAATAAACAAACCCATGACTAACAAGTAACAACAATCAGACAACTAATTAAACCAAACTATATGACTACACAATCATAAAAAGACAACCAGATAGACTAAAAAGCAATGAAATTTATAACTTGGGATTAGGATAGAATGTCAGTGTGCTACATATACCTTTTGTATAATAATGGCACACTTTCTGACCAAATAACTTAACTAGTCATATACTAGAGCATTGTCTGATGCTTAAAAATCTCTAAGCAGTATTGTGTCCTAAATCCTAATCGGATAGATTTTTCGTCTCCACCCAGTACACATCTTGGTTGACACCACATGAATGTTCATTCTCTAATAAAAGTTAAACAAGGACTTTGGAAAACCAGATGAGATCATATCCAAACCGAAAAACATCCTAAACACCTTTTGAGGATGTATATATGTATTTTTGGGTTAAGTCTTAAGCAAACTAGAAAAAGAAAAACATAGAATTGGTACACAACGGTTTAGTTGGGTCTGAATTAGTTGCAGTACTGCACCTCTTAAGGACTGCAGTTTTCTGAGGGTCTACAAGAAGATCAAAAAATAAAAAAACAATATATAGAATTATGTACAAAAGAATATGAAAACATCTTCTGGCGTCGAGGGAATTGCGCGTATAAAGACGATGGTTCCAAAGGTTGTGATTTTGTTTGACTGTTACTAATGAACCATTATGACTATGAAGAATGACAGTCTATTAAAAAGGGTTTCTTAACCATTCAAAAGGTAGCAGAGACCTTCACTTGTGATAAAGAAAAAAATCATTTCAAAACCCCAAATAATCTTAAAAAATATTTTTATAAGGGCATCATACTTTTGCACAAGTTATGCGAAATGAATATCTTATTGTTTGAGATTATAAAACCAAACAATATTTTATATGCTGACTTGCTACCGTTATAGCTTTTGTTATCGAGTCGGGGTCTCTTTGGAAGCAGTCTCTCTACCTACCAAGATAGAGGAAAGACTCGCCACCACCTACCCAGACCCTGCTCTTGAGTGAGATATACTGGGTTTGTTTGTTAGTTTGTTTGTTATAAAACAAAAATTTAGCTGTGGTTATTGAAAACGGAATACACAATTACGCAAAATACACTCAATTCTATAACATAAACAATCAAGAAAGAAGAGAGAATTCTAAATGTGACCTGATAGGGTTGTTGATTGCGATAAGCTATAATCCTCTGTTCGGAATCTGAAACAACAGATCGAAAGCGAATGAAGAGAACAAAATTAACGAAATCTAAGGAAGTATGATAACGATTAGAGCAGAAGAGTACCTAAATTGGATGTAATCAGCTAAGATGAAGAACGCATTGTTGCTAGGGTTTCGCTTAGTGGGAACAAAAGAGCGGGAAAGTTTAGCCTGAATTGGAGGGAAAACAGCTAATGTGCTTAGATCAATCATAATTTTTTTTAAACGGCCAATGAATAATTAACCGATGAAAGGTTACCCATGCTCGCGAACACAGACAACGCTGGTGACCCGGCTCGCCTATCATTCCAAGGGAAATCAATCACCCAAATGCCAACTGTATAAAACTCTTGACCCACTTGAAGCATATTACACCTAGTGAAACTCCAACTCATGACTTCCACTTTGAAAAGTATAGGATACCTTCTTTTAAACCAGTTGATCTAGGCTTCATTGACAGATCAATCATAACTTTAACTCGAATGTTAACTTGTAAAAAAACTTCACTACTTTGACTCTAAATAGGTTTTGTAAACTATGTTCCGTCAACTACTCGATATGAAATCGGGTTATCTTTATTTAAAATAAATAAAGAGAGAAATAAATGAATGGTTAAAATTTTAAAAATATAGTGATAATGTGACAGATTTTTTAGAGTTTTTGATTTTGCTTATTGAGTGGATTTCTAATCCTTTGGGAAAATAAGTGTTTTTATGATGTTGTAAATGATTAGATGTGTTTTTGAGTGTTTTTAGAATTTGTTAGTGGCTCTTATACATAAATAATACATGATAAAATAACTTTGTAGACTATGTAACATATAAATTACTTTTTACCAATGTTTACGACATAGGCACAGCCTTATTTTCAAACTTCCACAAAGTCTCGAAGTTTAAGCTCAATTACTTTGCTTGTTCATTCTGTTTGTTAAATTTTAACATTTTATTGATTCGATCATTCATAACAAATAGACATAAATGCCCATAAACAAAGTTATTTTACACAAACAAAAAATATACAAAGTGTTACACAGAAGCAACCTTTTCCATTTTTGTTTGATTCATTCACAACCATACTGACAACATACATCATTTGCCCTTATTACTCTTTAAAATGTGTGCAAAGTGAACCGTAAACATTGCTGATAGCGAATGACCTCTACCGAAACAAGGTTAACCACATATATCACGTGTTCAAGATAGTTTGAAATTTGTGAGATTAACCGAACCAAGAACCGCCCTAAGAGAAATTGAGTTCTAAGAGGGATTATTTTCTACTGGAAGTGTCCCAATGAAAGGGATCATATAAGTACAAAATAGAACAATGATGAGGTGATATAAAACAACATTCTTGATCTGATCATGAATCATTTGACCTTGAAACCAAGCAAAGAGCATGTGATGCACCAATGGCAACCGCGACAACATCATGGGACCCCAAACTGTCATCATCCTTAAGAAACTTTACTTCTATTGGAAATGGTTGAATCTCTGGCAGACCCGGGACGCCTAGTTGACCATCCTTTGCATTTCCCCACATGTACAGCTTACCCTCATCTGCATATGCAAACAAAATCAGCTTTAGTACCTTTATAGCATTCATAGTATAATCTTCATCTCCATCTCTATGATCTTAACTAAATATCAACTTTCACTACATTTTGTTTAGCCTACCACATCTCATTCACCATCTTCATCTTTATCTTTATCTCACTTGCAAACACTTTCTTTTTCTAAGATAATCAAACATTTATAGAGATGATGAATATTCATTAATGAATTGCTATATTTGGAGAATAACTATTAAAAAGCTTAAATTTTTAGGATTTTCAATCATATAATAAGGTGACTATTGATTTGTGGTTTTTCCATTCTTGTATACCTTGATATATCAATGATTAATGTAACATAAACTAAAATTTGGTATCAAAATGCCTCCTTGATCTCAAGTAGCAAAGCTTATTTTGAAGGTATTCGTACAGGTGGTAATTTTAAGATTTTAACCAGTTTACTTATAATGGTTGCCTTTTTATTTCAAACATATCAATATAAAAAGTTAAGCTAAGAAGGGGAACCAGTCGAATGGGTTGAAAGGTCTAGCAAAGCCTAATCTTTAAGCATACAACCTCCTATATCATTTAATTCAAACCTTACCTGTTACAGCAGCTGATGAAGATCCACCACAAGCAATATAAACAACTTTTTCAGAAGCTAGAGACTCAATAACTGTGGGAACAGGTTGATTTTGTGTAGAAAAGTGTCCCAACTGCCCATGTCCACCATACCCCCAAGATAATACTCGACCTTCATCTTTAAAATTATAAAATAGAATAATATCAGTTTTTCATAAGCAAACTAAAATTCCACCCTTAGCTAAAATCTGATAAATTTGGATTTGCCATACCAGTTAGAGCAAGAGAATGATATCCACCACTTGCTATTTGAATGACACAAACACCCTCCAAACCAGGAATAGGTTGAGGCTTCCAACCACCCACCCGATTACCTCTTCCAAGTTCATTGTTCGAATTTGCTGCCACAAAAAGATGTTAAGGCTACATTTTTTTTTCGCAGATTAATATTTTGGAAAAATTAGAGAAATTTCGTACCACCCCAGCTCCACAAACGGCCATCATTGGTGATGACCGTTGTAAAAAACCCACCACATGCAACAGAAACAACAGGCACTGGTAATGCTTTCACTTTGGTAGGTATACTAAGTCCGCCAGCTTCATTTGGGCCACGATTAGGACCGAGCCCAAGTCTGCCTTCCCCTTCATCTCTTCCCCAAGTATGCAGGTGACCTACATAGACCATGTATATAACAACACAAATGGTATTTTAATAAAATGTCAGTGGCCAAAATAAGAACTGTTATGTTACGATTGTAACATGAGAAACTATTTGATAATATAATAGGTTGGAAAAAGGGACTCCACCTTCTTCAGTGATGGCAGCCGTATGTGTGCCACTGGTTGCAATTCGACTAATTTTGCCCTCCCAAGTGCCTTCTACTCTTTTGGGAAGGAGTTCTCTAGTATAAACCGAATGGCCAAGAGCACCAAAGCCACCATAACCCCTGTAAACTTCATTATAAACCGCAAAAATAGCATTATTTGAATGTAACATGTACCGATGGGCTTGTAGCCTAGCAGTATCAAGGTGTGCAGTTAAAGTGAAGGTGTTCCTTCCTTGGTGGTTGAAGGTTTTAGTCCCATGGTGGACAATTGTGTAGATTTATAAGTGAGTTTAGAGGGTGTGAGTCAGCCATTCTAAAAAAATAAAAAGGGTAACATTTACACTCAAAGGGTCTTTTTGGTGCCTCTGAAAACTCTCTGATAAATTGATAATCATATTTTTCTCACTCCATTCTAGAGGAAAAAGTTTATTGAGCATACCAAAACACAAATGACTAATACTATTTAAGATTACCACATGAACACGTTTAAGATTTCTGTAGCACCCCAATTTTTCAATGTCTTATGATCCGAAATTTATATTTCGTCTAATAAATAATAAAATCCATTCAAATTGTGTTGCAACAAACTCATTTTGAAAAGCCTGCCAAAGCCTAATCATTGCATCATCGCATCATCACATTACTTGCTCCTGATGCGCACATTTTAAACCCAAGGACTCACTAGCTCAAAATGGACCATTCACTAATCCTCATCTACACTGATACCATAAGGCATTTGGGCATTCACTTCATAACATAAAGAGTTTTAGTCAATACACTTCACAATTAAGGGTAACTTCCATACAATCTAGCCCACCCAATGCAAAACTGCTCATGATCACATCATATATGAAAAATGATAGCGATAATTTCCAATTCAAACTAGCATAGATTCAATGAAACAACTCAGAGGTGAAAATTAGATCCAATTTGATGCTGTTCATTAGCAGATTAACAGCTCACAGGATCACAGGATCAGAACAATTTCCATCAGTTCAGCACATTTCACAATTAAGGACAAAATAACTGACCATGTGAACACTCGACCACCGGAATCAAGCGCGACGGAGTGAAGTCCACCAAGAGCAACACTCCGAACCGACTCGACGTTAGGGTTCACAGTTGGTCGGAACACGGTGGATTCATCACCAAACCCTAGGCGACCACCGTCGCCTTTGCCCCAATCCACAACCTCCCGTCAATTAACACCGCAGAATGAAACAATCCACAAGCAATTCCAATTTCCAACTGCTTGTTGTCATTATCATTATTATTATTGATGGGAGATGCAGTGGAGGATGAAGACAGACGATAAGAGTTAGGAGGAAGGAGGATTGATGAAATGGGAGAAGGGTAGATTTGGGAATCTTCTTTGCCGGTGCCGAGTTGGCCGGAGGAGCCTCTGCCCCATGCGAGTAGTTGAAGAGTAACGGTGTCGCCGGAGGTGGCGGTGGTGGTGGTGGACTTGTATAGTATTGGAGTTTGCCGGTGGCGGTGGTGGCGGCGGCGGTGGTTAGTGTACGGCGGAGTTGCCGGAGGGACATTTTTGTGTTTGGGGTTTTGACTTGGTTTCCGTAGGGGTTTATTTGTTCACGATCACACCTCAAAAATAGATATTCTTTTAAAACCGTACGTACTTGGTTTGTTGGCTAGATTTCAACCGACAAGGCTCTATCTTAGCTAGATTTCAGCCGACAAGATTTTTATTCTTGTTAGATTTTAGCCGATGACTGCGGCATATGTTTTATTTTGTTAGGTTTTTTTTGTGACATCATGTGTTTTTTTTTCTATTCGGGTTAAAATCTAGTCTTCTTAGTAGACCAAAGTTATGTGATATTTTCAAATTGATTGATTTTGCGGATATGTGGCAGTCCACTCTGGTCAGGAACGCCGCAACAAGGGGGCGTGAGCCGGGATGCTATGGGGGTGACATGAGGGGCATCAGGGGTGAAATGTAGCCGTTGGGATATGTGAATAGAACCCCTCATAACATACGTGAATAGAGTCCTGATAGAATCTCTCACACACTCGATCTAAAAATAATCATAAAAATTGTATGATGTATTGTTTGAAATGTCATGAGAGCAAGAGTTGCATAATCATTAATCACTAAATATATCAAATATGAAGTAAAAACATAAAATGTTTATACGATTTTTATAGTTTTATACTTACAATTGGTTCTTTGTAAAACTAACATTTGCTTGTTTGTCTCCAGACCTTAGTAGTTTTACTTGTTCCTTTATTAATTTACATCCGCGACTTCAATAGTTACGGAGAAGTAACATGAAATTCATACAATATGTTGTGATAAAACTTGATTAAGACCGATCTTCCCCAACTTATTTCTCACTCATTAGAAATAATCTCGATAATATAAAATTTTCTTCATAAATATCCAATAACCATTCCACAAAACATAAAGGTACAATACCAGATTTCGAGATAAAATACTTAAAAAACACGGTTTTAAGTAAAAACACTCAATAATAGTCATTTATATAGTAATGCCAACCAATCATTATTACTACTAAACATAATAAAACCAGAAAAAAAATGTTATAAAAAGCTCGTAACTTTTCGTCACCATAGTTTAGGAAAGAGTTCCCATAAGATCAAGTAGTGTAGCATTGTTTAACCACCACCTGATCCATACTTCTTGCCAAAGATGAGCAGCTGCAGTTTGTCGTAGCCGGAGAGCACACCGGCACCAGCAATGGCTCGGAGAATATTGGCGGTCGCACCCTTGAACAAAGACTTAGGCCCCTCATTCTTCAAGATCTGAGTGAATGCATCCATTGAACCCTTGTACTTAACGGCTTGACCAGATGTCATCATCATTCTTCTTCTTACAGTGTCAATCGGGTACGACGCAACCCCAGCGCCATTCGTGATCAGCCAACCAAGTGCAAAACTTGCAAAGAAATTATCCTGCAAATGCACCCCAATTCAAACAATCATCAACACCTAATGTTATTAATTTGTGTGACAATTTTGAACCATAGTTTATCCAGGACATGAATTTTGTTACCATTGGTTAAAACATAATTTTTTTTTTCCTAAAAGTAGTTCTTTTTTGACTTATTTTTTTAGAGTAAATATGTACTCTATAGAATTTAAACCCTTAACTTTTTAGGTGTAGGATACATCATTTTAACCACCTGAATATCTTATTGAAAACCATTTTTGAATGTAAGTAGTCTAGTTTCACATGGAATAAAGGGTAGATGAGACCTTATTGTATCAGTTGGATTTTTGTTGGGTATGTTTGTTTTTACGTTGATGGTTAGATGAGAGTGAGACCCTACTGTACCAATTGGATTTTTGTTAGGTATGTTTGTTTGTTTCTACGCTGATGGTTAGTTACCTGCAAACTTCCTGTGAGAACAACTGGCTTCAAAGAATCGTATAAACCAAAGTACAAGCCACGATAGACTATAATACCAACACATGAAATGGTAAACCCTCGATAAAGCCCCGCGATACCATCAGTGGCTAGTGTCTTTTTGTAAACATCAACCAAACCATTGAACTGCCTTCCTCCACCGCCTTTCTTCGCAGCCTTAGCATCATTCGCCAAACGGGTCCTCGCATAATCGAGTGAATAAACGAAAAACAGAGAACAAGCACCTGCAGCACCTCCAGATGCTAAATTACCTGCAAACCATGGCCAGTACCCATCTACATCTTTCTTTTTGTTGAAAAGCTTCTTGAAGTAATCTTTGAATGCAAAATTCAAAGCCTACATTCAAAAATCACATAATTAGCTATTACTTTTTTCTAAACTAACAACTCCTAGATTTGTTTTTTTTTTATAAATATAGAACGCCCAACCTCTTTGGTTGTGAAGTATAATGAGATATGATACTTAACTATCACGATGTCCCTTAGTACTGTTAATTATTTAGTTACGTTTTACCAAATGGCATGTGGCCTTACGGTACCATGCATAAGTGGTTGAGGTATCAAGTATTATGTGGACAAATGTGTAAATTTAGGCACATGATCGGAGAATGTGAGAATTAACTGTTCTAGAAGTTAATTTTTTAGAACAGGTAATTCACTCATTCTCTAAATTTACACTAGTTTCCATCACAAGATCAGAATCCTCAATCACTTACGAATAAACACCTTTATTACATAGTACGATACTGTTAGACTATAAACGTTTTCAGCACATAATTAGTTAATCAAACATATGATATCAAAACTTTTGTTACTAGCCTGTGTTGGGAAGTAACGAATGACATTAGCAGTGTTTCCTCTCCACAATGAAATAACACCTTCTTCTTTAACAGTTCGAGCAAAACATTCACCAATTCCTTTGTAAGGTTGAGACAACCGACCCGCCTTGATCATCTCATCCTGGTTCTGGATCAAGAGCTTGACACGTTCAATCGGGGCTGCAGCCGTTTTTGACACGGCTGCAGACACTCCACCCATAAGGAAATCTATGGCGAACCCTGACAACCCTTTTTCCGCTGGGGCTTGAACACATACAGAAGATGGTTCAAGCACAAGCGGAAGCTTGGGTTGTCGCTGCACCGGGTGTTCAAATGCGGCATTCGTGTAGCCTATGTTGCGAAATTGGTCATAACCATGAAACTGTGTCATGGTTGATGCAAGGAGACCCCCTGCAGCTAGCTTTTGGGAAACAGTTGGATGATATGTTTGTTCAATCATGTCTACCCTATAAATAAACAAACATAAATTTGAGCTTTTACAAATTAAATGATGAATATGTGATTAAAACAAAGATTAAGAAGAGATGTAATCATGCTTAATCTCAGATTAAAAACATTAAGAAAATAGTGTTTTTGTAAAGAAAATATGACGTATAATGACCAAAATACATGTTGGAGAGCAAAATATTCTCTATGTTATAACTAAAGTTTATATAAAAATATAGATAAAAAACCAAACAAGGTTATAAAACTATGTATTTTATTTTATATCAATATAAATTGTTTTGATTGACTATATGTACACATCAAAAAAGAAAGAACTTCTTACAACAACGTATCACTAAAAGCAGTCTCATTTCACTCTTTTTAAAGTCCAACAGTAGCTCTACTATGAATATCTTATAAAAAGAAACCAAAGTTGTTAGAAACTTGCATTAGAAAACTAGTATATCGCTAACAATGTATACAAAACATGATCAATCAAAATCATAGATATGTGAAACCGGAACATTGGCAATAATCACAATCATACGCAGAAATGCCGATAAGATCTTAAAACAAACCTATGTAAGGAGATGGAAAATAAGAAACTGAGACACGATATATTAATCTAGCTATCTAATATACATCGCTAACGGTGTATACAAAACATAACCGATGATCGAAGAACCTGTCGAAAGCTTCCGATGGATAACATACCTAGAGATTTTGACAAAACGTAAGAGAAAGAATGATGCGAGTTACCCTTTTTAGAGGGAGATGGAAAGGATGAGAAGAATTCAAGGTGTTAACAAATTAAGGTGCAAAAAATATGGCTTACCGTTGAACTCGCTCTTTGACCGTTATGTGGTGGCTGTTTCACGTTTTTTTTCTTTGACCTATAATATTCTTGTATATTTGTTCATACAATAAAAGCATTAACTCAAAGGATGAAGAAATTAGTAGTGTAAATTTGTGACATAATGGAACGTATCATGAAATTTGTGAGTTTGGGTTTTGTCTAAACAGGTTCGGGTCAGTTTTTGATTGAACTTGTGAATATTTTTAGTTAAGCGGGTCATGTTTGGAGCGACTTGACGGGTTTACGGTTGACCTGTTTTATTTTATACTTATTTTTTAATATGTGTTTTATGTGGGGGCTTTAAAGGGGTTAGTATTTCACTATTTGTTATAAAATATGGAATTAAAGGAAAAATGAGTATAGAGTTTTATTGTTTAAATGTATTTGTTTTATACACATTTGCATTCTTAGTTGTAAATTTGTAATTTTTAGGGTATTAGTATGTAGTAATATGATTAAAATAAAATTTAGCTCATGTAAACCCTCGAAAACTCGTGTTGGAGTTCACTGTATGACATGATTTCTACGCATGTGTAGCATAACCTATCAATCTATAAACATGACCCATTTAACACCTTTAGAATAAATGATTGCATTCTGTTTGTTACACAATGTTTGTTACACAGCGTTATTACATAATATAACATAAAAAGACGCATCGCACACAATATACATCATATACTTCATAAACATGCAACCAAACAACTCTCCAACAAGCACAAATGTTTAGAGAGCAAAACTACAATGTAGATGTCAAAACTACCATCTAATAAATATTCATAATAATTGATTTTGAATTAAACAATGACACTAAAATCACTTTCAAGATCTTCATAAAAAGATGAACACAAAATATTCAAATTTCAAGATAACCCATGAGCCTAAAGATCAAATCCCTCACTTGAATCAATTCCTTTCCTTTTGAAGTCTTTCCACATCCTGTACAAATTGAACATGCTACTTTTCTTGCAAATCTTCGCCCCAATATTATATGCGGTGGCACTATTCGCTCATATTCATAATCATCTTCAAATAAATCAGATTCTACATATCCAACACGCGATACGCTTTTTGGAATACTGATTGGAATTGAATGTTTTTTTGGTTTCTTCTTGCCTTTGGTCTTTAACTTGTAATGTTGCCATCCGGTGTGATTTTCTTGTGTGTTTTGTGCTTCAATCTCGACAAAAGCAACTTCTGATTCGTCAAATTCTTCGCCCGTCATGGTGTTTTTGAAGTTTGAAGAATAAATGATGGTAAAGGAATGAAATTTGTATACATTGGAGAATTGAGAATGTGATTGATGTGTGAAAGCAACGAAAATGAGTCGTACAAGGCACAACTTCGACATTGTGTGTGATTACATGTGCAAGATTATTATTAAATGTTTTCTTATACACATAAAAGTCTTTTGCTTTTAATAATCAACATCTTTTATACCAAACGATTTGTCTAAGCAATTTTGCATGTAATCGTGCGTAGGTTAGGATCATTACAGAACCACTTTTTATTTTCAGAACTACAGAACCATTGATTTACATAAATGTATATTAAGTCTGGTAATACTTGACCTGTTTTATATATGTGTATATCAGACATGAACAATAAACTATAAAAAACAACTAAATATCACCAGGTTTAACTTACATCTATGTAAACCAATGGTTTATAATTTACATTTATGTAAGTCAATGGTTCTTTTGGTTCTGAAAATAAAAATGGTTCTGTAATGATCTTGATCCATCGTGCGTATCCCTTAATTATATTGTTTTTTGATACTATAAATACGTATATAAGTCCCTCCTAGTATAACCCGAAGTTTATGAAAAAACAGTCAGGCCAGCATGTCAATGGGTTTAGATAAACATATTATACAAGTCAAAGAAACTTGGCTCGTATATGAAAATAAGTTCTATATCGTTAAATGTCGCCTCACAATATTATCTGGTTTTTAAAACTAATCAGGTATTATATCGCTAAATACAACCTGGTGTTTCGGTACTAGGTAACCGAGTTTTTTTTGTCCTTCAAGAAAAAATGCATAAATCCTTGTAAATTGATGCTGCAGCTGGTTATATATCACTATTTCTCCTTTTATTCTTTTAATACAAAACTAGGTTTTATACCAGGACGTGCGTTGCGCGTCTTAAGAACGGGAGAACCCGAGGCTCAGACAACCTAGCATCATAGCCACAACTTAACTGTTACACCAAGACAACCTAGTGTGACAACCCGAATTTTTCAATTAATACTATTAAAAATAACTTTCTCCGTTTAGCGCGAATTAACTAACTTTACTATTTTGCAAGGATAATAATAATAATAATAAAAATAATAATAAAACTGATAATAATAATAATAATAATAATAATAATAATAATATTGATTTAACAAAGTTCAGGGGGTTAATTTGTTAATTTGGAAACTTATTTTAAAAGTCTCCACATGAAATAATAAACCAAGAAAAGTTGAGGGGCTGTTTTTGAAAATTGTTTTAAAAAAATCCCAACCCGCCGCCCGTACCCCGATCCCCCTTCGGCCAACTCCGGCCATTGCTCCGACGACCCCCTAAACGCCAAAATCACGCGGTTTCAATGCAAACAAAAGCTCCCGACACATTCGAGTGGGAGTTTCGAACTCGTGGGGTCTTGAAAATTGAATAATGGTGTCGGTTTGGTGTGGTTTCCACCTTCGACCGAAAGTCGGCCGACACACTCATAAAATACGGCACTAAACTAAATAATAATCAAAATTAAGCGCACTAACACCATCGTATGAATGCTTATAAGCAAATACAACTTACAATTACAACTGGAACAAACTAAATCAGTGAAGTCAATCATCACTTTCATCATCGACCTGCAACTTGGTCGAACTCCATCTTCTGAGCAACATTGATCGAAATTGATAGAGGGCTATTGGTCATAATCAAGTGGGGAAGCTTCCTGCAAAGTTAAGTCGAGTATAAACATCATTTGCTACCCGAATCATTCACGACCTAGCCACGGACTGTTCTTCGTCTAGTTCATCATCCAAACAATACTAATTCGGGTAATTGAACATACATACATACTCGTTTATACATGGGGATCAAAAGCCCCATGAATTCATTCGTTAACAGAATCAAATTGATGATCAATTTGATTAAAGATTGAACTAGGGTTCTTGATTTGGGGAAAGGCTTTCGGGTGTGTTTAAAAGATTTGGAACCCGGGTTATGTCGCGGCTCAGGCCCTTGGTTTACCGGTTCCATGATCCCATATCAGCCATGAGGTCCCGGGTTCGACCCCGGGCCACCTCATTTATTTTTTTAAGGCTTTTTAAGCCTCTGAAAAATAAGTAAAAATTCTCAAAAATTATAAAAATAATTTTTATAAACATTTCCTATTTAAAAGGTTACATAAATATTTTCTGTAAATTTATTTTATTTAAAAACCGTAATAATATTTATAAATTAATATTTATAAATATTACAAATAACTATTTTCATAAAAATGGACACTAGATCTTGCTTGATTATAACCATGAAAATCAAAGGAATTATATATTTTAATTTCATCAATATTGTAACGAATATTTAAACAATGCGTCAAACCCTATACATAAATACATAATACATTATGTATATATTAACCGGATAATACGCTATCGTAATAACATTTATTTCAAAAGAATATATACGTAATATATTTAAACATTATCAGATGTTGAACCCTAGATTATAATTAAACTCAAACAAATATATCAAATCGTTTGCGTCAAACCCAAACCGACCCGAATCCAACCAAATATATCTATTTGCATTTGAAGCCGTTTTAAAGACGTAATTACAATTAATAATAGGTGTCGAACGTGTTTGATCGTGCATTGCCTTATTCTGTGAAGCTTTTGTTCATAACTTCAATTCAAGGTGAGTTTACAGCCCCACTTTTACTTTATACTCTTTTTGGGGGAGAGAAACATGCTGTTTTCATAAACGTTACATTACATTGGGTTTTTGTAATACTGCATATACTTGATACTATGGTGTTATACTTTGCCCTTCGGACCGTTAATATGCAAATAGCGAGGTGATTGTTAGTAGATCTACTGGGAGTGACATACCCCACCCGGGCTAGGTCGCGCTAGCACAACGTTCGCAAACGGGTGAACAGTTAGCCTGTTAAAGGTTGTGGTGTGTGATCCACAATCGGGCCTACTTTATTATTTGATTACATGTCAGCTCGGTCGTGACTTCATACATATAGTGATCATTATGGACTAGCTAACCATTATATGCTTTAATTACAAAATCCGGGAAATTACATACTTGACGGATTACATAATCTGGGAATTTCATTATACTTATCGGATTAATAAATCCGGGAATTTCATTATACTTATCGGATTAATAAATCCAGGGATTTCATTATACTTGACGGATTATATAATCCGGGAATTACATAGTTGACGGATTACATAATCCGGGAACTTCATTACTGAAAATTACTGTTTTCTGATAAACCTGTGAACTCACCAGTCTTGTACTGAGATTTTTGCATGTTTTCTCTCAGGACATTGATGTGGCACATTTAGGAGCACAGCATCTACAGCATGTCATTCCATATTCACCACAAACTGTTTTCAAGATTTAAATTTGCATTTACTTTACATAAACTGGATTGGACACGTGTTTGCGTGGTCCAAAACTATTGTTAAATGTTTCACTGTATTTGCTTCCGCACTACTTAAATGTATTTGGTCTGTTTCATTTAAAATTAAGCAACTTATATGATTTGTAATTATCGAGTCGTTTGGTGTAACTGATGCTTATCTGAGATCCTGGTTATGTCACACGCCTGACGGTAAAACCCCGTACATGGATTTTGAGGGTGTGACAGATTGGTATCAGAGCATTAGTTATAGCGAACTAAAATGAACTTTGCATCTCATCTGCATTGCATTTTAGACTATAGCTGGATTTGCATTAGTTACACACACATAGATTACTAAGCTATGCCTACTAAATTGGTTGCCTGGAAATTTTTTGCTTTAACATATCCCTGTGAGCATATGGCTACCGGGATGGTGGCTCCAAGTTGCTGTGAGTCACGGGAGAGTTTGTGTGCATTTGACATCGCCTAAATGCTCTTCGTGATTTGTGTGACACATAGACACGTGTATTCTGGATTTCCTGGCAAAAGGCCCTCGGGCTAAGGCAAGCATATCGCATAAATCTCATTGCGAGACCTGGTATGCTTACCTGGGGATTTCTGGGATGAGTGATAAACTATGGTCAATACACAGGTCTCTAAGGCAAATGGGTCAAATTACCTTGGCGTGTCAATGATTCCCAAACTCTACTTATCCTTTCGTACACTTTGATTGATCGACCCCAATATAATATATACATATTTGGTACTTCTATCATTGATGACCATAATACTTGACAAGATATGTTAACCTGATAGGAGGAACCGGGGTGATCATGCAAAGCAAATTACTATTACGGGTGCACACGTAATTGTAATTTGTCGTGCATGCTAAGTCCGGTAAGTCTAGTCAGGTGGTAACATTGTAGTCAGTATAAGTCATCATTCCTACACGTTGAGCAAGAAAGCCTCGGTTCTCATAGAACATAGCCACTGATGTGGAAACTATTTATCAGTTCTATTTGTAGGAATGCTCACACTTACCTTGAATTTGGACGAAATTCAAACTATGACATTTGTGTTAATCCCTCGGATTCGGGCTGATTCTCTAGCTTGTCTATTTCTTTAAATCTTTGAATTTCTCTTCATTTTCATTCCAAGACAAAAGGACTATTTTCATATGACTGATAGCTTTTGATATTTGGTAATGTAAAGAATGTCTGGAAGAGGACGTGGACGTGGAAGAGGTAACATCTCACTGACGCCTGCAGAATTGGCAGCAATAATCAATCATAGTATTACCGCAGCATTGGCAAACCAACCCCCTCCACAGCAGAACCCTATTGACCAACCGACTTGCACCTACAAGTCCTTTATGGACTGCAAGCCTAACCCGTTCAATGGAACTGAGGGAGTGGTGGGACTGCTCCGTTGGTTCGAAAAGCTAGAGTCGGTGTTCGAAATCTGCAACTGCCCTGCTGGGAATAGGGTAAAATATGCTACTGGCACACTGGATGGTGCTGCTCTGAGCTGGTGGAATACACAAGTTCAGATGCTGGGCGTTGAAGCTGCAAACGCCAAAACATGGGTAGAATTCAAGAATCTGTTGAAAGAGGAGTACTGTTCACGAGACGAAATACAAAAACTGGAAACTGAATTTTGGAACCTGAAGATGGTAGGTTCTGAAATCGAAGCCTACACAACTCGTTCTCACGAGTTGGCTACTCTGTGCCCTACTATGGTTAACCCGGCTTACAAACGGGTTGAAAGATACATCGACGGACTGGTACCTGAAATCCAGAGCATGGTCACCACTGCTAGACCAGCTACCATTCAGTAAGCTGTTCAACTGGCCCACAAGTTGACTGACCAGGCCGTCACACAGGGTAAACTGCCCCCGCGAGGTGCTGCATCGGGTTCCAATGAAAATAAGAGGAAATGGGAACCTTCTGCCAGTGGGAAGCAATCTTCATTCTCCACTCATCAGCAACAACAACACAGGAAGTTCAATCCGTCCTAATCTTCTCATAACGTGGGGAATTCAGGCAGCTATCATGGAAATCTTCCAAAGTGCAGCAAATGCAAGTTCCTTCATACTGGGCAGTGCACAAGGAACACTTGTGAGAGGTGCGGAAAATTTGGGCATATTGCCAAGTATTGTAGGGTAAACCTCTCGGGAAAGGAACCTTAACAGCAGCAGAACTACAATCAGATTGTGTGTTTTGAATGTGGACAATCCGGTCACTTTAAAAGGGACTGTCCGAAACTGAAAGGGAATGGTAACAATGGTGCTGCTGATAAGCCCAAAGATAACAACAATGGTGGTGGCGGTGGCAGAGGCAGAGTCTTCATCATGGGCTCAGGTGAGGCTCGAAACGACCCTACTGTAGTATCTGGTAGATTCTCTATTAATGGGTGTTATGCCTCTGTTTTATTTGACTCTGGTGCTGATAAGAGTTATGTGTCCACCAAGTTTAGTAAAACACTAGGGATGGTGCCTACTGACTTGAGTTCTAAGTATGCCATAGAAATAGCCGATGGTAGGACGATAACAGCAACACAAGTGTTTAAAAACTGTAAACTAGGCTTAACCGGACACACTTTCAGCATAGACCTTATTCCCGTCACACTAGGAAGCTTTGATGTAGTAGTCGGGATGGATTGGTTATCCCAAAATAGTGCTGAGATCGTTTGCAAGGAAAAGCTGATCAAGTTACCTATTTCGGGCGATGAAATTCTTACAGTGGAAGGTGAAAAGGTGGGTGCGGTGGTCGGCATCATATCATATTTGAAGGCACAGAAATGTCTCAGAAAAGGACACCTACCTGGCCTTCCTCCACACAGACAGGTAGAATTTCAAATTGAACTAGCACCAGGAGCAACTCCGATCGCTCGGGCGCCGTACCGTCTAGCACCGAACGACCTACAAGAGCTGTCTAAGCAATTGCAAGAGTTGTTAGACAAAGGATTCATACGTCCCAGCTCTTCACCTTGGGGAGCTCCAGTGTTTTTCGTTAAAAAGAAAGATGGAACCTTCAGGATGTGTATTGACTACCGCGAACTGAACAAGGTGACAATCAAGAATATGTATCCACTTCCACGCATTGATGATTTGTTCGACCAGTTGCAAGGATCAAGTTACTATTCCAAGATTGACTTAAGATCAGGTTATCATCAGTTGAGGGTTCGAGGGGAAGACATCTCCAAGACTGCGTTTCGAACACGCTATGGGCACTACGAGTTCACCGTAATGCCTTTCGGGCTGACCAATGCCCCAGCAGTTTTCATGGACCTCATGAACCGTGTCTGCAAACCTTATCTGGATAAGTTTGTCATTGTCTTCATTGATGACATACTAATCTACTCCAGTAATAAGGAAGATCATGAGGGACATTTGAGAACCATACTGGAATTGCTAAGAGATGAACAGCTTTACACAAAGTTCTCAAAATGTGACTTCTGGATGCGTGAAGTGCAATTCCTTGGGCATGTGGTGAATGAAAAGGGTATACAGGTTGATCCTTCAAAGATTAAAGCAATCAAGGATTGGCCGACACCAAGACGCCTACTGAGGTGCGACAATTCCTTGGTTTGGCAGGTTATTACCGGAGGTTTATCGAAGGATTTTCTAAATTGGCGCAACCATTGACTGCCCTGACTCATAGGGGAATAATTTATAAGTGGGGTAGCAAAGAGGAAACAACGTTTCAGGCGCTTAAAGACAAACTCTGCAGCGCACCAATCCTAGCCTTACCAGAAGGAACTATGACTTTGTTGTTTACTGTGATGCATCCATCCAGGGTTTGGGATGTGTATTGATGCAACATGACAAAGTCATAGCTTATGCATCTAGACAGCTCAAGGTGCATGAGAAGAACTACACAACGTATGATCTGGAACTAGGAGCTATAGTGTTTGCCTTGAAGATCTGGAGGCACTACTTATATGGAACCAGGTGCACGATCTATACAGATCATAAGAGCCTCCAGCACATATTTGACCAGAAAGAATTGAATATGCGGCAACGACGGTGGGTAGAGTTACTCAATGATTATGACTGTGTGATCAAGTATCATCCGGGTAAGGCTAATGTGGTAGCCGATGCCCTTAGTCGTAAGGAAACCCTAAAGCCTCGTCGGGTGCGCGCATTACAAATGACTATCCACTCTGACCTACCAGTGCAAATCAAAGCTGCTCAATCTGAGGCCTTGAAAACAGAGAATCTCAAAGCAGAATCCATGCGAGGGATGGAGAAACAGTTGGAGGTTAAAGCTGATGGAATTCATTATTTTATGAAACGGATCTGGGTACCACAGTACGGGAACTTGCGAGAGCTGATAATGGATGAAGCTCATAAGTCACGTTACTCGATCCATCCAAGTTCAGACAAGATGTATCAGGACCTGAAAGAATTTTACTGGTGGCTGAAAATGAAAGCAGAGATAGCCACATACGTAAGCAGATGCCTAACTTGTTCCAAGGTTAAGGTAGAATACCAGAGACCATCCGGTTTACTCCAACAACCGGAAATTCCAGTGTGGAAATGGGAGCAGATCTCAATGGACTTTGTCACGAAGTTACCTAGGACTCCCAGCGGATGCGATACCATTTGGGTTATAGTAGATCGCTTAACGAAATCCGCAGACTTTCTGGCAATCCGAGAGACTGATCGAATGGAGAAGCTGACACGTATCTATTTAAGGGAAATAGTCTCTCGGCATGGCGTGCCGATATCTATCATTTCTGATCGTGACGCTCAGTTCACTTCTTATTTCTGGCAATCATTACAACGATCATTGGGAACGCGGCTGGATATGAGTACCGCGTATCACCCGCAGACCGGTGGTCAAAGTGAGCGTACGATCCAGACACTGGAAGACATGCTGCGTGCCTGTGTGATTGATTTTGGCAGCAGCTGGGAAACTCATTTACCATTGGTTGAGTTCTCCTATAATAACAGTTATCACACCTCGATCAAGGCAGCTCCATTTGAGGCACTGTATGGACGTAAGTGCCGATCTCCTATCTGTTGGGCAGAAGTAGGAGAAAGCCAACTTACAGGACCTGAACTTGTGCACGAAACGACTGAGAAGATCGTGCAAATTCGTAACCGTATGGCAGCAGCACGTGATCGACAAAAGAGTTACGCTGACAAGCGTCGTAAGCCATTGGATTTTCAGGTTGGTGACAAAGTACCGCTGAAAGTCTCACCCTGGAAAGGTGTAATACGCTTTGAAAAATGGGGGAAACTAAACCCTAGGTACGTGGGGCCGTTTGAGATTGTCAAACGGATTGGCCCGGTGGCTTATCAGCTGAACTTACCTGACCAACTCAATGGAGTACACAATGAGTTTCACGTGTCAAACCTAAGGAAGTGCCTTGCTAATGAATCACTGGTTGTTCCATTAGAAGAACTGGAAATCGATGAACAGCTTCATTTCGTTGAAGAACCAGTAGAGATTATGGATCGAGAAGTCAAGACACTAAAGCGTAGCAAAATTCCCATTGTGCGCGTTAGATGGAACTCTAAGCGTGGCCCAGAATTTATCTGGGAACGCGAGGACCAAATGAAGAAGAAGTACCCACAACTGTTCAAAGATCAGACCTCTATTTCTTAAGAAATCGTCAGAAAACTTAGTGTGTCTATGGTCTGGATAACTGACCTGTTTGTTTTAATTTTCGGGATGAAAATTCCTGCAACAAGGGGATAATGTGACAACCCGAATTTTTCGATTAATACTATTAAAAATAACTTTCTCCGTTTAGCGCGAATTAACTAACTTTACTATTTTGCAAGGATAATAATAATAATAATAATAAAATAATAATAAAACTGATAATAATAATAATAATAATAATAATAATAATAATAATAATAATAATAACAATATTGATTTAACAAAGTTCAGGGGGTTAATTTGTTAATTTGGAAACTTATTTTAAAAGTCTCCACATGAAATAATAAACCAAGAAAAGTTGAGGGCCTGTTTTTGAAAATTGTTTTAAAAAAATCCCAACCCGCCGCCCGTACCCCGATCCCCCTCCGGCCAACTCCGGACATTGCTCCGGCGACCCCCTAAACGCCAAAATCACGCGGTTTCAATGCAAACAAAAGCTCCCGACACATTCGAGTAGGAGTTTCGAACTCGTGGGGTCTTGAAAATTGAATAATGGTGTCGGTTTGGTGTGGTTTCCACCTTCGACCGAAAGTCGGCCAACCCACTCACAAAATGCGGCACTAAACTAAATAATAATCAAAATTAAGCGCACTAACACCATCGTATGAATGCTTATAAGCAAATACAACTTACAATTACAACTGGAACAAACTAAATCAGTGAATTCAATCATCACTTCCATCATCGACCTGCAACTTGGTCGAACTCCATCTTCCGAGCAACATTGATCGAAATTGATAGAGGGCTATTGGTCATAATCAAGTGGGGAAGCTTCCTGCAAAGTTAATTCGAGTATAAACATCATTTGCTACCCGAATCATTCACGACCTAGCCGCGGACTGTTCTTCGTCTAGTTCATCATCCAAACAATACTAATTCGGGTAATTGAACATACATACATACTCGTTTATACATGGGGATCAAAAGCCCCATGAATTCATTCGTTAACAGAATCAAATTGATGATCAATTTGATCAAAGATTGAACTAGGGTTCTTGATTTGGGGGAAAGGCTTTCGGGTGTGTTTAAAAGATTTGGAACCCGGGTTATGTCACGGCTCAGGCCCTTGGTTTACCGGTTCCATGATCCCATATCAGCCTTGAGGTCCCGGGTTCGACCCCGGGCCACCTCATTTATTTTTTTAAGGCTTTTTAAGCCTCTGAAAAATAAGTAAAAATTCTCAAAAATTATAAAAATAATTTTTATAAACATTTCCTATTTAAAAGGTTACATAAATATTTTCTGTAAATTTATTTTATTTAAAAACCGTAATAATATTTATAAATTAATATTTATAAATATTACAAATAACTATTTTCATAAAAATGGACACTAGATCTTGCTTGATTATAACCATGAAAATCAAAGGAATTATATATTTTAATTTCATCAATACTGTAACGAATATTTAAACAACGCGTCAAACCCTATAAATAAATACATAATACATTATGTATATATTAACCGGATAATACGCTATCATAATAACATTTATTTCAAAAGAATATATACGTAATATATTTAAACATTATCAGATGTTGAACCCTAGATTATAATTAAACTCAAACAAATATATCAAATCGTTTGCGTCAAACCCAAACCGACCCGAATCCAACCAAATATATCTATTTGCATTTGAAGCCGTTTTAAAGACGTAATTACAATTAATAATAGGTGTCGAACGTGTTTGATCGTGCATTGCCTTATTCTGTGAAGCTTTTGTTCATAACTTCAATTCAAGGTGAGTTTACAGCCCCACTTTTACTTTATACTCTTTTTGGGGGAGAGAAACATGCTGTTTTCATAAACGTTACATTACATTGGGTTTTTGTAATACTGCATATACTTGATACTATGGTGTTATACTTTGCCCTTCGGACCGTTAATATGCAAATAGCGAGGTGATTGTTAGTAGATCTACTGGGAGTGACATACCCCACCCGGGCTAGGTCGCGCTAGCACAACGTTCGCAAACGGGTGAGCAGTTAGCCTGTTAAAGGTTGTGGTGTGTGATCCACAATCGGGCCTACTTTATTATTTGATTACATGTCAGCTCGGTCGTGACTTCATACACATAGTGATCATTATGGACTAGCTAACCATTATATGCTTTAATTACAAAATCCGGGAAATTACATACTTGACGGATTACATAATCCGGGAATTTCATTATACTTATCGGATTAATAAATCCGGGAATTTCATTATACTTATCGGATTAATAAATCCGGGGATTTCATTATACTTGACGGATTACATAATCCGGGAATTACATAGTTGACGGATTACATAATCCGGGAACTTCATTACTGAAAATTACTGTTTTCTGATAAACCTGTGAACTCACCAGTCTTGTACTGAGATTTTTGCATGTTTTCTCTCAGGACATTGATGTGGCACGTTTAGGAGCACAGCATCTACAGCATGTCATTCCATATTCACCACAAACTGTTTTCAAGATTTAAATTTGCATTTACTTTACATAAACTGGATTGGACACGTGTTTGCGTGTTCCAAAACTATTGTTAAATGTTTCACTGTATTCGCTTCCGCACTACTTAAATGTATTTGGTCTGTTTCATTTAAAATTAAGCAACTTATATGATTTGTAATTATCGAGTCGTTTGGTGTAACTGATGCTTATCTGAGATCCTGGTTATGTCACACGCCTGACGGTAAAACCCCGTACGTGGATTTTGAGGGTGTGACACCTAGCATCATAGCCACAACTTAACTGTTACACCAAACAACATCACATCACCAACCGATCATCTAATGCTCAGTGTAGGCTCAAAACTGCTATCGGTACCTAGGACCGGATAGCTTACGGCGGTTAAAAATCCGATCACAACATCACACAACGGTATAAATCACAACCCTTAAACCGTTCGGCCTCGGATGAATCATGATGCATAGCATCATCACTGACCCAACCATTGGATTCAGCGACCCAAACAATCACCGTGACCATTAGCACCTACATCATCGCCCAACATATATCACAGATCAAAGACAAACTGAAAAGATGAAACGGGTCTCAGATGAGGAAAAGCCCAACATTATTGACTAAAATCATCAATTTTATGTCTAAGATGAACGCTATGTCACCATCATCGACAAATCACATCAGGTATAGTCACTGGCGGCAGCAAGCACCACCATCAACGCATGCACGCCACGGCGGCGCCAGGCAGCGGTGGGCGCCGACATCGAGAAACCCTAAAAGGGTAATGGAGACACTGTTAAGAGTCGACGGTACCCGGAGATCCTACCGACAGGACCACCACCTCCACCGCCACCAGAAAGGCATTTGTTGGTACACATGTCCCCAGTTCTAGTCTAGTGAGCTGAAATGTAATAAACTTCTATCTTGTTACACATATGTAATGTTAAATCAATCTAATGAGAATCTCTTCTTTATATGGTTGTTGATTATATAATGTTTTATCTACTTATTTTATTAGTTGTTACACGCTTCATATGACCATGTTATATAGGTTTACAGTTGTGAGACACAGTTCTGAATCATTAAAGGTTCATGAATGTGTTTGACTAAACATCTCTTTCAGTCGCCCGACTGGACCATGCGAATGGTCTAATCGCACGGTTGAACTAAGAGGCTGAGTCAATCGGACGGTTGAGTCATCAGTCTGACTCAAGCGTACGAAGGAATCAGTCGTACTACTCAATCGCACGACTGAGTCAGTCGCAAGATTCAGTCGCACGAATGAGATCTGTAACCTATAAATACCACTTAATTCGTGGAAAAATAAAACACTTCGAATACTAGAAACCCTAATCGCCCCAGAACGTGCTGTTCGACCATTCCAACTTCATAGAGCGTTTCAGATCATTCCGAGTCAATTCATAACGTTTTCTAATCGTTAGGATTGATCTTGAATTCGTTCTCACTGATTGGATCGCCAATCAAATAGGATTCCGCACTATTTGATTCGGTACAACGAAGAATCAGTTAGTACTCCGTAAGTACACGGTCCAACAAGTGGTATCAGAGCTTTGGCTCTTGATTCTTCGTTGATTCAATCGTTTTTGTGAAAAAGTCTACGTTTTTACGCAAAAAGATTCATTCTTTTGGCTAAAAATCGAGTCTTTACGTTTGCATGTTCTGAAAATTAAGTGTTTTTCGAGTTTCAGCCGTCTAGGGTGCAAAGAATTGCGTTCTAGGTCAAAAGTGTTCAAAAATCGCGTTTTCAGCCGACCCAGTCGCACGATTATCTCAATCGTACGACTGAACTCATTCGCCCCGGTCTTTCGCACGTTTGAGTCATTCGCCAGTCCATTCGCCCGTTTGAGCCATTCGCCAGTCCATTAGCCCGGTTGAGTCAATCGCAGTGTCAATCGCCCGATTGAGTCAATCGCCCTCTCCAGTCGCACATCTGAGTCGTACTGTCTGTTCAGTCGTCTAAGTCTCTCAGTCGTCTGTTTCAATCGTACGTTTGAGTCCAATCGCATATAGCCCATTCGCACAGCAGTTTAATTCTCAAGCTAAGTTAATTCAAAGATGGACTCAGAAAATTATGCCATGTCAGCTGGAAAGGATTCACGAATTCAGAATTTGTTGTTACTGGAGAATGAGATAGGGAACCATAACAAGCCACCTAAACTATTGACAATAGAGGATTTTCCACAATGGAGACAACGTTTTGAAATCTATCTTAATGGTGTAGATACTAACTTATGGAACTCTATTGAGGTGGGTTATAAAATACCAGTAGGGGCTGATGGTGTTCCTTTGACTTTGAGTGGACTCTTTGATACACAAAGGTTGCCTACAATGCAGAGAAGAAGGCTTATGCTATTTTGACTCAGTCCATTCCCAAGCCTATCTTTCATCAATACTCAGAGCACAAACATAGTAAAAAACTGATGGAAGTCCTTGAAAAGAGGTATGAAGGAAATTCTAACTTAAAGGCACTGAAAGGCAAAGCTTTGAAGAAGGAGTTTGATAACTTCTCGGCAATCGGGAATGAAAGCTTAGATGAGATCATCGATCGTTTCTACCATCTGATGAGTGAACTTAACACTCATGGTGTTAAGACGTCAATGGAAGACAAGGTTTTAAGCTTGGCAGATGGTCTACCTGCAAAGTGGGATTCATTCATCTCTACTCTGCGATACAACTCAGTTTTAGACACCCTGGATATCAATGATTTTATTCTAAAGCTGAAAGAGGAGGAAATGCGACAAAAATACAAGGCTAAGAAGGGTTCTTATGCTCAAGACCCCTCACTCTACAATGTTGCTTCCACGTCCACCCCTGCTGCAAAGTCTTCAGGTGCTCCCCTGCAAACAGCCTTTGTGTCCAATGCATCTCAAACTTCTGACCAAGGCTCATCATCTGCAAATGAGTCTCTTGGTGCATCTTGTGTTAGTCAAAGTCCTATTGTTACTCAGTCTGCTAAGTTGACAACAGAAAATCTGGGAAAGGTAACAGTGGAGGTTGCTAAAGAGCACATGGATCTATTGGCTGCTGTTGTGCACTCGTATGATGGTTTGGTGACGGGGAAGATTGGTAATTGCCACCTTGCCGATGAAGATTATGAACAAGTAGATGAGAATGAGCTGGAAAGAATGGACATCATGTGGGCTCTTGCAAGCGCTGTCCGAAGAGCAAAGAAATTTGTGAAGAAAACAGGGCAGAATCTCGTGGCTACTAAAGATACAACCTTTGGTTTTGACAAGTCTAAAGTCACGTGCTTCAATTGTGGAGAAAAGGGCCATTTTAAAAAGGAGTGTTCAAAGCCTAAGAAGACTGGGAATGGGAATCCTTTTTCTTCGTTCAACAGGCAAGATAGAGACAAGAAACCAGCATCCACGGGAAGTGATTCTAAAGCTATGGTAGCACAAGGAGATGAAGGACAAGACTGGTCCTTTAGATTCGTGTCTGATGAAGCTAACATAGCATCCGTGGAAGACTTGAACGAAGACTTGGCGAGTGAAGGCGAAAGCTCAGCTGAAGTTGATACTGCTGATTTGGAAGAGACGTTTGATGCTGTTGATGAAATCGTCAAGAATGAATTAAATTCAGAATCTGAAGCTCAAGCTACGTCTCAGAATGCTTTCATGGCTGGCACATCGACATCCACACAGGTAAAATCTAAAGATGAACTATTTAATGAACATGTTTGTGTCGAATGTGAGAAATTTAGAGAAAGCATTGATCTAAAGTTTGCTAGGTTATTAGATCACAATGATAACTTAGTAAATGACTTAAAACTGTGCTCAGAAGCTAATCGTATATTAAAACAAAATGAGAGCAGTTATAAGGAGAAGTTAGATGCATTGCAAAAGCAACTAAAAGAAACTGAAGTTGTTGTCTTTAACCAAGAAAATGACATTAAATTCTACTTAAAGACCATTGAAGAGACTAAGAAAGATAAAGCGGTCTTACAGGTAGAAAATGAGTCATTGCAACAAAAACTACATAGTCTCGCGAGTTCTTCGCACATTTTGAAAAACTTGGTTAAAGAACGCAACAATGGGGAGGGATTGGGTTACAAGGTAGTTCCACCACCACATGAAATCCTTTTGAACACAAAACAACGTCCAATTAATAATAATCAAATTAAGGATCATGTGGTGACAACTCCTTTGGTGAGTGATCTGGACACTGCAGTTCAGTCTTCTTTTTCGGATGATAATCAGAAACTCTCAGCATCAAGAACGGTCAATGTTGAGAAACAGGTGGAAACAAATGTACAAACAACTCTTGGTTTGGAATCAAAGTCAAATGTTACTCAAACCAAGATTTCTAAATCCACTCAAGCTAAACCAGTTAAAAGGGATAATGCTCAACCTCAACGACAAATTAATCAAAATGTTAAACAAGTTAAATTTGTTAAAGAGGGTACATATTCAAAGATTGAGACCAAAAGACCCATTCCTGAGGTTTACTCACTGCCCCACAAGAGATCTTCTAGTCCTGATGAATGGAGATCCTGCTATACTTGTGGTCAGCGAGGTCATATTTCAACCAATTGTCCACGCTATCAGACACCAAGAATTAAAGTTGAGTTAACCGACAAAGTCAAAGTAGATTCAAAACAGCGATCTAAGACCCCGGTGAGATCGAAAACACCCATTAGGCATAAAACACCTTCTAAGTCGTTTTCGTCCCCCCCCACGTGAAGGACAACACAGACAAGTCCCCGACAGGTCTGTGACACCGGCAAGAAAAACTGTTTCTGAATCTAAACCATATACTCAAACTGTTAATCAGTCTAAAGTTTATCATAAACAATCCTTTCACAGGGATGGTTTATGGAAAGCAAAGACATCTGGTGAATCTAACAGCCAGGACAATCTGCAAGTTGACATTCCACCTACTGATAAAGGACAGTGGGTCGAATTCGTGATGGTTGATTCCTCTGGGAAACCCAAGCCAGTCAAGGCTTGGGTCCCCCTCCTTAACTGATTGTTTCAATTATGTGCAGGTTGTCCGCTACAGTGCTTCATCAAATACATGGATTGTGGATAGCGGAGCTTCCAGGCACATGACAGGAAACAAGTCTCTTCTTTTCAATGTCAAACAAATTAAAGGGGGACACGTTTCATTTGCTGGAAATAAAGGAGGATATATTACCGCTCAGGGGAAGTAGGTAATGAGAAGGTAAAGTTTGATAAAGTAAATTTTGTTCAACAACTGGAAAACAATTTACTTTCAGTGTCTCAGATATGTGACAAGAGCTTCAAAGTTATGTTTGACAACCAAAATGTTACATACTGAAAAAGGAGATGGAGATTCCAGAGAAGCAGGTTTTGATGTCTGCATCCAGGTACAATGATCTATATGTCTTGGATATGTCTAATGCTTCTACCTCTGACTCTACAGCACAATGTTTCCTCTCAAAAGCTACAGAGAAGGACTCCATCTCTTGGCATAGAAGGATGGGACACATAAATCAAAGGAAGATGAATCATCTGATTCACAACAACCTAGTTGAGGGAGTTACAGTCAAGAACTTCCAACTTCCTGATTTTTGTGTCTCTTGCAAGAAGGGAAAGCAGACCAGGAAATCTCACAAGACCAAGCACGTCAACACAATTGAGATGCCATTGGAGCTGCTACACATGGATCTATTTGGTCCTGTAAGCACGAAGAGTATAGCAGGAGACTGGTACTGCTTTGTTGTCACTGATGACTACTCAAGATTCACCTGGGTGATGTTTCTGAAAGCTAAATCAGAAACGTTTGAATCATTCAAGGTGCTCGTCACGACTTTGGAGTCACTCTATAAACTGAAGGTAAGGAGAATTCGTTCTGACAATGGCACAGAGTTCAAGAATCAGTGGATGGATGCTTTCTGCAAGGAGAAGGGTATTGTTCACCAGTTCACCTCAGCATACACGCCACAGATGAATGGAGTTGCAGAACGAAAGAATCGGAGCTTAATTGAGACTGCGCGAACCATGTTAGCTGATTCAAAGCTCCCAGTTCAGTTCTGGAATGAGGCAGTTGCAAATGCCTGCTACACACTTAATCGTGTGTTAGTAGTCAAAAGGCATGGTAAGACTTGCTACGAGCTACTTCAGAAAAGAAAGCCAAATTTGGAGTATCTGGAACCATTTGGAGCTCCATGTACATTACTGAAGAAGACTCAGGATGGCAAGTTCAGCGAAAAAGCAGATCAGGGAATATTCTTAGGATACAGCATCCCAGACAAGCGAGTTTACAATAATTCGACGGGTCAGGTAGAGGTGTGGTGCAATGTGGATGTTCAGAGATTCACCACACCTCCTGCTGGAAAAGGACCATCATCATTCTTTGATTATGATGGCTTTTTCAAATCCTTCAATCTTCCACAGCTTGATTCAGAGGATGATGCTGCTACCCAGATGATGTATGATGTTCTTAACTCACCAAATCTGGATTCAAGCAACATCACACCTACTGCTGGTGCCTCAAGTTCTTCGACTCCTGCTCATGATGAGAGTGATGATTCATCAGATGATGAAGAAGCTCCTGCTTCTAACACTGAGCAAACAGCTAATCAACACAGTGAATCATCAGCTGCTATACCAGCTGCAGGAAATCCGGATACTGAACCAGTAGTCACCAATATGGATACTGAGGTTGTGGTTCCTACCACACCAGTGACTAGGATCAGTGTGAATCATCCCCCCTCGTCTATCATAGGGGACATTCAATCCGGTGTGCAAACAAGAAATCAGCTGTACTCTGCTGATTATGCTGCAGTCATGGAAAAGGGTTATGTCAATGACGGGGCTTTCTCATGTTTCGTCTCACAAATCGAGCCTAAATATGTCTGTGACGCCCTGAAAGATGAGGCCTGGGTCAATGCTATGCAAGAAGAGCTACTCCAGTTCAAGAAACTTGGAGTCTGGACACTAGTTGACAGGCCGAAAGGAGTTAAGGTGATTGATACCAAATGGGTACTAAAATGCAAGAAGGATGACCAAGGTGTTGTGATCAGAAACAAGGCACGCTTGGTTGTTCAAGGCTTCAGACAAGTCGAAGGCATCGACTACAATGAAGTCTTTGCTCCCGTAGCTAGAATGGAAGCTATTCGTATCTTTCTAGCCTACGCCTCTTACATGAAAATCAAAGTTTATCAACTGGATGTTAAGAGTGCATTCTTGCATGGGGAAATCCGTGAAGAAGTTTATGTCAGTCAACCCGAAGGATTCGAAGATCCTTATCATCGGGACAGAGTCTACAAGTTAGACAAGGCTCTGTATGGGCTACATCAGGCTCCGCGAGCTTGGTATGAAAAGCTCTCCACCCACCTGCTGAAGCATGGTTTTCGCAGGGGTGTGATTGACTGTACATTGTTCATCAAAGAAAAGGATGGTGACTTGCTTCTGGTGCAGATCTATGTGGATGATATCATCTTTGGATCTAGAAATGAAGCGTTATGCAAAGATTTCGAATCTGTGATGAAGGCAGAATTTGAAATGAGTGCAATGGGAGAGATGAAGTTCTTCCTGGGATTACAGGTGGATCAAACACCAACTGGCATTTTCTTACATCAGACCAAGTATGTCGGCGACATTCTCAGTCGGTTTGACATGGAAAATACGTCTGCTGCCGGTACCCCTCTCGCCACAAATCATGATGTGGCTCCTGATGAGAATGGGGATTTGGTGGATGCCACTATGTATCGTGGGATGATTGGATCTCTCATGTATCTCACTGCCTCGCGTCCAGATATCATGTATGCAACATGTTTATGTTCTAGATATCAAGCGAAGCCAAAAGTAATCATCTGATTGGGGTAAAAAGGATTTTTCGTTATCTGAAGGGTACTCCAACACTGGGTTTGTGGTATCCTCATGATGATGACTTTGAGCTTACTGCGTACAGCGATTCAGACTACGGTGGCTGCAAGATGAACTTCAAGTCAACTTCAGCAGGGTGTCAGTTCTTTGGAAGACATTTAGTCACGTGGCAATGCAAGAAGCAGACCTCGGTTGCTCTATCAACCTGTGAAGCTGAATACGTTGCTGCTGCAAGTTGCTGCTCTCAAATCATCTGGATTCAACAGCAAATGCGCGACTATGGTTTGAAATTTTCTAACACTCCTATTTATGTTGATAATTCTGCTGCCATAGCTGTCACTAAAAATCCTGTTCAACACCCAAAAACTAAACACATCGGGATTAAATATCATTTCATACGCGATTGCTACGAAAAACAATTAATCGATGTGATTAAAATTAACACGGATTTTCAGCGCGCTGACCTCTACACCAAACCGTTTGATAAACCAAGATTTTTATATCTCCTAGAGGTCAACGGCGTTAAAAAGAAAAGTGATGTGATTGCTGAAGAAGCAGATTCATAGTCCGACTTGTGTCTTTAGTTTATTTCTTTCTTTCTTTCATTTTTATTTTTATTTTTTAATTTCCATGTCATATAAAATCCAAAAACACAAAAAGATTTTCTGTTTTAGAATTTTAGGGGGAGATTTATTTCAGTATTCATTTACTTATTAAAAAAAAAAAAAAAAAAAAAGGGGGGGGGGAAGATAAGTTAAGCTGAAAAGGCATAGACAAATAGACTGGAAATGCACTCGATAAAACTGGAAAGTGATAGCACACAGGCACCGAGTTACTTGGAATATCAAATTGGTTTTTCGGTTCTAACATAAAAATCATAAGTCAGAGAAGTCTAAGTCTAACAAAATGGGAATATGATAGAAGCTTTGACTGGTATTGTAATTACTTGGAGAAAGTAGATCTAGGGTTGTGTAAGTACACAATATGATGTGTCAGTAGATTCAACACAATAGACCATTAGACATCATCAGTGAACAGGCTTAAACTAAATTTATTCAACCAGTTGTGTGTTCCCATGGTATCCCTGGTCTGCACAATCAATCAATGTCCAATAAGAGGTGAGGAGCAAGCTAATGCCACAAATGTGAGCAAAGACCTGCAAAACAGAGCAAAAGATGACAAATGTCATTAAAATAATGTATATGCAAATATGCTGCTCTAAGAAGATAAATAGGTATTGCGCCTCTCTGCTGTGCGATGGCACTGACCTGAGGCTAAGCATAACCTATTTGTTCTAAGAATTCATTGTTGCTTGCGCCTCTCTGCTGTGCGATGGCACTGACCTGAGGTTCTGCATCTCTTTGACAATTTTTAGAACCAAATCTTCTAAGTCCTAGACCGCTCAAAAATCTCCTGAGGATGATTGATTACCATATACCTGTGGAATACACAAATACGGTTTGACCTAATTCATCAAATTAATCGCTGATGTGCGTCAAACGTCTGTGTATGGATTTAAGTGGACAAACATACTGACAATCGTCGTGGCTGCATCGCCTGATGTTCAAAATCAATAAGAATTACATATTAGTTCAAACATGATTCCCAGTTAGATATTAGAAGTCTTCGATAAGTGAAAAACTGTGCAATCATTATCATGCAAAGTGTAATAAGCACTAAATGTTCCAAGTGATGGTGTATATGCCTGTCTGATTCCACGAGAGTCCATTCCGGATAAAATGTTAATGCTAATAAGCTATACAAGCCTGCCCTATCAAAAATCACAAAAATATGTCTTTCTATTTATAGGTTAAGTTTTTGTTTAGTCTTAGTATAATGTGTCATGTCGGACTGTGTATATTGCTATCTGTTAAACGTCACTGAAAGTGCTTAATGTCTATCTAAATAACTTGTTTCTGAAAGGTTAAAAGGATCACGTCTGAGGTGATCGGGTGGATAAATGGATCACGTCTGAGGTGATCGGGTGGTTAAATGGATCATGTCTGAGATGATCAATTAATGCACATAATGTTATCAATTGGTAATTATAAACTAAGTGTTGGTTCATACTTTAAAATTTGGGACAAGGATAGATCAATCGTTCGACTGAATCTGATATGACCCAGTCGGCCGAATGGGGTGTACGATTGAATACAATCATAAGATTGGACCATGCGACTGAACCCAATCGGCTGGTTGAATGTGCCCGACTAGGTCAAACGTGCGAATGAGGTATGCGAATGAAACACATCGAACGATTGGAGGTGACCGACTGATATTGTCGTTTGGATGAACTTCAATCGGCCGAATGGAGATGAACGATTGGGTAGATGGCACGACTGAGACTCAGTCGTCCGACTATCCAAGACGACTAGACTCAGTCGGCCGACTAACCAAGGCGACTAGACTCAGTCGCCCGACTGAATTTTGCCCTAGTATATAAACAGACCAAATCATAATCAGTCGTTCACTCTCCCAAATCGCCCCCTCTATTCGCCCGACCTAAGGAACCGCTGTCGAAATTTTCTTTGATTCATATCTGCTTTTGTTCACGTGTTCTAACTCTCATTGGTGATTACACAGGTACTACTCAAAGTGTTTCATCATAACACTGATAAATGATGACCAAAATCTCTCGAATTCAGACCAAACAGTAACCGAATGCATAATGAACAAATAGGCTGTCCAAACTAGCTTAAACGTTCGAATAGAAGTTAGAACATGATTTATCGGTAGTTTCCGAGTGTAATGAGCAAAATTTCGACGTTTAACTTCAAGTATAGCTCAAAACACGAATTTGAATGGACAAACTGTCGAGTATGCGACTGGACACACTGATGAACTCCAATCGCCCGATGAGAAGACGATTAGTCTCAGTCGCCCGACTGAGATGAACGAATGAATTAAACGCACGACTATGCTCATTCGCTTGACTTAGTCGCCCGTTTGAATAAATTCACCTTTCAAGACTCATTCGTTCCACTCAGTCGCACGGCTATGTTCAATCGGTTGCTCAGTCGCCCGACTAACCAAAGTGGGAAACTCAGTGATTTTGTTTACTCTCTTCTGCGTGTACTAACGTAAACTTACATTGTGTGACAGATGGCGAGTCGATGGGTTATGAGCACGAAGCACAACATTTGTGCTCATTTGGACCTGACCTCTAGGAATGCCGCTGACTTTTCTGGCATTATCACATTTCTGAGAAGATCGAGGATATACAGAGCCATCTCAGCACAGTGTACACCATACAGGTCGATGCAGCAGTCGTTTTGGGAACACGCTGTGGTAGACAGATCCAGGGAGCCCTATACTATTAGAAGCACCGTTCTTGGGCAAGCTATAGAGATAACAGAGGAGGACTTAAGGACAGTCCTAGAACTAGGAAATGATGGTGACTGTCCTGTTCGTTTACATCCGATGGCAGTCAGAGGGTGCTTCCTGAGGGCTAAGTATACTGGGGACATAAACTCAGGGATGCTCAACAAGAGCAATCTTTGCCCCCAGTTCAAATACTTAGCCCATGTCTTGCTAAGGTGCATTGCCTCACGAAAAGGAGGCTTCGACGAGCTCTCTGAGCAAATGCAGAATGCCTACGTTGCATTAGTACTGAACCACCCTTCAGCTTCTCCAGAATGATCTTCACTTACTTAGTGGAGAACATAGAAGTTAAGGGAAGAGAAGGCTTCTGCATGTATCCTCGCTTCCTGCAAATGATCTTTGACCAAAAGCTACCTATGTTGCCGAAGCAGAAGGAGGATGCAGTTGTGCTAGAGGTGATGGATGACACCACCTTAGGCAGAATGAAGGTTTACCGGGGAAAGCAGGTCAAGCCCCCGGTAAGACGTTTGTTTGGGCATCTGGCCCGTGAAGACTATGTGGCGCCAGCTAGGAGAAAGTGGCGTCACGAAGATAGTGACTCTGATGTAGAGCATGTGGCTCTACCCTCCGATGACTCCGATGATGATGACCAAGGATCTGGTCAGGGTGGAGATGGTCATGGAAGACCTGAGACAGCTCCAATCCACCCTGATTCCTGCAGGAGGAGGAGGACTCAGACGAGGCACCACTAACCCGGACAGTGGGTAGTCGGGTAGTGGCAACCGAGGAAGGTCTGCGGGCGGTTGGTGGTCGCCCAGGAGAGACTGGGAGCTCTGTTGCTGACCCATCATATAACCCAGTCTCTCCCAGCAGCCAAGGGGGAGCCTCCGGGTCAAGAGGGACTCGGAGGAAACACATGGCTCGTCCTCATGGGTTGAAAGCCAAACGCAGAAGGATCACTCTTGTTTCTACCTCCCCTGCAACTACCACTTCCACAACACCTACCCAAACCACCCAAACCACTCATACCTCTCAATCCACCATATCCCAAACCACCCAAACCACCACCACCTCTATACCTCCACGTAATACTCCCACATCCACCACCACCACTGTACCACCATTTACAGCCTTTACCTCTAACCCCATATTCACCACAGCCACTACCACCACCACCACTCAACAAACAGGCCCCGCACCGTTCCCATCCAGCTCATTCATCCCACCAGTTTCTGTTGTAGAACAGCTTGCTGCCCTAAACAGCATGGTGGTTAAGCTGATGGCGTCTGATGCGGAGAAAACGGCTCAATTACAGCAGCTGAGAGAGTTAAGTTCCTCTCAAACTGTTGAGATTCATCAGCTACGCGAGCAGATTTCTTCCCAAGCCCAGGTGATCACCTCACAGATAGATCAGATCACTGGGTTACTTCAACATGAGGCAGAGACAGATGCTAAGTTGGGAAAGCTGGAGGCGGCTCACAAAACTCTGTTGCTTAAGTTAAAAGGCACTCAGAGTGAGCCCCTCAAGATAGGAGAAGGGGATGATGATGGTGATGATAGTGATGATGAAGATAATGATGAGGAAGACGATGATGAAGATGAT
The DNA here is from genome assembly GCA_024085815.1 of Flaveria linearis. Lineage (NCBI taxonomy): Eukaryota > Viridiplantae > Streptophyta > Magnoliopsida > Asterales > Asteraceae > Flaveria > Flaveria linearis. Next base: position 17,972,101 of record CM044008.1, read on the forward strand.
GAGGATGATAACGATGATGATGATGGTAGTGATGAAAGCAATGATGGCGATGAGAAGAATGGAGATGGTGAAAGGAAAGGAGGAGAAACTTCCGGAGATAGAAGCGAAAGTGCAGCAGGCGAAAGGCGCTCTAAAAAGCGACATGATCAAGGCCCCTCTTCGTCTACTCCAACTGAAGATCCACCGGAGATACAAGGCAAAGTTCAAGACTAGATGTTTATTTATTTTGCTGAAACTTTGTACTTGAAATTATGTATTCTAGTCTGTTAATATAAAATTTTGTGGATATAAATCATCTTTGGTTATGTGATCAATGTATACTTACTTGCAATATATTTGATTTTGTAACAGGATCAACCACACAAGTTGATGAGCATGATGTTATGCCCCTTCGTCAGATTGAGACCAAGTTGACTATGATTCTTGATCTTCAAGGGATAGTGCAACGGTCTGTGGGTTACTCAGCTGAAGAAGGGGAAATCATTCACGACTTGACAGATGAACAGATTGCAGAACTATTCAGTCTGAATCCGGATGAGTTGGTAAAAGATGCTCCCGCAGTCGATGTAGTCAGCGATGAAGAACTTCAAGATGTCGACGAGGTGGAGATTGAGGACGTAACGGCTGATCATTATCCCCAATACACTAACGCCGAAGGCGAAGTGCTTCCAGATGTGGGGGAAACTTTTGACAGCAATATATTTGATAAATTGGAAGAGATGACAGCAGCTAAGGCAGCTGCAGAAGAGATTCCTCAGGCAGATGAAGCTGATCGTGCAACCAAGAAGGAGGAATGGATTGCCTGCCTTAAGGAAATGAAGAAACAGCGTGGGCCTCCAAAGTCAAATGCCTACACCAAGCTTTACAAGATTAAAAAGCATCAGAAGGTGTCAGGAAAGATTATCAGCTGGGCATACTTTGATGATCTCAAAGTATATGCAGTGAAGAGAGAGAAGGGAATCGAATATTTCAGATTTCCTCATGATTTGAAAACTCTCCCAGGGTTTGAGCTTAATCGTCTAGCCAACTTGAACCTCCTATATGCTGTTCCAGGAAAGATATCAGGATGGTTTGAGCAGGCACTAAAGAAAGAGTACCATACTAGGTGGGTCAACTTTAAACCTCAACAGCCAAGAAGGTTATTTCATAGGAGTGAGGTTGACCCCACCTCAGGAAGACCAAAAGTGGTCTTGAGATGGCACCCTCCGCGCACGATGTCGCGTATTCCATTGAGGGAGATGCCTCAGGATTTTGCACCCCATTTCAAATGGTGGTATTATGACTGGCGAACTGGTGAAGCCGTCATAGTTTTGGAAAAAGAAGGAACGGTCGAGACGATAAGAGTGTTTGATCCGATGTGGCTAACCAACTTGTCTGAGTCTGATGTCTATATCTTATTCAAGTGGCCACTGTTCTTTGATACACAGGATATTGTGCAAGCACTGCAATTCCAACACGTTATACGTATCTGCTTCGCATTGAATATTCATTCTGGGATCTCAAGAGAGGAAAGGGTGAAACGATATGAAGAGTTCAAGAAAGAAGTAAAAGTCTAGATAGAACTAGGTCCAAGGGGGAGTTTGTTGGTACACATGTCCCCAGTTCTAGTCTAGTGAGCTGAAATGTAATAAACTTCTATCTTGTTACACATATGTAATGTTAAATCAATCTAATGAGAATCTCTTCTTTATATGGTTGTTGATTATATAATGTTTTATCTACTTATTTTATTAGTTGTTACACGCTTCATATGACCATGTTATATAGGTTTACAGTTGTGAGACACAGTTCTGAATCATTAAAGGTTCATGAATGTGTTTGACTAAACATCTCTTTCAGTCGCCCGACTGGACCATGCGAATGGTCCAATCGCACGGTTGAACTAAGAGGCTGAGTCAATCGGACGGTTGAGTCATCAGTCTGACTCAAGCGTACGAAGGAATCAGTCGTACTACTCAATCGCACGACTGAGTCAGTCGCAAGATTCAGTCGCACGAATGAGATCTGTAACCTATAAATACCACTTAATTCGTGGAAAAATAAAACACTTCGAATACTAGAAACCCTAATCGCCCCAGAACGTGCTGTTCGACCATTCCAACTTCATAGAGCGTTTCAGATCATTCCGAGTCAATTCATAACGTTTTCTAATCGTTAGGATTGATCTTGAATTCGTTCTCACTGATTGGATCGCCAATCAAATAGGATTCCGCACTATTTGATTCGGTACAACGAAGAATCAGTTAGTACTCCGTAAGTACACGGTCCCAACAGCATTGTTCTTTCTATTAAACCTCAGATCCGTAGATCTTAAGCCCTACCGGAAGACTTCCGACAAGACACGGCGGCGAGGGGATGACATGGACGACAATGCGGCCGCCACCTACACCAACACCCCATCGACAACCACCGACAAAAACGAAAGGACATAACAGCCATACGACCACCGCCTCGGCACCACACCACCACCAAATGAAGAAAAAATGCCGGTAACAAATAAAAAACACAACACCAAATCCAAGGCACCACAACCCGCGCTATCACGACCGACGGTCGGCCGACACAACGACGGTTGCCTACATCCTGGCGCAGGCGCCGGAGGCGGCGTATGCGGAAGGCGGTGTTGGTCAAGGTGGAAGGCGGCGGAGGTAAGGCCGATGGATGGTGCTAGTGGTTTTCTGGAAATGTGAAAGTGAGAGGTTTCCCTCTTTTAACTCATATGTGAGGGTAAGAGCCGTACAATACACCAAAGTCGTGTGGCAAAACCACAAACAAAAAATAATCCACTATTCATTCAAGTCTTCTATTAATATTATAGAATTACTTATAGTAATTATATGTTAGAGATTTTAATTTAATCTGATTGACTAATAACTAATATGATCATAATATTTATCAAACAAGTCAGCAGGTGCGAAGTGAATGTTTGTTTGAGTTTATTATGATCTTCGATATTGAAAACCTCTTTGGGGGTTCGAAGGGGGCCACGCCTCCTTGGCGGGGATCCAGGGGGCGGCAACCCTTGGCAGAGGTCCAAGGGGCAGAGCCCCTGGGTAGGGTCGAAAATAAATTTCCAGAATGCATTTTTACTTGGGTAAAAATAACTTTATTAAAAATGCATTTAAAATTAATTTTTCAGAATTTCACATGTGAAATTTAAGTGGAAAAAAAACGCATTTTTAGTCAATTTGAGATAAAATAAAAACTGCCAAACAGCAATTTCTTAGACTCTCCTTGAAATCAAATTGCATCATCATTTTTGGTCTCTCTCTCGAATTCTTCTTCTTCTAGTTCACGGAAATAACACAATAATACATGCTAGTTCTTGATCTCGTCTGAGTTAAATCCGATTGAATTATTTGGGTGAACCACCAAATAATTTCGATTGAAAGTGATCTTCACGACTGTTAGATTATCCAAGTTAATTTTTCAAGTTTTCTACATTATATATGTAATTTATATACATATACATATATGATAATAGAAAAATGTAAGCATATATTTATCGTAAAGCTACACACTATTATATTTGTAACAGTAACTTCTTTTAGATTTAAGAGCAATCTCGGTATGTAAAGATTAAAATCGAGCTCATTTATTAAATGACCTTCAACTTGGGCTTGATCGAGCTCATTGAAACTCAACTTGATTCAAAATTTCAACGAGCTATCTCAAGGAATTTAAGAAAGACTCGACTTGTTTGTACCGTTAGTCCTATCCGTTACAAAGGCTAGAACCGTCATCACCTGATATTTAAAGTGCTAAGTAGTTAAATAGAAAGATATGTTATTCATAAGCTTTGCTTTGTAAATTTTTTTTGAGAAATACTGTCAACTGGTGTTATCAAATTCTTATACAATACTATGATCGTAGGAAGTCAGTTCGTAAATTAATATAAAAAAATTTTATAATAAAAATACACAAAACAAAGGAAAGTAATAAAATACAATAATTTTACAAATGAAAGAAAGTAAAATACAAGAAGAAGATGATGAAAAGTTGGTAAAAGAGGGTATTTATGGTTAAGGGTTTTTGTTTAGCACGAGTCTATTAAAATAAATTTCTGAGTCTCCCAAAATGATTGTTGGGTACAACAACAAAAGAAGTGTGTAATGTCACGTAAACACTAGTACTCCGGAATTATTTTGATAAACGAAGAGTAGGAAGAAAATCAACAATTTGCTAGAAGCTGTTTTGTGTGTTCGTAAATTTGCAAGTGAATTATGGTGTATCATGCGATTAGGGCTCATCTTACTATTTATACTAAGACAATGATCACACAACCTAATCAATAATTAAACAAAAAATAAATTACATCTTCAATGAAATTTATTATGTTCAATTGAGTCTTGGCTGAAACTTGTTAATGTTTTAGCATAGTCTGTTAAAACTGATAACTACAAAGTAAGAACTACGCTCATTAGCAGTAACAACTTGGACACAACTTAGGAGTAGTACCTATGACGTAATCAGTAGCGACCTTGGTTTTTGGCAGCATGTTTGGTGCTAACCTGAATGATGACGTCATTGATCAAACGTTTGTTGTTTCGTAGCAAATTGGTGACATCATCGGTAAGAACTTTTGTCTCCAATAACACCTTTGCTATTGACCTAGATGATGATGTCATCAGCATCAAGCTTGTTCTTTGTTATTGTCTCATGATGATGTCATCAGAACCAACCTTACACCAACCATCAAGTGTAAAATGCATCATAAAGCGTCACACTGCACTCACACCGCACGGGTGTGTGTGAGTTGAGAGGCTTTACACTTAGTAGGGTTCCCACATTCGTCTGCTAGTGTTTGTTGTAAAAAAAATTAAACAAATTTTTTTAGAAGGTTCCTAATCTTCACGGCTCCAATACTTTTTAACAAACAACTTCAAGTCTCAACATCTAACTAATTTTAGCTCAGTTTTAAACGATGTTTGATTCATTACGAATCTCTCACATAGTCAAACACAAATCAAAGTTGCATATTCGACTATTTCTACCTAAAATCGGTGAAAAAAACATTTTCACACTTGGTGAAAAGAGTTACATTTTCACCCATATTTCTAACAGAATTACTAAATGTGAAAATAGAAGTTAGTTATAAAAATTAAATATAGGTTGGTGTATTATCATGGTGGAGTTGGGTAGGTTATGGATGAAGTCAGACACATTAATGATGAATAGTTGGCTGTATAATTGAACAAGTCAATCGTAACATGTAGAGAGATAACAAAGAAGAGTGAAATGGGCTGGATCTATTTCTAGTGATTTAGCCATAAATACAAGTCGGTGATGGTGATTTGGGGTTTGACTTTGTAACATGGATCCTAAGGTTATTTGTTATAAACTGGTCTTGTTATACTTTTATAGCACACACAAATTACTTTAGGAAAAAAAACCCTATCTTATAAAAAATCAACGAAAAAGGAAAACTAAAATTGATTCTCAAAGATAGTCATTGATCAATCTTGGGAATTAGGATCAACGAACCAAACAAAATTTTAGAAAAATGAAATTAAGTAAAGTTCACCACAGATCGCATAAGCATCAAATAAAATTCTATAACGAAAAGGGAATTAATATTTTTGAAGGTCCTCGGTAATTTATATAATCCAAAAGGTTCATGGAGCGCTTCATGACTATTTCATGATAGATCCGAATGCTTCCCCGGCTAGAATTACCAATAAATCACCAACGAGATGATGAATCTAGAGCTATCACAATCGAAATGGGTGAATCACAATTGTAACTGATCAATCTAGGTTGACCGTATTTATACATAATCACTATTGGTCAATCCGGGTTAATCACTATTATATTTGATTAATCTAGACCAATAATGGTTATTAAATTCTTACTTGGTCAATCTAGGTTAGTCATGATCAATAATAGACATTTACAACCATACTTGGTTAATCATGATTATTCTAGGTCAATCATGTTTACGCTTGTTCAATCTAGGTCAACGATAGCCATTCATAATCATACTTGATCAATGTAGGTCAATCATAATAAAAATACTTAATCCGTTGATGTCAATTGTGATTAACCATGGACTATAATCTATAAATCTAACACCCTGAGATCTAATATAACATAATAACGCCCATCATATCCATTTAAAAGCTATCATAACTCATGTCCATTAACAACCTATGTGTATTTGGTTTATGTTTAAGCTAGGTTTATTCACTTTTGAGTTTTATAGAAGGGTTAAGTTATCGAATTAACTTTCTACTTTCATAAATGATTCATTGCGATACTTGCAATCATTTTTATACCGGAATGGTACATGTACTTTAGGTTTATGTGCTACTAAGATACAAAATCTTTAGTACCTATGACTTAAATATCAATCTATGTGACGTACATGTGACAACAATTATAAAAAAAATAAACGAAAACAAACAGTGGAAAAAAATTGAGAACCAACTCCTCCTTACCTCAACTTACCTTACACGGATGAACGAAGCCCTCTTTACAAGTTGCAACCATCTCCCACGGTCCTCTCATCCGCCCTTGTTGTCGTGGCCTCCATCACTAGATTATTGTCAATGGAGCAGGCATGGAAACCCAAATTGAACCGATTTGCAGGTTTAGGGGGTCGCAAAGGTAGATTGGTGAGAGTTTTCGAGAATTACCACTTATAAACATAATTTAGAAATCTAATCATATATTATTGGTTCTTCTCTAATCACATATGCATCAAAATAAAATTTATAAGTTTATGCCAATATTACTGAAAATAAAGTTAATTATTTAATGGCTTAGACCCTTTCATAAAATAAAAAATACCCCGGTTTGGAAATTGCATGTTTGACTATATAGTCATATCATTATCAAGTCTCCTTTTTCTTTTTAAGTGATTTTAGTTTTCAACATCACGATATTAACTTTAAATTCACAAGATATCCTTTAAAAGTTTCATGGCATTAATGCTCATCTAAAGCTAATTGCTTGAATATAGGTTAGCACTTTAATTGCAAAAGATAGTTGTACCATCTCCAAAGATCTTAATTTTGTGAAGAATGGCATCGGTAAGAAACTAAAAATTGTGATATGGATTAGAGAAGAGAAAGAAGAGAGAGAGAGGAGGACGCCCGTAAAACTTCTTTTGTAGAAACGATGCTAGGGGTAATGCTGGTTAAACATGATCGATTCTTGTAACACGCAGTACAAATAAATAAAACTATTATAGCATGGATGCAGGTTTTTAATATTTGAGATGCCAAAGAATTATGTTGATTTTCAACATTTTCAAGTTTTTTTTAATGTATGTCCTTTAAAATGTTGGCTAAATGTATTCATATACGGTGCCATGAACAAATGGAGGATAATTTAGTAAAATTATTGTGGTGTATAAAACATATCTTTTTTGTTTGTATAAATTAACTGAATTCAAAAGAGCATAATAGATCTTGAGTCTGAATTTCACTGCCATTTTTTTAATTTTGTTTTTTACTTTTATAAGAATAGACACCATATTATATATTATATTACCAGCGGTGAGTGTAACCGCTGGTAAATTGAATATAAACCGTTAGATCATCTTGATATTAAATCTCAGCCGTTTAAACTCGACGGTTACGGCGGTTACGAAACATTTTTCAGCAGTTACAATCCACTCTCCTTTTTTCCTATTTTCCCTCCCCCACTTCGTCAGTTGGTAACCTCCACCTACAACCGTTCCCCTGGTTGCATAAATAGGTCACGATGTCTCTCTTTCACACTTGAAATTCATAAGCTACCAATTTTTTGCAAAAGATCCATGTAAATTCGTTTCCTGTTTGAAGATTGAGGCTTTCTTTGCTCTGTTTCATGCAATCGACTTTCAGATTGACGACTTATTGCCACAGAAGATCACATTCATCTTCTGGCTTTATCTACCTACAGATTCATCCTCTTTTCCTTCTACCATTTCAGCAATCGAGCATAAGATTAAGTTTTTTGTTGGTTTATCATTTATGCAACTAAAATTGATACTTTATGTTCAGATTTGTAGTGTTATCTCTTGAAGAAACGTGAATATGCTGAGTAAACATGAAAAGAAGTAGAACTACGGGTATTATTGATATCTTTATATTGTTGTTGTTTAAATTGTTCTTATTTTTCCAAATTTGGGTTTGAACATTAGTTTAGGTTCATAGTAGATTAATTGTTATAACAAAATCAAATTATTAGTTGCAAAATGCAATAATGCACATCAATAGTTTGCTCAAATGCTTCTGAGTTTTGGTTGTTATGATAATAATCTACTGTTACTTCTTGTGTTTCTTGCTATTATGTTTTATCCTTTGTGAAATCCAATCTTAGATACCTACACTTCAGGTAAATATGTACAAAGTGTGGTTGAAATTTCAGGTAGATTGATTAGGAGTTTAAATAATGCTTTATAAATTTTAAACTAAAAATCGTTTTACAGCTCTCATAAAAAACATGGAGGAATTTGATGTTTACATCTCCCAAAACTGTATTCTTCAGACTCTCTTCACAACCTTAGAAGAGAAACGTTATTTTTATTCATTTATTTTTATTAAAATTCATTAAATCCCTTTAATCTTTCATGATTTTTTACACTGTCTTCATATTTCCATTCCTTAATTCAATAAGGCAATGAATTTGATAAATGCATAATTCTTTTCATATCCAACTCTCCTCCTTTTATGAATTTAATTTTCTCTTGGCTAACTATGTCTTTAGTTTCCTATACTTGTATGTTAGTTGGAATTTGATGAAAAATACATTAACTTTTTGATCAATGCAATAACACTCTTGAATTATACAGATTACCCGTCCCTCCATAGTTAAAGACAAAGGTTTAGTGTTAAGGTTAAACATATAACTTTCAAAACATACTAAGACCTTTTGTTTATCTTTTAGGCTATTCTTGAAGACAATAACATTGTGGCTGTTAAGAAAAGCAAAAGAAGAATTCGAAAATGAAGTTAGACTCATAAGTAATGTTCACTATGGAAATCTTCTCTGTCTCCTAGGATACTCCAACGAAGGATCTAATCTACTTCTTGTCCTAGAATACATGCCAAATGGCATCCAAGACAGACTCTTATGGGGTAATCTTATGTTAAAAGTTTATTAAAATTTACTAACATGAAGATCTTAATCTTGAAATTGATTGTATACTAAATATCTTCATAATGGAGGTTTGATAAGGACTCTAAACTGGAAACTATATGTCTATATGACATAATACTTGGGGTGGCTAAGGGTTTAGTTCATCTACACACTGAATTCCATGTCAAAGTTCATAGATATATATATAAAGTCGAGCAATCTTCTCCTTGATCATGATTTTCAACCAAAAATTGTAGATTTCAGGTTGGCAAGGTTTTATCCCAAGAATAAAGTTATATTAGCACCAAGTCATTTTTGCCGAGACAATACAAATTTGATTAACAAAATATTTTCTTTGGTTCCTCATATTGAGTCTAATATCTGGTTTGTTAAGTTTCAAACTGTTTACAAGTTTGGGTGTTTTTATGAATTCAATATTATATTTTATTGAAATAAGACTTCTTGTGAACGCGAAAGCTTTTGGAAATCGTCACATTTACTCATGATGTTTATATGTTTTGAAACTTTATTCTCAGTGTTGATCTTTGCTCCTATACAAATAAATTTCTCACTTACTTCATCTTTAATAACCATGATAACATACAATTTGATTGGTTGCAAAGTTTTTAAATTTATTCTTGTCAATCTGAACGAATGACTATTTGAAGGTATTTATCTTCTCTTAATTTCTTGCTTTTATATATCAACGAGCTCATATTTACATAACCATATATGCTTAAATGTTATCCCCACCTCCTTTCCATCAAATATGTTTGTACTTCACTATGGAAATATAAGTAATATGAATACAAAAGATGGGTAGGTGTAATCAGCATGGATAGAAAAGAGTCTTTTATGCTTTGAAAAAATGAAAAATAGTTTTTTTAAGAATAGGAAAATTGTAACTTAGAAAAACGCATGTGGGTAAATTGGGTTTTATCTCAATGGCCATTTATTTAACTAGTTTTTGCCAATCTTTAGGATATCTGTAACATATTTTGACAAAGATGGGGAGGAGACTCAGAGCAAGGTACCTATTATAACGTCAATGCCAAAAGCATCCCATCAAAACGACATAGAGTTTAAGGTGTCTTTCTTATGTTCAAATCATGATTAATTGATTATAAGATAATCTTTTGAATTGAGGATGACTTATATGATTGTGTTCATTTATCAAATCTCCTTTAATAATCTCATGTTAAATATAAAATGCATATTGTTCTTAGTATATGATTATGGTCACATCGATCGTTCCAATTTCATGTTAGCATTTATGTTCTTAAATCACACACAAGTTGTTCGATCATATTTCAACAAGCGAGTTCATGTAGAGACATTAAGGATATAAAAAGTTATTATGTTATGGCTAATCCACTGTAAATAGTTTAAGATGTAAAAAATTTGTAATCATTTAATAGGCTTTGATACATATATGATAAGTATCATTCGTTTATGGAGTTGCATCGAAGAAAGAAATGCTAGCTACACACACATTGTATTATATGCTAATATTTATAGAAGGGCTTCTTTCATTAGAGTGTGTGTGTGTGTGTGTGTGTGTGTATATATATATATTATTCCGGTGTTTGTATTGATGCCTATAAAACCGTCACAACATATATTTATACTAGGACTCCATCAGAATTTTTTTTCAGTGTCGCGCCAAAATCACTATAGGTTATACACGTTACGATCTTTACAATACCTTGTTTAGTTAGAGCTAAGACTATATTTATTTATTTTAATTGCAGAAAGCCTGTTGGAATCCGTTGAAGTCGAGTGAAGATTTACCATGTATTCAATGACAAGATTCATCTTGTAAGATTCAAACTTATGTAAAGGTTTCATGTAAGTTCTTACAATTGTTGTAATTATCACATCAAAAGTACCCGACCACCGGACGGGTATAAAACTAGCTATTATTAGACCAATGGAACCACCAGATCATACGTTGAATTCAACAAGCTAAATAACGGCTATCCATTAACATCTCGTGAACAATAATCATAAATTGACCATTTCAAAAACCAACTTAATTGCTGCCGAATTTAATGAACGAATCAGTAGTCAACAAGAAAAAAAATGAACCAGGTTGGATTTTGTTTTGGGATCTTTATTTTTTTAACGGCAAATGTATTACCTTGTTTTGAAAGATATGCTTTATCTTAATCAGCTCTACCTATTCGTTTTCAAGACGAGACCGCATCTCCAACCCCTTTAGGAGAAAACCTAGATAAAATCATAATGAATAAAATTCAGACCTGCCCGACCAAAGCCGGTAATAGAATTGGTCCAATCGAGTGTATATAAATTAACCGTGCCCATTTAAACCAACCGATTGGTGAACCGGACTGAATTTCAATACATATATATATATATATTTATTTTCCCTCTTCAAAATCTAATTTCCTGTACGTTTACTTATTTAGATTTCATATATTGAACCACCAATCATTTGGTTAACTAAAAGCTTTATGACTTATTCTAGGGGAGGTTGTGAGTTTAAGTTCTACCTGCAGTAAAATGTTGTTGGTGGCCGGATTTTACTGTAGTGGACCTTCAAGTGGTGGATTTTTTCTGGAATTGATGGTTGGTGGGCTGGGGCTAACAAGTGTCTGGGCTCGCAAGCGTATGAGATGTCTTTTAACTATTGGGGTACCCTAAGTAGCCGCGTTATATTAGTTGATCATTTCAAAAAAAAGGATTTCATATTTTGTTTTTCAAAAGAATTCATAACTTATTAACATTTATAACAAAAAGTAAAGTAGTTACGTATTTTGATAGTTTTAATTTTTTAATTATTTAAACCTCATTCGGTTTTGACACCAATCCAACCGGTTAGTACAATGAACCAGTAAGACGACCGGTTTTATTATCATTAAAAAAAAAAAGAGACTGAAATTAACCCACACTATGTACGCGTGAAATTAATGCACCTGACCAACTTCCAACCATATAACTTCATATCAACAATAGTCGTCTCCACTTGATCAATTTTCCCCATAGTAAACACACAGTACACAACACACACAACACATGTGCATTTGTGTATATATACACAACAACCCATACACCACATCTCATCACACACACCACCATTTTCTCATAACATAACACCTCTTCATTTGCATTCACTTTAATTTGCAACTTTTATAAAAATGACAAGTGAGCAAAAAAGATGGTCACTTATGCATATAATATCAATAACATTGATACTAAAAATGATTTCTTTTGAGGTTAAAGCTGTCCCTCAAGTCCCATGTTACTTCATATTTGGGGACTCTTTGGTCGATAACGGGAATAATAATCGTATCGCGTCACTGGCTAGAGCCAACTACTTCCCATACGGTATAGATTTCCCCAATGGCCCGACAGGACGGTTTAACAATGGCAAGACAGTCGTCGATACAGTTGGTAAGTTTCATCGCATTCGTTTATTACTTATATATTCTTAGTTAATTTGTACTAATTTCCTTCACGTGTAGCTGAGCTTTTGGGATTCGATGGTTACATTCCACCATACGCGAACGCTAGGGGTCGCCGCATACTTCAAGGTGTGAATTATGCATCAGCAGCAGCCGGGATCAGAGATGAAACGGGCCGACAATTGGTACACATTTTATAAACTCACACGAGTATATTCGTGAAACAATATAACTGTTATTTTTCTCTAAAGAAGAAGAATTAACGCGTTTTGAATGTATTGGATGTACTTATTTGTAGGGCGCGCGAATAAGCTTCGGTGGACAGGTGAATAACTACAAAAACACAGTGTCACAAGTGGTGAATATACTTGGAGACGAAGCCTCAGCCGCGAATTATCTTAGACAATGTATATATTCGGTCGGATTAGGGAGCAACGATTACCTCAATAACTATTTTATGCCTACTATCTACCCGACGAGCAGGCAATATACACCGCAGCAGTACGCCTCAGTTCTCATTCAACAATATTCCGGGCATATACGAGTAAGTAGTACTATTCTTATTCTAACTTGTGAACGATGTAAAAGTAACATGCATACTGCGTATGTATGTATATCACTACTAGAAAATTGACCATTATTGGTAATCTGTCTATGATGCCACCAATATACCTATGTGTTGTATGTTTTATAATCTGCTTGCTATTGTTCTGAAGTCGGGGGTCTTTTGGAAGCGGTTTCTCTATCTCTCAAGATAGAGGAAAGACTCGTCACCACATACCCCTCCCAGACCCTGTTTTTAGTGGGATATACTGGGTATGTTTGTTTGTCTGTGATGCCACTAGTGGTGACGTCTGACAGATGTGTATGTGTATGATGTTAAACAATTTACGTTTAGTGGTTTGAGTTTTGTTTACGGATATTAACAAAAGCGAATTGTGGTACTTGCAGGAACTGTATAATTACGGTGCGAGGAAGTTTGTGTTGAATGGCATTGGACAGATCGGGTGTAGCCCGAACGCGTTGGCAAACAGCCGAGACGGATCTACGTGTGTCGAGAGAATCAACTCGGCAAACAGATTGTTCAACAGCCAGCTGATATCTCTTGTTGATAGCCTCAACAGGGATCTACCAGATGCAAAGTTTATCTATATCAACAACTATGGCATTTTTCAAGACTTTATTAATAACCCTCAGTCCTACGGTATATATTTCAATTTATGTTGTTACTTTTCTTTCGTAACCGTGAGATCTTGTTACCAGAAAACTTACAGGATCATAAAAATACACTGCTAACTAACGGGATTGGTAAATAAAATATGTAGGTTTTACGGTGACAAATGCGGGGTGTTGTGGAGTGGGAAGGAACAACGGTCAAATCACGTGTCTTCCGGGTCAAAGGCCTTGTCAAAACAGAGATGAACATGTGTTTTGGGATGCTTTTCACCCGACCGAAGCTGCGAATGTGATCGTTGGTAGGAGATCTTATAGTGCTCAGTCGCCGAATGATGCTTACCCGATGGATATCCGCCAATTGTCTCAGCTTTAGACTTAAGAAGTTTTGCCACATTTGTACTACCTTATATTGTGTTTACCTTTGCAAGTGTGTTTGATGATTCTTGTTTACTGTGATTGTTTTGATAAGTGTAGTTATATATGATATTGTTAATGAAATGAAAGTTGCAAGTTAAGTATGCATTTTAATCCATGGTAGCTCTTTCCTAGGTCAAATAGACAAATAGTTCATATTCCTTCACGGACCTTATCCCTTTGTTGGGGCTAGAGGTGCTTAAAACCGTTTTTCGGCTCAAACTGGACCGGTTTAGAAACCTATTTGGGTCTAGTCTACAGTAGTCAAAATCGGATTGGGTTACAAACCGGTTCCCAAGAAAAAAAACTGGATCAGATTGAGATTGGTTCGATTTGAAACCAGATCAGATCAAACAAGTTTTAATGAATAGGGTCTCAAACTGATTTCGGACCAACGCTTGGGTTCGAACCGTTTAACTCAAAATGCATTTGCATAGGTTTCGAGTCATAAACTGGTTCGGTTTTGTAGAGTCATCATTTGGAGCACCTGAGCTGTGCAAATGTGCAATGGAGCTCCTAATTGTTCAGTGGCCCAGGTGACCTCAGGCCCAAAATAACACCAGCCTACTTTGTTACATCTATTGGGCCATCAGCTAGATTTGATGTTTTTGTTCCCTATCACTAATCCTATATCGGGCTTGCGTATTTTTCAATGTTCTCAGAATTGGATCGATCAGTGAACCGGTCATCTTATTGGTCGACTGGTCGGACCAGTCGGAATGGATTTAAGAATCGGATAATGTCATAATTATACACACATATATATATTTATATTATATATATATATATAATTCAATATAAGTATTTTATATGTATATTTTATAGTTATGTATAAACTCAACAATAATTATACATATACACTGAAGTTCATCATCCGACCTACCTATTAAACCTATTAAAATAGAAAAAAATTAAAAAAATAAAAATGGAAAATCCGGTCCGAACCGGTTCTCGGTTCAACCGCCGAACCGGGTTCGAGCCGGCCGGTTCTTGAAGAAAGAAATGAATTGGGGTGGATCGGACTGGTGGCCCAACAGAATCCGGTCGGACTAGCCGATCCGATCCGGTCGTGAAATCATTGATATTTCTTTTATGGCCTGTCTAGAAGTTAGACTTGGAAAACGTTGTGGTCGGTAGTGATGTGTCTTTGACATTTCACATGTTTATTTGTTGGAAATTAGAAGTAAGAACATTAACATCTAGCATTGCAAATTTGATCCCCTATTCGAAGGTAAATCAGAAAAAAAAAATCAAAAGCAACCAACTTAATAATAGAAGAACACCCTTAAAATGCATAGAAACCCCTCAATTTTAGTATGCCAAAACATTGAAGGACCTACTATGACAACAAAAAGCAAATGAGAAAATGAAATCCAAGTATTTAAAACAATAGATCAAATCTTCAATTTTTCCATAACCGAAATTATGTAATCACACAAACAAAAATTGATCTATAAGATAATGTTGGGGGGGGGGGGGGGGGGAGGAGACAGTGGAGCAACAGTGGTTACTAATGGCGACGATGGAGTATCCATCTGACCATCAGTGACTATTCCTACGTGACCTATAATAACCAGAATTAACTATCCATGACCTAAATAATCATCTATAAATGTTATTGATTATCGCTAACTCTAATTGACGAACATTGATCACGACATGTGGGCCCTTAATAAGTGTTTCCTACGTGTCACATGAAAGTTTGCAAAGATAAATCCGTGACATTAGGGCCATATAGGTGTTATTTTCTAGTGTCACACTTCATCTAGAGGTGGTAAAATGGGTGGGTCGGATTGGGTTGGTTGTTAGGTTATGATGAATTTGGGTCAGGATGGGTTTGGGTCAGAATGAGTTTGGGTTAGGATGGGTCATTAAGAAAAAAAGGTCAGGATGGGTTTGGGTCAAAATGGATTTGGATCAGGATGGGTTCGGATCAGGATGAATCATTTTTAAAAAAGTCAATACAGGCGGCGACGTGGCGGACCGGCGGCGACGCGGCGGAACCGGGGCCACGCGACGGAACCGGGGCCACGCGGCGGACCCGCGGCCACGCGGCGGACCCGTGGCGACGCGGCGACGCGGCGGACCCGTGGCGACGCGGCGGACCCGTGGTGATGCGGTGGTGGTGTGGTGGACCGGTGGTGATGCGGTGGTGCCTTGTGCGACGGAGGCGATCAATTTGAGTGAAAGAAACATTGACTTAGACTTGTAGATCTAATTTTGAAAACCTATCTTGACCTATGTTTTTTTTTCCAAAAAGATTTTTAACCCATTATCACACCCTCAAATTCCGGGTCTGGAATCTATCACGGAGGGGTGAGCAAACAGGATCGAACACAGTAGTTACACATGAGATGCAGTTATCTATATGATAAGTTTTAGATAATCAATCCATTATTATTCAGAGCATTAGATATTATATGCAGCGGAAATAAATATATATATTGTTTCTTAACAATACGTCTAATCATGTCTTATCAATAACCAATATGTATCTTGAGCTCTTATATGAACCTACGTGCATGTCCATAAGCTCCTAGTAGATACCTGAGAATACATGTAAAATCAAGTGTCAACACAGGGTTGGTGAGTTCATAGGTAAGTAAAACATATTTGATAAATCATCAATTATTATTCAAAGAAAGGTTTATTGTAAGAGTGTGAGTTTAAATTACTCACCGGTATATGAATAGCCCGTCGGAACCCTTTTTTATAAGGTGAACCCGCTATCCCACATACCCGCTATGTACAAGCCCAACAAATCCTTTACATAAGATTTGCCCATGTATCATAGTTTATTGTTACTATGTACAAGCCCAACAAATCCTTCACATAGGATTTGCCCATGTATCATAGTTTATTTTTCCCTTTTCCTTTTTATGTGTATATTATGCCAGTTTTAATAATTCAAATCAGAGGGCGCGAATCCTCTCTTTACATTTATCCTCATATGGGTTGTAAGTGGAACTATTATGGCAAAACTTATATAGCGCACAATCTGCCTTCTCACACCAGAATAGTCATCCCGAATGACAGCGAGATCTTTGTGCATCTGATAAGGACCACATGTCCAAACCTTTGTGGGGGTCAGTCACTCCCCGATAGTACTATCCAAAAGATCCCTGCCTTGTTAATAGTCCAGTTTACAGAGAAGGATTTTCATAGTAACCATATGTAATCATAAATGTGATCAAATTATTATTTAACATAATACACAAAAATAATTTGTAATTTCAATTACAACATGTATTCCAGCCCCAAAATATTTAAATGGTTAAAAAGGGGAATAGTTATGAACTCACCTCAGTCCTTGTGTGGTGTTGATAAGCTAGTAAATTCCTCCTAAAGAATTATAATTCACATAAGCAAACAAATACAAATCCATAACCTAAATAAGTTAGATCTTGAACCTGGCGTTCAATTGATCTAGGGTTTGGTTTTCGGGGATTTGTTATAAACATATAATTAAATCATTTAATTATCTTTGTTAATTCTTAATAATTAAAGATTTGTATTTCATGATATTTGATCAAATTAATAATGATTCCAATATATCATATGTCTTAAATAAATTTTAGACATTACTTAAATATGTAAGTTGATATTTAATTTAATAAGATTTTATAATTTAATTTATAAAATCTAATTTGTGTTTATCATGTTTAAAACACAAATAGGATACTTTAGTATTTTATAATTTAATTTATAAAACCTAATAGTAAGATTTATAATAGACACAAATTATCTAAACATTATATTTATATGATAATGTTATTATAATTGAACATATAAATAGTAGATAATAACATATTGTTAACATATTTATATGGTAAAACATAATATAAATTATCTAATTATTATGTTATCCATAATTACAGATGATATAATGTTCCATAATAAATTAATAATTTAAATTATTATTTAAAGTCCATTTTTATAAAAAAATGGCTATTTATAAATAATATTTATAAATATTTTTAAGGTGTTTTTAACAAATAAATTTTATAGAAAATTTCTTAGGTGATTTTAAAATAAAGGAAATTTTTAAAAAATTATTTTTATAATTTTTAGGTATTTTTATATATTTTTAAAAGCTGCAAAAAGGCTTTTAAAAAAAAATGAGGTTGCAAAGGTCGAACCAGTGACCTCAAGGATGCAATTGTGAGTCGGGAACCGGTGAACCAAAGGCCTAAGCCGTAGTAGAAACCGGTTACAATTTCTTTTAACCCATTCCAGCCAAACACCCCCAAATCATCAAGAACCCTAATTCTGTTTCAATCAAATTGAAAATCGATTCGCAGATGTTAATGAAATTAAGCATAGGGCTTTCAATCCCCACATGAAATCGAGCATGTAGGTAGTTTTAATTACCTGTTTTGAAGCTCGATACGTGATGTTCGACTAGTTGCAGGTCCGCGACAGAGGTTAGATTAATTGTGATGTGTTTGTGTGTTTTCAGCTCAAATGGAACTCGATGGAAGTTTTTAAATGCTCAAACGATCGTTAGTGTGTATTCACTTTTGATTATTAATTGGTTTTAGTGGCCGATTAAGTGGGTGGTCGGCCGAAAGTGGCAATCGCATTATCCCGATTCAATTATTCAAATTTCAGTGGGGTTAGTGTTCGAATTACCCACGAGAAGATGTCGGGATGTATAATTTTGTTGAAATCCAACTCAATTTGGCGTTTGGAATCGCCGGAGGGCCGCCGGAGAGGGTGGCCGGAGGGGAGGTCGACGGGAACAGTGGGGGGGTTGGGTTTTTAGAAATTACACTTCTAGTCCCTGAGGTTTACAAGTTTATTATTTCATGCTAAAAGTATTTAAAACAAGTTTTAAAATTTACAAAATTACCCCCTTAACCTCTTATTTTAAATTTTTATATTTAAAAGTTAAATAAACTTTTATAAATTATTTTATTAATAACAACACTATTATTATTATTATTATTATTAATGTTATTATTAATAATAGTGATAATAATATCATTATTATTATTATAATATCAAATATATATATATACATATATACATATATATATATATTACGAAATTTTTCCGGGTTGTCACATCATCCCCCCGTTAGAGGAATTTTCGTCCTGAAAATTAAGATGTTCTGGCAACATCCTTGAACAGGTTAGGATACTTGCGCATCATTTTGTCCTCTCGTCCCCAAGTGAACTCAGGACCACGCCGGGAGTTCCACCGAACTCTGACAACCGGAATCTTGCTATGCTTTAATTGTTTAACTTTCTTATCCATGATTTCAACTGGTGTCTCAACAAGTCTGAGTTTCTCACATACTTGCAGTTCCTTTAAAGGCACAACCAGTGATTCATCGGATAAACACTTCCTTAGATTAGATACGTGAAAAACATTGTGCACACCTCCAAGTTCAGCAGGTAGATTTAATTCATAGGCTACTGGGCCGATCCTTCTGACAATTTCAAAAGCTCCCACGTAGCGAGGGTTCAATTTCCCTCGTTTCCCAAAGCGTATAACTCCCTACCAGGGAGATACCTTTAGCGAAACTTTATCTCCTTCCTGAAATTCAAGTGGCTTGCGGTGTTTATCAGCGTAGCTTTTCTGGCGATCCCTGGCAGCAACCATGCGTTCTCTTATCTGGACAATTTTCTCATGAGTTTCAAAGATCAATTCTGGACCAGTAAGTTGACTATCTCCAACTTCTGCCTAGCAAAGCGGTGATCTACATTTACGTCCATATAAGGCCTCGAATGGTGCCGCCTTGATGCTCGAATGATAGCTATTATTATATGAGAACTCTACCAAAGGTAGATGACCTTCCCAGTTATTTCCAAAAATCAATAACACAAGCACTAAGCATATCCTCAAGAGTCTGTATGGTTTTTTCACTTTGACCATCAGTCTTAAGGTGATAGACTGTGCTCATATCTAGGCGAGTACCTAGAGCTTTCTGAAGTTTATCCCAAAAGATAGATGTAAATCGTGTGTCACGATTAGAGATGATAGACACTGGCACCCCGTGTTTAGAGATAATTTTTAAGCAACTAGGATTAATGCTAAGTTAAAGAATAATTCCAGAAGAATCAAAGCTATTATCAACCCTGGTATTAAATAGATGTGTAGCTACCGATGATATGGTACGTGCATGTAACAACATTTGGTCTTGTCGAATGTGGCTTGCTTCAGTTGTAAATGTATGACCGCGTGATGTATTACCTTTATTTCCATAATTTAACTATTCTTACTTTCTAGTTATAGTCATTTCCTAACTCTGATCATTTCTAACTTGTCTTGGGATCCTAATCAACCTAGGGCACACTTATGGTAATGGTCGGAACTCCAACCTTCTTAATGTTCCCGTTTAACACATGTTAGCTTAATCGTATCAACCAACATAGCTAGGTTCACAACATTGGCATTAAAGCAAATCATCAAAACCATCAGAGAGGCTTATTCTACTACTCACTAGATTTTTCCCAGTGTCCTTCTTAATTCTGTTTGGTCTAATGTCATAAGGTATGACATCAGTTTTGTCAATTCATGGAGTTTGTCAATATAAAGAGCACGACTTAACCCTACCATTGCATGATTTTAGAATTACAATTCTAACTTTTGCATTTCATTCCTTAGATAATAGTAACCCTATCTATAAATATCACCGGTATACTAAGAATGTGCTTAAACCGGTTACACGACATCCTAATTTTCCTTATCATCATCCCAAAGAATAACGTAATGTATGTATAGAGAGTATCATCACCCTTCTATATTTCCTGTAGTCCACTTTCATTCTAAGCATTCAATCAGTCCCTCAGTTACTGAAATGCTAAGTGGAGGAATGTCTCTTAAAAGATAAAATTAATATCATGATTGGAAATACCATGAAGGCTCTAAGTAGGACAGGACTTAAGTAGTAGTAAATAAACTACAAGCACATAAGTACAATATGTCTAATGATAGCTGCCTATCCTTCATACTTTAAGGATTTCAGGTATAACCATGTCAGGGCAAGTACTAGGAAAACAAGTCTCTCTTTAAATTAGGACAAGTGTAGCTTAGATTACCAAATGGAACACGTCAAGGTAATTTGACCCATTTGCCTTATAGACTTGTGTATTGACCACAGTAACTTCACGTGCTATAATAGCAGAAATCTTACGGCCAGAGTTTCTAGACCGTGAACGGATTTGACGAGAAGCCAATCTGAAAGATCATTAAGAATTTCATGGAAATTGGGTAATATGAGCTATTCCAGGTGTAATCGTTTGATTCGTAAATCAAAGCGAGTACGTTGACTAATCAAAGTATTGGGTCAATCACAACTTTGTTGAAGACATGCGTACCTATAAGCAGATACTCATCCCGAGAGTTCCCAGGTAAGGTAAACAGGTCCATCGGTTGATTTGGATTTATACGAATACCTTGCCTAGACAGAACACCTCGAGATACAGGCATCACGCTCTTCCAGCATTACATGTTTCAAGTTGTAAGACACAGACTTTGACGAATTTGAAAACCACGAATAACGATTCAAAGCTCATTTTGAAAACCATTTGATTTAGGCACGATGATAAGTGTAGTTCCCACATGTCGTTGAGAATAAGTTTAAGAAGACAAGTATCTAAGTTTAAACATATAACTTCTTAATCCTATTCGATCTCTAACTAAGGCAATTTACTTTGTGCAACTATTGTGTGTGGCTATAGGCTAGATGCAATTCCTAACTCACTATAACCAATGGCTCTGATACCAATCTGTCACACCCTCAAATTCCGGGTCTGGAATCTATCACGGAGGGGTGAGCAAATAGGATCGAACACAGTAGTTACACATGAGATGCAGTTATCTATATGATAAGTTTTAGATAATCAATCCATTATTATTCAAAGCATTAGATATTATATGCAGCGGAAATAAATATATATATTGTTTCTTAACAATACGTCTAATGATGTCTTATCAATAACCAATATGTATCTTGAGCTCTTATATGATCCTACGTGCATGTCCATAAGCTCCTAGTAGATACCTGAGAATACATGTAAAATCAAGTGTCAACACAGGGTTGGTGAGTTCATAGGTAAGTAAAACATATTTGATAAATCATCAATTATCATTCAAAGAAAGATTTATTGTAAGAGTGTGAGTTTAAATTACTCACCGGTATTTGAATAGCCTGTCGGAACCCTTTTTTTATAAGGTGAACCCGCTATCCCACATACCCACTATGTACAAGCCCAACAAATCCTTTACATAAGATTTGCCCATGTATCATAGTTTATTGTTACTATGTACAAGCCCAACAAATCATTCACATAGGATTTGCCCATGTATCATAGTTTATTTTTCCATTTTCCTTTTTATGTGTATATTATACCAGTTTTAATAATTCAAATCAGAGGGCGCGAATCCTCTTTTTACATTTATCCTCATATGGGTTGTAAGTAGAACTATTATGGCAAAACTTATATAGCGCACAATCTGCCTTCTCACACCAGAATAGTCATCCCGAATGACAGCGAGATCTTTGTGCATCTGATAAGGACCACATGTCCAAACCTTTGTGGGGGTCAGTCACTCCCCGATAGTACTATCCAAAATATCCTTGCCTTGTTAATAGTCCAGTTTACAGAGAAGGATTTTCATAGTAACCATATGTAACCATAAATGTGAGCAAATTATTATTTAACATAATACATAAAAATAATTTATAATTTCAATTACAACATGTATTCCAGCCCCAAAATATTTAAATGGTTAAAAAGGGGAATAGTTATGAACTCACCTCAGTCCTTGTGTGATGTTGATAAGCTAGTAAATTCCTCCTAAGGAATTATAATTCACATAAGCAAACAAATACAAATCCATAACCTAAATAAGTTAGATCTTGAACCTGGCGTTCAATTGATCTAGGGTTTGGTTTTCGGGGATTTGTTATAAACATATAATTAAATCATTTAATTATCTTTGTTAATTCTTTAATAATTAAAGATTTGTATTTCATGATATTTGATCAAATTAATAATGATTCCAATATATCATTATGTCTTAAATAAATTTTAGACATTACTTAAATATGTAAGTTGATATTTAATTTAATAAGATTTTATAATTTAATTTATAAAATCTAATTTGTGTTTATCATATTTAAAACACAAATAGGATACTTTAGTATTTTATAGTTTAATTTATAAAACCTAATAGTAAGATTTATAAATAGACACAAATTATCTAAACATTATATTTATATGATAATGTTATTATAATTGAACATATAAATAGTAGATAATAACATATTGTTAACATATTTATATGGTAAAACATAATATAAATTATCTAATTATTATGTTATCCATAATTACAGATGATATAATGTTCCATAATAAATTAATAATTTAAATTATTATTTAAAGTCCATTTTTATAAAAAAATGGCTATTTATAAATAATATTTTATAAATATTTTTAAGGTGTTTTTAACAAATAAATTTTATAGAAAATTTCTTAGGTGATTTTAAAATAAAGGTAATTTTTAAAAAAATATTTTTATAATTTTTAGGTATTTTTATATATTTTTAAAAGCTGCAAAAGGCTTTTAAAAAAAAATGAGGTTGCAAGGGTCGAACCAGTGACCTCAAGGATGCAATTGTGAGTCGGGAACCGGTGAACCAAAGGCCTAAGCCGCGGTAGAAACCGGTTACAATTTCTTTTAACCCATTCCAGCCGAACACCCCCAAATCATCAAGAACCCTAATTCTGTTTCAATCAAATTGAACATCGATTCGCAGATGTTAATGAAATTAAGCATAGGGCTTTCAATCCCCACATGAAATCGAGCATGTAGGTAGTTTTAATTACCTGTTTTGAAGCTCGATACGTGATGTTCGACTAGTTGCAGGTTCGCGACAGAGGTTAGATTAATTGTGATGTGTTTGTGTGTTTTCAGCTCAAATGGAACTCGATGGAAGTTTTTAAATGCTCAAACGATCGTTAGTGTGTATTCACTTTTGATTATTAATTGGTTTTAGTGGCCGATTAAGTGGGTGGTCGGCCGAAAGTGGCAATCGCATTATCCCGATTCAATTATTCAAATTTCAGTGGGGTTAGTGTTCGAATTACCCACGAGAAGATGTCGGGATGTATAATTTTGTTGAAATCCAACTCAATTTGGCGTTTGGAATTGCCGGAGGGCCGCCGGAGAGGGTGGCCGGAGGGGAGGTCGACGGGAACAGTGGGGGGGTTGGGTTTTTAGAAATTACACTTCTAGTCCCTGAGGTTTACAAGTTTATTATTTCATGCTAAAAGTATTTAAAACAAGTTTTAAAATTTACAAAATTACCCCCTTAACCTCTTATTTTAAGTTTTTATATATTTAAAATTTAAATAAACTTTTATAAATTATTTTATTAATAACAACACTATTATTATTATTATTATTATTATTATTATTATTAATGTTATTATTAATAATAGTGATAATAATATCATTATTATTATTATAATATCAAATATATATATATATACATATATATATATATATTACGAAATTTTTCCGGGTTGTCACACCCATCTTGACCCCCTTGTGTTTTTTATTTAATTCATTCTAACCCATCTTTATTTTTAAAACAGACATTACGATCCAAAATCACATCCTTTGACTTCTTTTGCCCCCTCTAACTTCATCGATATAACACACATCTGAGGAAAACGTAGACCATGGTTTTGGTATCCTAGGCTCTTTATCATGGTTTTTTTCCTTCTTTAACTTGTTAGTTGGTTCTCCTTATATCTTTATTGGATTATAACTTTGCATCTTATTGAAAATATACATTTTAAACAACTTTCATAATATACTAACCGTACTCCCTTGGACTTTAAGCACACACATATATCATTCTACTATTTGCATTACAAATTAGATTATTTAAAGAGGCATCCAAAGTGATTAGACAATCACATACGACATTTATTGCCATAATGTATTATAGGAGCTAATGAATCTAACTTTT
Organism: Flaveria linearis; assembly: GCA_024085815.1. Classification (NCBI taxonomy): domain Eukaryota; kingdom Viridiplantae; phylum Streptophyta; class Magnoliopsida; order Asterales; family Asteraceae; genus Flaveria; species Flaveria linearis. Next base: position 17,997,172 of record CM044008.1, read on the forward strand.
TACCTACTTTAACTAATGATCTAGGCAATATCACTCACTTGTGATCTAGATTATTAATAAACGAGATATGCATCTATGTACCAAGACTAATTAAGAACTAGCCATTTATTAAATTTAGTTGGACCCTGATGTTGAACGGAAGATAAACACAATATTTAACCTTCAGGTGGTATAGTGCTAAACACATAATCTAACAGAGGCCTTATATTCGAATTTTGCTTCTACTTGTTTTTGTTTCATGCTATAATATTTTGAAGACCCGAGTTTAGGTTGTGATTTATCTAATCGTGCTGCTAGTAGGGTATATATAGACGAGTCTTGTGAATTTACCGGTAATTGGTATAATAAACTTTAAACACAAATAAACTATTAGAAAAGTTGCATATAAATAGCCAGAAATTGCATGCGAATGTTTAGAAAATCCACTTAAATTAAGCAGTTTTGACTTTTGAGACATTTTTTCATCACGATCCATTAAATAATTAAATTCGCTACGCTTGATTTTAACTGATAAAAACTGTTATAGTTTTTTAATTTGTTAATCCATGACAATTGACCTTATAAGTTGCTGGATGGTAATGTCTTGCACTATCACACTTTCGTCATGAAAATGATTAGATTCTACTAGTTTCGGTGGATGATTGTAGGTGATCTTCTACCCTCATGACATATATACAATATTATTATTAGGACTCGTTTTATGGCCGAGGCAAGCCGACCCGGCTCGAGCTTGGCTCGAGCTTGAAGTTTAACATGGCAGCTCGACTTAGCTTGTTTAATCTTAATGAGCAAACATTTAAGTTTGAGGTTTTAAGCTTGTAAAAAGCTCAAGCCAACTCATTAACTTTTGTAAATATTAATAAAAAATATACTTTTACATGTATGCAAAATTTATAAACAGATTCAATTGTAAGCCAAACGGGTGGACCAACGAGCTTAAATTGGTGTAAAACTTGGGGTTATAAAAGGTAATACTAGACAACTATTTGGGACCTTGGGCAATAACTTATAATCATTAAAATTGGCTTTAATTCAAATTAGCCAAACAAGCAAGCTACCTTGGCCAAAGCTTAGTTGTATCATTAACAAACCAAGCCAGCTTGTTTGTAAATGAGCTGATTTCGAACGAGATTTTGACAATATTTTTGAAAGAGATTTAAGTTACGAGTTTTCTAAAATAACCTTAATTTATGTTACATTATAATATATTTGATAAGAACATGATTGTCTTTTTACGTTAATTTTTAAAAGTTTCGGGAGGTAAAATTGTCTTTTATATTTTGACATTGTAATTATGTTTAGATACATGTTAATTATATGATTAAATAAAAAAACTAACTAAATAATATTGATGATAAATATCCTAAATTAGTTACTACATCTTCGATCAGTTTTGTAGTTATTACAATTAAATGATTAATCACAAATTTCCTTAGAAATCTAATTATGTAAACAATTAATTTTTTGTTTATTTAAATTCTCCAGATTGTTTAACTCTATATGATTTCATATTTAATTTATAAACTTTTATGAAACATTCAAATCTATATAAAAATTCACCAATTTATTGTTTAAGCATTTTACCAAGGTTTGTATTTATGTAATTAAATGTTGCGTTTCTTCACATCGTGCAGATCGTAGGAACCTTTATAGTTGTAATATACGAATTTCTATGGTTATTTTGACAAGAATATATGACTTTCAACAATCTTAACCCATTTATCCTACTTCGAATAATCTCAGTGATTTGAATTTAGTTAATGAACTAGTACTAAGCCCCCCGCTTTGCGGTGGGAGGCTGGTACATATGTCACACCACCATCAGTGGTTGTCAACACCAGAAAAACTCGTATCAAATAATAAAAACGAAAAAAATTAAACCAAACGGAAAGTAGACATAAAAACGTTAAATCATACACGTAACGTAAAACATTACAAACAATAACTAAGTCGATTTAGGACCACCCGCATGTTGCGACGGGGCCGTTAAAGGGGAAGAAATAGGCGTAACAACATTGAATTACACACGCACGTTACGACGTGTAACTCTCAATTTTAAAACGAAATGTAAAATGAAAACTTTATTAAATCATAAAAGTATTGGATTTAAAATAAAAAAAATTAAATAATTGTATCATATGCATAAATATATATACATTTAAGTTGGTAATTAGAATATATATAATTACTTTAGTTAGTCTAAGGTCATCAATTCTTGTTGTAATTGTCAATCCAGAACTACATTACCACAAATGTTTTGCGTTTGGATCTATATATATAATTGTAATTATGAAAATGATAGAAATGACGGAACTTTTATCACAATAAAAACATGGTTAGATACTTAATCATCAAATCAATTACCGGTGATTAACTGTATGCTGAATTCAAGGTTGCCAATTTTCAAGTACCACCAAACCTATTTAACTACTCCATAATAACCAACCTAGCTATTACCCTACTTGCTCTTCCTTATGTTCCCTCAACTATAAAACTACAAAATTTTCTTTTTAGAGTCTTACTTACTGGACCGTAACTAACTATCCGAAATGAGATCCTACGACACGTTTGTTAGGTTTATATCATTTTACGGTTTTATCTTACCAATATTGGTGTTTGGGAAGCCACAAGTACCATGTTATTTCATATTTGGAGACTCGTTAGTTGATAATGGCAACAATAACCATTTAGTTACCTTTGCGAAAGCCATTTACTTGCCTCACGGCATCGACTTCAGCGCTGGACCAACAGGAAGGTTTTGCAATGGCCGAAACTTTGCTGATTTCATGGGTATTAAGATATGTGATTTGCACACCGCAGTTTTTACTTGGCATATAATAATCATCTCTTCATCATTTTTACTATCAAATCGGATGTTGATAACGCAAACTATATATTATCAGATTATCGATAACAATTCATACTAACATTTTGCTCAATATATACCGGTAAAATAAAATGGAAATTAAGTACAAATTGATTGTAAACATATGATTAATATCCTATTAGTATTGGCCATGACAATCAAGTTAGGAATACTATCGGTTAAACTGTCGATATGAATTAAAATAAGGCAACGAGTCATATTTTTTAATTATTTTAATCTTATTTGCCTTTTTTATAATCTTAAGTTACATCTTTCCTTGCCTAATGTGATTCACTATCAATGCATTTGCAGCTGAACATTTAGGTTTTACTAGTCACATTCCTCCATTCGCCTTTTCAAACAGATCCGATATACTACTTGGACTAAACTATGCATCAGCAGCTGCAGGAATTCGAAGCGAGACTGGCCACCATCTGGTGATTAGAATTCAAACAACACTCTAACTTTTTATATATAGCTGCACCCATTGAAAACTTAAAACTTTAATATGATCTATAACACGTTACAGGGTGATCGGATAACCTTTGATCAACAACTTCAGAATCACGAATTGACAGTGTTGAGCATTAGTGATATTCTAGGAGGATCAGATTTGGCATCAACTTACCTGCAAAAGTGCTTTTATCATGTAGGGTTCGGTAGTAATGATTACCTGAACAACTATTTCTTAACATCTATGTATGACACCAGCAACATGTTTACAGCTGAGGAGTTCACCAAAGTCCTCATTCAACAATACAGAAGTCAGATTCTGGTGAGTTCTAATGCAAACATTATATCTTATATCGGGGAAAATACCTTATCCACATTATATAAAGCTTGCCTTTAGATATTTTTGTATAAGGTGAAATTCCGAACACTAGATTATTGCAAGACTAGAAAAACCTAAATCATTAATTTTTTTTTTCAGTGGTTTATGTTTTTAAATTTTGTATTTCATACATAAACATGTCTGTTTTGTACTTACAACTCATCAAACTATTTTCTTAATATGCTATTAAACTAAAACTTATATTTCATTTTAGTTTTGTTTCATGAAGTTTAAGAATAGTAATAATTCTCTTTCAAAAGTTTAAAAAACATCAATTACAGCAAAGAAATTTCATCATTGCCTTCAATTTTAGTTTAAAAGATTTATAAATTGTCTCAATTTCTTTACAAAAATTTCATGTTTTGGATTTAACTTGAAAAACTTATAAATTTTTAGATTAAAATTGAAACAAATGATAAAACTTTTGAATTGAAATTTGTATTTTTAAAATTTTGAAGGAAAAGTGTTAATATTGTCAAATCTTAGATAGTAAAATCAAATGCAACTTTAAAACTTATCATACTACTTTATTTAAATGTTTATAATTTTTTAATTGCTTATATATATACGCATGTATTGTTTATGTGTGGGTAATGCATATGACTCACACATGTCTAAGTTTTATTATTAAATTCCTAGATTATATTTTCTTTTACTCTAAAAAGCTTTTAAGATTGAGAAAAGAATGAATCATTTTGTTCGGTTTTTTTTTGTATAATTAAGGTTGCGCATAGACCTCTTCCTTTTATATATATATTCACAACCAAGACTCAACTCTATATATAGAAGTGTAACCGAATTATAGGATTTTATGATAATGATAAAATACAAATAAATATTGTCGTATTCAAACTAGAGATCGATAGAATATTAATGACTGAAAGACAAAACTAATAATAAATGATAAATCAAATAGAAATCTATAACATCTAATAAAACAAGGTTCTCTTTACCAATTGTCCTTATATTATTTCATTTTTTTACTACTTGTCATTCTTCTAGACATACACATATTAATTTTTCCTCTAAAAGGTATTATAGTAATTTAAATATTCATATAAATTTCTCTCTTTTTAAAAATGAATTTTATTAATTGCTATATTTCTCTCTTTTATCTAAGTTTTTTATAAAATCAAACTGTCTTTTTTAAAAATAGATTTTATTAAGGAAATTAAAAATAATATTTTAATTAAAATTTAAATAATAAAAAACTAAAATTTTATATAATATGAAATTTTCTAACACACTAAATGGTTTTTAAACAAAATATTTTAAATCGTTTTGTTTTTTAAAAAAGTTATAAACAGGTGAAATTTTTTAAAAACTGTCTTATTAAAACAATAAGAATCATTACAAACCAATATTTTTTTAAAAAAACAAGTTTTTTATAAAAAAATATTTTTAAAAAATATCTTAAAATGAATGTTTAAAAATAAAACTATTAAGATAACAGAGTTAAAAATAGTATAGTTGTTTTATTTCTTGAACTATTACATATATATAACTTTAATTATATTTTATATTAAATATATTAGACTGTAACTCTTCGTGTTTATTACTAAGTATAATCCGTTTAATTAATGGTTCTTAGCCTATCCATCTATCTATAAAAAAAACTAAAATAAGTATGAAACAATAGTAAGACTTATTATATTTACTTTCTCATTTCTTTATATTATTAATAATAATATTGAATACTAATAATATTACTCGTACCATATTCAAATTAAAAATATAATTTAATAAATTAAAAACCTATTTTTAATTAAAACACACTTTTTAAATTTTTTATAAAATACAGAATACAACAAACTTTTTTTTATCATTTTTCTTAAAAATATTTAAAAATCATAATTTTTTTAAAAAAAGTTTAAGAAGAATACATAATTATTTATTTACTTAAAGTGCCTATTTGTACGTAATTTTAATCATATTTTATTTTCAAGCATGATCTTATAATGCATAAATTTTTAGTACTAATTATTAAATATTTTATTTATTCAATTCGTGTAATATACGGGGACTAACCTGGTAATAATCCTAATAATACATAACAAACTCAACTAACAATATTTAACACATGTTAGCATTTTTAGAGGTTAACCTTGTTTCTAATAATGTTACCGCCATGATCTTATATCAAATCTAACACGTGTAACGTCTACTAAATCACAATACACAACTAGATGGTCTTTCATATATGATTCTCCTTACTCTTGAAGGCAATGTTTACATAAGGCTATGGTATGTCAAACCAATTAGTAACTTTACGATTTATCTAACATTTAATTACATCACAGAAACTACACAACTATGGTTCAAGGAAGGTAGCTTTGCATGGCTTGGGTCCAATCGGTTGCACTCCATTTGAGATGTCACGTCACTATTCAAATGAATCATGCGTAGAATATATTAATACCGCGGTTCAACTATTTAACCACTATTTGAAGTTACTTGTTGATGAGCTTAACTACAACAAAAGCCTATGCAATGCAAAATTTATCTATTTGAACTTCTATGATATGAGCATGGAAGTCATCCAACACCCTTCAGCTTTTGGTAAAAGTTACCATACTGGTTCAACTATCGTTAGTTTCTATGATAGTTAAAAAGTAACATATTTTCTCTCCTGTTGATTAGGATTTAAGGTGGTGAATAGCGCGTGTTGTGGATTGGGGTTGAATAATGGTGCCGTTACATGTCTACCGTTTGAAGTTCCATGTAAAGACAGGAATGAGTATTTCTTTTGGGATGCATATCATTCTAGTGAAGCTGCAAACAAGATAGCTTCTAAAAGAACATACCTTGCACTTAATCAATTAGATGTTTACCCTTTTGACATTTATCACTTGCTTCAACTCTAGCTAAGTTGTGATTCGCAAACTAGGAGATTTATTGGTATTATATATATGCCTTTTTGATATGTAGTACTTATTGTCAAAACTTGAGATGAAGAGATTTACTAAAACTCTTTATTAAAAATTTAAACAGTCAATTATATTAGAATAATGAGTATATTACCATTTGCATACCTGAGGTTTGGTGATTTTAACCATTTGCATCCCTACAGTTTAAAAATCCTCATATACCCCCTAACGTTTCATTTTTGTTCCCATTTGAATCTTTTCGTTTTATTTTTATTTCCATTTGAGTCCAGATGACTTAACACTGTTAGTTTTCCAGTTGAAATTATTATTAAAAAGACTGAATTGCCCTTAAGAATACCCACATCATCTTCTTCTTCTCTGACTCCAAAAAAAACACACACACACACACACACACTCTCTCTCTCTCTCTCTCATCTCTTCATCACCCACCCCCATAAACACCACCCCCATAAACACCACCACCACCCATCACCACCACAACCTCCTCCTCACCACCACCATAGCAAACCATCAGATCAACCCACACCACCACGGGCCTGCAATTTCAAGGATGTTGTTGACACCAAGCGGTACCCTGTGAATTCAATCAAAACATCAAAGAGAATCTGTTCAAAACCTAAGTTAATCGTCATAAATCCTAAACAAAATGTCTCTGCTTCTAAGCAACGTTGATGAATTTGAGAACTTACACGACTAAAACGGAACCCTAATTGTTCAACAGTATGAACTGTAATGGATTCATGCCCCAATCTACCTATATGATGTCAGACAACATCAAAAATCAAACATTAAGGTAGCCATTACAACATCCGTATTAGGTAACTAGATCAAATCAAAAGCAAAATGCATGAATTCAAGGATGGTTAGAATGATGGAGATAGCAACGAACCTGTTGAATCGATTGTTGATTAGTTAATTCTTGTTCTTAATTTTGCTCGTTTTCCAGCAAACAATTATGAAATGTCGCATCAGTTACGAACCTTAAAATCGCAAGGATATCATCAAATCAAGCTCAAATGTAGAGAGGAGAAAGTGAGAAAGAGACCACATTACAGTAAGCAACGGAGCCCCCATCACCACCATCGCGAACCCCAACACCACCACAGCGACCTCCAATCACCACCACAACCGCAACCCCCCATCACCACCACCACCGCAGCCCCCCATCACCACCACCACCGCAACCCCCCATCACCACCATCGCGAACCCCACACCACCATCGCGACCTCCAATCACCACCACAACCGCAACCCCCCATCACCACCACCACCGCAGCCCTGAAATCTAACGACGTTGTGGTTTGATTTTATTGAATTAGTGGGGGATTTGGGTTAATTTGATGGATATATAGTGAAGAAAGAAGAGATAGAGAGAGAAGATAATAGGGGTTTTTATTTAAGAGTAAATTACTGTTTGCATCCCTGAAATTACAAGGGTATTTTTGTCATTTTATAAAAACTAACGGAAAAATCTAACGACGTTATTGTGTTGGACTCAAATGGAAATAAAAATGAAACGTTAGGGGGTATATGAGGATTTTTAAACTGTAGGGATGCAAATGATCAAAATCACCAAAACTCAGGTATGCAAATGATAATTTACTCTAGAATAATTGATACTACTATGTTCTTGAATGGGAAAAATTGTTCATAAAATTTAACATCTCGTGATAACAAGACATTAATATTTTCAAGGTCAAAAAGCTTTTAACCTTTTTTAGTATTTGAATATACATACTCACTCCACATATTAAATCCCCTAGAATTATAGAGACCTAGCTTCATTAAGGAGGTGTTTATGTTTCGTTTCAACAATACCGTTTTGTTAAAGAGTATAAACACAATAAGTATAATTAACTATTCCATTTTTAAAACAAAGTTGATTCAGCTGTTTATTAGTAAATCATGTTCCATTGCCTGTTCGAAACATTTTAATATTGTTATCAAACTAGTTTTTTAGATGATCGATTTTTAAAACTACCAATATTTTCAAACACTTCAGTTTTTTTTTCTCTAATAAACATAACTAAACAACTCTCGAATAATCCACAATTATTGTTAGAAAATAATGAAAGCCCTCCTTAATTGTAACTTTAAGGCCCTGTTTGGTTGGTCTGATCAGACCCGGTCAGACGTTCACGTCACTACAAGAAAAATGTTTTTTCGTGTCCATGTTTTTTGCGACGATATACATTTCGTCGCAAAAAACACACTAAACGACAAAAATAACCAACTTTTTGACTTTTCTAGTCAAATTAACTTTTTGCGACGATACTGTCGCCGCAAATAATATATTCATTTTTTTTATTTTTTCTGAATTCTTTTTTAGGAGGTAAAATTTCCCGCTTATTTTGTTTGCGGCGACATTTTCGTCGCAAAAAAGGTTTTTATTTTTTTAATTTTTAATCCTTTTTAATTTATTTTGCCTTTAGTTTTTTTGCGGCGATATTTCGTCGCAAAAAAGTGTAAATCGCCGCAAAAAAAGTGTTCCACTTTATGAAAACTGGGATTCCAGATCTGTTCTCCAATTTCACACCAAATTAACACCAAACACAGATCCGCCACCACCACCGCCCTTGCTCTCCCACCGCCACCACCACCGCCATCTGCCACCGCCACCGCAGTTCCAGCCACCAACGGCCACCGCAGTTCCAGCCACCACCACCGCCGTCTGCCGGGTGTGGACCACCACCGCGCGCTTGTTGTCGCCCTGTCACCACCACCGCGCGCTTGTTATCGCCCTGTCACCACCACCGCCACCTGCTCCACCGCCGCGTCACCACCACCGCCATCTGTCGTAACCACCATCGCTAGTCCACTCATATTTTAGAGGTAATAACTAATTTTTTTTAAAAAAATTCTTGTGTTGGATGTATATTTGTATGGATGTAAATGTGCATTTGTGTATGGACGTATATGTGTATGTGTATGGTTGGATGTATATGTGTATGTGTATGGATGTAAATGTGTATTTGTGTATGGATGTATATGTGTTGTCTTTAGTTTATTAGGTTGTTTAAGACAATATGTGTATGTTTATGTGTGTTGGGTTAATCAAAAGGTAAGCTCATCACGAGTGTATTTCGATTCAGGTTGGATGTATATGTGTATGTGTATGGATGTAAATGTGCATTTGTGTATGGATGTATATGTGTATGTGTGTATGGATGTATATTATGGATGTATATGTGTATTTGTGTATGGATGCATATGTGTATATATGTTCAATTGTGATTAAAATGGATTTATATGTATATTTGTGTATGAATGTATATGGGTATTTGTGTATGAATGTGTATGTGTATATATTAGAATGTATGTATATGTGTGTATGGATGTATATATGTATTTATGTATGGATATATGTGTATGTGTGTATGTATGTTAAATTGAGATTAAAATGGATGTTAAATTGTGATTAAAATGGATGTATATGTGACGACCCTAAAATATTCTATTATCATATATATTACGTCGAGAAATTTTATTTATATTACGTTACAACCATGATTTATATATATTATGCATGTTACATACGTGCCTATATATTAATAATTTACGTGTGCATGTATGTTATATATCCAAAACTCACACCAACGTGTATATATATACGAATTTTTACGTATGCATGTTTGTATACCAATTAATACATGAAAAATTTTGAATGCCGTGAACGTATAGTATATATATATATATGTGTGATTACGTGTATGATATAGGTTATAAAGATCATTAATATGATACATCTTCATATATACATAGCTTACTTATATATATGTATATATATATACTTACGGGTATATGTATATATGAATATATCAAGATTTAACCCAACCAAATCAAATAAAAAACAATCAAAACTTAACTAAAACATAAAACTAAACCACCCAAACCATCACCATAACACCCATCGGCCACCTTATGCAAAAACTACACCCGAAAATCACCAAATCACCACCATACCCTCGGGTTTCTTGTCTTGGTTGTACAATAAACCACCAACACCTCAAACCATCATACATGCACCTTCATCATTACAAGGAATATGGCAATTCCAAGGAGAATTCTTTGATTTCCTCCCATTCACACATCAAAGTCAAAATGGGGATATGTGGCACAAAGAAAAGGAGCCTCTCGGCCACCTCTTCCTCTCGGTCTCTCTTTAATTTGCCACCAAGACATTCTATTAAGGACAACACACCTAAGCTAGTCCTAGAGTTAGTAAATAACACCCTTAGGTGTCCTCCAATCTTAGTCTATAAACATCCATACATTTACCATTTTGCAAAACACACACCACCACCAAACACCCGATCACCACCTTCCTTAAATCACCTTCTGCCTCTCCCTCTTCATCTCTCGGTTATAGCTAGCTGCAACTTCACCACCACCTTGTCTCCACCTTCGGTTACAACCATCACAACAAAACAACATCAACAACAATAACCGAACACCCACGACACCAACAACCACACACCACCATCACCTACTATCATCATCCACCACTTTCACAGCTTTGTTCTTGAATTCCAGAAGCTAAAACATCATCAAATTTGTCATCAAAGGTAATGAAAAGGTTTAGTTTACATATATGCTACAAAACATATATATATATACATACATATTGATATGTATGTATATAAATGGATGAAGTCACCAAAAACCTATTTTGGGAGACTTAAAACCACTAGTTTTGAGTAACAAAGTTCCAAAATCCAGGAACTTGTATTTTATAAAAATATATTTGAAATTTACAAAACATATAACATAAATATTAAGAAAAATCAAAGTAAATATTTAATGAAAGCAATTGTGGGAATAAACATGGAAAATTCTTTTTTTTATACTAAAATAATAGACTGGAGATTTTGATAAAATTTTGATAAATAAAATAATTTATATAAATTATTTTATAATAGAAAATAGAAGAAAATGTCAAAAATATAAATAAATTCAGGAAAATTCTGATAAAATCTCAGAATGATTCTGTTGAGGTATAAAATCCTCTGGAATTATTTCAGAATTTTATACTTTATTATGATTAAAATACGAATTTTTATATGTTCTGCAATAAATAAATTGTAATAAATACTTAAGGTACATAATAAATTTGGATAAAATCATAGACGAAATATTAAAATAATTAGTGCAGAATATATTATTTTCATAAATTATGAAGCAATATGAATATTTTTACTAAGTATGTCAATTATTGTAAAAATTACAGAAACTGTTAAGTTATTAATTGGACTCTGGAATAATTATATGATATTTGGATTTATATAGGTAGTCTTCTGTAAAATTTTGGGAATTTTTGGTGGACAAAAACTATTTTTAACTATTTATGTGAATATTATGAAATTTCTAGAAAATAGTCTGTTAAGGGTTGGATGTTATAAAAATTATGACACATTACTGAATTATTGGAAGAATTTCTATGAAATTTTGAGGAATTATTGAACAGCAGAAGATATTATGATAAATATTGAGAATATTGTGGGATTTATGGGAAATAATTTGTGAGGAAATTAAGGCTGGGAAATTTATGAAAAATTTCAGATTGTTCAAACTTATATATTACCAAATTTGGTAATTTTTGAGCAATTATAGCTATTTTATGTGTGATTTTTGAATGAATCACAATTTATTATAAATTAAGAAATTTTGGAGACTCGAAGGTGTTTTCATAAATATTACAGTCAATGAAAACCAGAAAAAATTATTTGAAGTATTATCTGACACTGTGAACTATCTTGTTAGGTTCAAGTGGGAAGATACGGTGAGTTCATAGCCCCATTTTCAACCAATTTGGTATTTCGTAACGTTTTGGGGGAAAAGTATACTTGTGGTTGATGTGTTACTTTTGAAAATATTTTTGTCTGCTTACTGTCATTTGCGACATAACCATTAGTTCGAATGAGGAACCGGTCAATAATATTAGTAGCGCTACTTAGGAGAATATTTGTACCAACCGGATGAGGGTTGCTACTATTTTCCTGCATCTAACCGAATGGGGGTTAGGATGTAATATTATCCGATTCTTATTATTTCGTGACAGTATGATTATGTTTGAGCAGGTTTGGTTGTAATTTTGGTTATGGTTAACACATCAACAAAATATTTGTTTGGATTAAACCTATGTTCTCACCAACATTTTTGTTGACTGGTTTAAGTGTACTTTTTCAGGAAATGAGTAACACCTTTGATTTCAGCTTTGGGATTCATGATGGTTGGGGCAAAGTCGTAGGACGGGTCTGTGTAAATTTTAGATATGCTGTAACCTAGTTGTAACTAGTTACATCTAATTTTGGTGTATTATGTAACAAGATATAATCTCGAATATTAAGAAATAAAAAGCATGTCTGTATTATGTTTCGATTATATCTGTGTTTATTTAATATAAACCACTGCACTCTGATAAAAGCTAGTCACATTCCACCCGTCTCGTTCACGCTTCCGCCGGGATGTGACAGGTTAGTATCAGAGCCATTGGTTATAGAGAAATAGTTATTCTAGGTAAATAACTAGACTATAACCATAAGCTCAAAAGATACTTTATGATTTTATGTGAGTTTATGTGGATTATGTGAAAGTTCATGATTTTATGTTTAAGATTTTAACAAAACCTATTTGATTAACTCTTTTTGTGAAACCTTGTTAAGAAATTTTGCAGTATGAGTCCAGATAGTATTCATTATGAAACCGATCCTTCAGAAGAATCATACAATAGCAGCCCTAAAGAAATAGTACCTGAATCAGAACCTCAGCAGGCTATAAATGTTTCCCCAACTAGAATGAAAAATACATCAAGGTTTTATGTTAAACGTGCACCAGTGCAAAGGGAGGATATACAATTATGACTCCTAGGAAAAGGGTGAAACGTGGAAACAGGTTTAGAGCTATACCAACTGAAGAAATAGAAATACAACCTCCTGATTCTCTCATAAATGAAGATAAAGTTATTAAACCAGAGTTGGATCAGGTAAAAACAACCCGACAGACTCTTAAGAAACTTAAGAAGATACAGCTGGGAATCTGGAAAATCCAAAAGGATATTAAGAAGCTAAAGACACCCAAACCAAGTCTTTTTACCAGGATGTGGAAATGGTTCGGTAGAAACTAATAGTTATAGTTTAACTTGTTGGAATAAAATGAAATAAGAGCTTAACTGATATATGTATTTTGTGTTAACATGTTTATTTGATCTATGTTAGATAAATTTTGTGTTAAGATATTTATTTGCAATACTAACCTTGAAATTCACTATAGTAAATCATGTCGCCAAAAAGAAACACTCAACCTGTCCGGAGAACAGCTCGAGTGGGGCGACCTAGAACCAGACTCGGGGAAGAAACACCCGTGAACCCGGATATCAATGAAAATGATAGGATATCCCAGATAGTAGCCCAACAACTAAAAGCTATTTTACCTACCCTAATTAACCAACTTCAGCAAAACTTGAATATTGGAACTACCTCAAACCCACCAGCAGGGACTGAAAACATAAACATAGAAGAACAACAGGAAGAAGAAATCCTAAATAGAATGTCAAAAGTAGGGATGGCAAAAAAACCCGAACCCGACGGGGATACCCGAAACCCGAAACACACGGGACGGGTATACCCAAAACCCGACGGGTATGGGACGGGTATGGGATTAATTTTAAAAATTTTCATGGGTATGGGACGGGTATGGGATTAGGTGATATACCCGTTTACCCGACCCAATTACCCGAAACATATACCCGTTTACCCGTCCTATTTACCCGAAAAACATATACCCGTCTTCATGGAATTACTAGATTTATATTTTGGACAGGGCTGTATATTTTGGTACCTTATATTTTGGGTAGTGGCTTCTTCATGGAATTGTTGGAGATGTATTTTGGTAACTTATATTTTGAACATGTACCAAAAACGTCTTTGGGTTCATGTATCTTGATGTTAATATATATATAAAGTTGATCTATATAAAAAGAGAAGAATTATATTTTTTTTATTTTTGAAATCCCAACGGGTATACCCGAAACCCGCGGGAATGCCCGATACCCGACGGGTAATACCCGATAGATACCCGATGGGTATTGGGCCGGGTATGGGACAGGGTTTAACAATCGGGTATGGGGTTGGGAATACCAATACCCGACCCATACCCGACCCATTGCCATCCCTAGTCAAAAGGATGTTCCTACAAAACCTTTATGTCCTGTAGACCTCGGGAATTTGATTTAAAAGACGGAGCAGTACAAGCTTTGAGATGGCTAGATGACATGGAAGGAGTTCTGGAAATCAGCAACTGTGCTGAAAATCTCAAAACACCGTTTACTTCACATTCCTTAAAAGGAGAAGCACAATCTTGGTGGAAAATGGAAATACATACTAGAGGTAGAAATATTATGAATAAGCTGAGCTGGGAAGAATTTAGAAACCTAGTGATAGAAAAATACTGCCCGTACAATGAGATAGAAAAACTGGAAGCTGAATTCCTAGCATTAGAGATGAAAGGATCTACACACCGGGAGTACACTGATAGGTATAATGAACTATCCAGGTTAGTACCACACTTGATAACCCCGGAATCCAAAAGGATAGGAAGGTATATTTGGGGATTAGTGCCACAAATAAGAGGATTAGTGAAATCTGCTAGAACCAAAACCTTTCAGGAAGCAGTAATCTTGTTAGGAAGTCTGACAGATGAAACGATCAGGAATGGATCATTAGGTCACCAACAGGTAGGAGAAAAGAGGAAATGGACTGAAAACCATTTTGAAAAGAGATTTGGTGAAAGTTCTCAGAAAAGAATAACCCGATCTCCGCCAAGAAACTTTTTGGGAACAACTCAAGAAAAGGAAGTAGAAAAACCACCACAGTGCAATATCTGTCAGAGATATCATACAGGAAACTGTATGACAGTGGTGTGCTATAACTGTAAAAGGAAGGGACACATTTCCTGAGATTGTAGAAACCCTACTAGCAACAAAACCGTCTGCTTTCAATGTGGAAGTGAAAGTCATTTCCGGAACGAATGTCCATAACGAAAGGGTAAGGCTCTAGCTAACCGAAACAACCTTTGGGGAAGAGCTTTTGTGATACAAGCTGATGAAGCCCGTCATGAACCAGAAGTAGTTACGGGTACGTTCCTTATCAATAACCAGTATGCTAAAGTATTATTTGATACAGGAGCAACCCGCAGTTTTATCTCACATACTATTAGACCATCAATTAGTCTAACATTTGAAAAATTACGTGACAATTATGTGATAGAATTAGCTAATGGTAAGATAATTAAAGCTGACGAAATCATTCCTAATTGCATCTTAAATTTAGATGAGTACTGTTTTGATATAAATCTGATACCTATTCAGTTAGGAGGATTTGATATCATAGTAGGAATGGATTGGTTAAGTGCAAATCATGTTGAATTCATTTGTGATAAGAAAATTCCTTTGAATAAGGAAAACAAAATTCTCTGCATTTATGGTGATAGACCATGCAATACTGTGAAACTAATTACTTGTGAAAAAGCACGAAAATACTTTAGCAAGAATTGTTTAGTATTCTTGGCTCATATTGTTGATATACAACTTGATAAGGAAAATTTGGAAAGTATTCCTGTTATAAATGAATATGCTAATGTGTTTCCTGATGAACTACCTGAATTACCACCCTCTCGTCAGGTAGAGTTTAAAATAGAATTGATACCAGGAACAGCCCTATTGCCAAGGCACCTTATCGTTTAGCACCAACTGAGATGAAAGAACTTATGACTCAGTTACAGGAATTGTTAGATAAAGGATTAATACGTCCTAGTGTATCCCCTTGGGGAGCACCAGTGTTATTTGTTAAAAAGAAGGATGAAACCTTTAGGATGTGTATTGATTATGGAGAACTTAATAAGGTTACTATAAAGAATAGATATCCACTCCCTAGAATTGATGATCTATTTGATCAACTATAAGGATCTAGTTATTTCTCAAAAATAGACTTAAGATCTGGATATCATCAATTAAGAGTACAGGAAGATAACATTTCTAAGACTGCATTCAGAACTAGGTACGGACACTACAAGTTTCTTGTAATGTCATTTGGGTTAACTAATATTCAGATTATTTGATTAATTGCATAGGTATTGGGTAATAGGTTTTGGTGAATCATGGAGGATAATGGCTAGAACATTATAATTGCAATAGATAAGTAATGACACCTGGCCACTGTTATTTCTTGTCTATTAATACTATTATGTTTTGAATCATAATCCCTCATGTGAATACTAAATCCCTGCTCCCTGCATTGAAAATTTTGAAGACAAAACCTATCTAAAAATATCTCCCTCTAAAGAAATCTTTCGGTTTAGGGAATCCAGTAAGTTGAACCCTAAGTACATTGGTCCATTTAAAGTTATTAATAAAATTGGTCCTGTAGCATATAAGTTGGAATTACCAACAGGAATTAAGTGAAGTACACAACACATGTTATGTGTCCAATCTTAAGAAATGCCTCACCAATGAAACCCTAGAAATACCAATTCAAGAAATACAGATAGATAGACAACTGCATTTTTTGGAAGAACTAATAGCCACTATGGGAAAAGAAATAAAGAAGTTAAGGAGAAGTAAAATTCCCATAGTGAAAGTCAAGTGGAACGCAAAAAGAGGACCAGAATACACCTGAGAAAGAGAAGATGAAATCAAGAAAAAGTACCCCCACCTGTTTTAAGGTAACACTTGTTTAAGTTTCTAAAGTATACTCCACTGAATTTCGGGACGAAATTCTTTTAACGGGGGGAGAATGTGACGACCCTAAAAATATTCTATTATCATATATATTACGTCGAGAAATTTTATTTATATTACGTTACAACCATGATTTATATATATCTATTATGCATGTTACATACGTGCCTATATATTAATAATTTACGTGTGCATGTATGTTATATATCCAAAACTCACACCAACGTGTATATATATACGAATTTTTACGTATGCATGTTTGTATACCAATTAATACATGAAAATTTTTGAATGCCATGAACGTATAGTATATATATATATATATGTGTGATTACGTGTATGATATAGGTTATAAAGATCATTAATATGATACATCTTCATATATACATAGCTTACTTATATATATGTATATATATACTTACGGGTATATGTATATATGAATATATCAAGATTTAACCCAACCAAATCAAATCAAAAACAATCAAAACTTAACTAAAACATAAAACTAAACCACCCAAACCATCACCATAACACCCATCGGCCACCTTATGCAAAAACTACACCCGAAAATCACCAAATCACCACCATACCCTCGGGTTTCTTGTCTTGGTTGTACAATAAACCACCAACACCTCAAACCATCATACATGCACCTTCATCATTACAAGGAATATGGCAATTCCAAGGAGAATTCTTTGATTTCCTCCTATTCACACATCAAAGTCAAAATGGGGATATGTGGCACAAAGAAAAGGAGCCTCTCGGCCACCTCTTCCTCTAGGTCTCTCTTTAATTTGCCACCAAGACATTCTAGTAAGGACAACACACCTAAGCTAGTCCTAGAGTTAGTAAATAACACCCTTAGGTGTCCTCCAATCTTAGTCTATAAACATCCATACATTTACCATTGTGTAAAACACACACCACCACCAAACACCCGATCACCACCTTCCTTAAATCACCTTCTGCCTCTCCCTCTTCATCTCTCGGTTATAGCTAGCTGCAACTTCACCACCACCTTGTCTCCACCTTCGGTTACAACCATCACAACAAAACAACATCAACAACAATAACCGAACACCCACGACACCAACAACCACACACCACCATCACCTACTATCATCATCCACCACTTTCACAGCTTTGTTCTTGAATTCCAGAAGCTAAAACATCATCAAATTTGTCATCAAAGGTAATGAAAAGGTTTAGTTTACATATATGCTACAAAACATATATATATACATACATATTGATATGTATGTATATAAATGGATGAAGTCACCAAAAACCTATTTTGGGAGACTTAAAACCACTAGTTTTGAGTAACAAAGTTCCAAAATCCAGGAACTTGTATTTTATAAAAATATATTTGAAATTTACAAAACATATAACATAAATATTAAGAAAAATCAAAGTAAATATTTAATGAAAGCAATTGTGGGAATAAACATGGAAAATTCTTGTTTTTATACTAAAATAATAGACTGGAGATTTTGATAAAATTTTGATAAATAAAATAATTTATATAAATTATTTTATAATAGAAAATAGAAGAAAATGTCAAAAATATAAATAAATTCGGGAAAATTTTGATAAAATCTCAGAATGATTCTGTTAAGGTATAAAAGCCTCTGGAATTATTTCAGAATTTTATACCTTATTATGATTAAAATACGAATTTTTATATGTTCTGCAATAAATAAATAGTAATAAATACTTAAGGTACATAATAAATTCGGATAAGATCATAGACGAAATATTACAACAATTAGTGCTGAATATATTATTTTCATAAATTATGAAGCAATATGAATATTTTTACTAAGTATGTCAATTATTGTAAAAATTACAGAAACTTTTAAGTTACTAATTGGACTCTGGAATAATTATATGATGTTTGGATTTATATAAGTAGTCTTCTGTAAAATTTTGGGAATTTTTGGTGGACAAAAACTATTTTTAACTATTTATGTGAATATTATGAAATTTATAGAAAATAGTCTGTTAAGGGTTGGATGTTATAAAAATTATGAGACATTACTGAATTATTGGAAGAATTTCTAAGAAATTTTGAGGAATTATTGAACAGCAGAATATATTATGATAAATATTGAGAATATTGTGAGATTTATGGGAAATAATTTATGAGGAAATTAAGGCTGGGAAATTTATGAAAAATTTCAGATTGTTCAAACTTATATATTACCAAATTTGGTAATTTTTGAGCAATTATAGCTATTTTATGTGTGATTTTTGAATGAATCACAATTTATTATAAATTAAGAAATTTTGGAGACTCGAAGGTGTTTTCATAAATATTACAGTCAATGAAAACCAGAAAAAATTATTTGAAGTATTATCTGACACTGTGAACTATCTTGTTAGGTTCAAGTGGGAAGATACGGTGAGTTCATAGCCCCATTTTCAACCAATTTGGTATTTCGTAACGTTTTGGGGGAAAAGTATACTTGTGGTTGATGTGTTAATTTTGAAAATATTTTTGTCTGCTTACTGTCATTTGCGACACAACCATTAGTTCGAATGAGGAACCGGTCAATAATATTAGTAGCGCTACTTAGGAGAATATTTGTACCAACCGGATGAGGGTTGCTACTATTTTCCTGCATCTAACCGAATAGGGTTAGGATGTAATATTATCTGATTATTATTATTTCGTGACAGTATGATTATGTTTGAGCAGGTTTGGTTGTAATTTTGGTTATGGTTAACACATCAACAAAATATTTGTTTGGATTAAACCTATGTTCTCACCAACATTTTTGTTGACTGGTTTAAGTGTACTTTTTCAGGAAATGAGTAACACCTTTGATTTCAGCTTTGAGATTCATGATGGTTGGGGCAAAGTCGTAGGACGGGTCTGTGTAAATTTTAGATATGCTGTAACCTAGTTGTAACTAGTTACATCTAATTTTGGTGTATTATGTAACAAGATATAATCTCGAATATTAAGAAATAAAAAGCATGTCTGTATTATGATTCGATTATATCTATGTTTATTTAATATAAACCACTGCACTCTGATAAAAGCTAGTCACATTCCACCCGTCTCGTTCACGCTTCCGCTGGGATGTGACAGTATATGTATATGTGTATGGATGTATATGTGTATTTATGTATGGATGTATATATGTATGTGTATATGTATGTTGAATTGTGATTAAAATGGATG
This sequence comes from Flaveria linearis, assembly GCA_024085815.1. Taxonomy (NCBI): domain Eukaryota; kingdom Viridiplantae; phylum Streptophyta; class Magnoliopsida; order Asterales; family Asteraceae; genus Flaveria; species Flaveria linearis. The sequence continues at coordinate 18,017,680 of CM044008.1, forward strand.
TATATGCGTATTTGTGTATGGATGTATATGTGTATGTGTGTATGTATGTTAAATTGTGATTAAAATGGATGTATATGTGTATTTATGTATGGATGTATATGAGTATTTGTGTATGGATGTATATGTGTATTTGTGTATGGATGTATATGTGTATTTGTATATGGATGTATATGTGTATGTGTATATGTGAGTATTTGTGTTTGTATTTCCCTAGTTTTAAATGTGTTAAGATAATTAATATTAGAATGGATGTATTTATGTATGGATATCCATATATGTGTATGTGTGTATGTATGTTAAATTGAGATTAAAATGAATGTTAAATTGTGATTAAAATGGATGTATATGTGTATTTGTGTATGGATGTATATGTGTATTTGTGTTTGTATTTCCCTAGTTTTAAATGTGTTAAGATAATTAATATTTGTTTGTAGACACAGTTATGAGGATTGATAAGACTTGGACTACTTTAGAAAATAAATTTTCTAAAGAATATCTGATTGGTCTTAAAACATTCATGGAAAGGTATAAGAATTATACGAATGGCCAAAATAAAGCTCGGTGTCCATGTAATAATTGCAATAACAGTTATTGGTTTCCTCTTCCAACAATAGAGCGCCATATACATAATAATGGTTTTTGCCGATTTTACAAAACGTGGACGCGTCATGGTGAATCATATGTTCCGTCACCGGTTGTTCCAGTCATACCTCAAACGACAGACCCAATACATGATTTTATTAACGATGTTCGTCAGGAGAATGTCCCACAAGAGGACAACACATACGACGACGACGAGCCAATGAACACAACAGATACACCGAGTGATACAAATGATGAACTTGCTGAATTACTGAAACTTGCCGACACCGAACTATACCCTGGTTGTGACGGGATGTCTTCATTGGATTTCTTGGCAAAAATGAGTCACATGAAGGCCATTAATAAATGGACCGATACATCGTTTGACCAATTGTTAGAATTTCTGAAAACTGCATTTCCGCTTGCTAAAATCCCACCGTCAAACTATGAAGCGAAGAAGATAATGAAGAAAGTTGGGTTAGGATATGAATCGATCCACGTTTGTAAGAACGACTGTTGTTTATTTTGGGGGAAGGATAACAAAGATTTGCAAAAATGTCCAATATGTTATGAAAGTAGATGGAAGGACGCAAACACTAAGGGGAAGAAAGTTGCCAACAAGGTTATGCGTTACATTCCATTAATTCCTAGATTAAAGCGTATTTATAGCTCAAGACACACTGCAAAGCATATGACATGGCATGCTTCTGGACGTTGCACGGAGGATGGTAAGTTATGTCACCTGGTGGATGGTACATCATGGAAAGAATTCGATTCAATGTATCCTAATTTTGCCAGAGAACCTAGAAATGTTAGATTAGGGTTGGCTGCTGATGGCTTCAATCCATTTGGGAACATGAGTACGTCGTATAACATGTGGCCGATAATATTGACAACATACAATACGCCCCCATGGTTTTGTATGAAAGTGGCATCGGTCCAATACCGAGCGTGTCTTCACAACCCCCACCTCCACCTCATAGAACAGATCAGCGGATGTTCTCACAATCTGAGGTTGAGGAGATGATAGTAGCGAGACTGGCCAGTGAGCAAGAACAATGACAGTCACAGATGATGGCTAATATGATGACACAAATGCAAAGTCAAATCCAAAGCCAAGTCCAGAGCTCGTTGAAGAGAAGTGGTCATTCTCAAGAAAATGATGAAGATGAAGAAGATGATGAAGGTGGGTCGTCATATGATGGTTTGATGGTTTTGATAGTGTTTGGGATTGTTATGAATATTTTCAGTTTGATGTTTGCTATGAATATTTTCAAACATTTGTTTGTATGACAATATTTTGTTTATATGCTATGTTTTGCGAATGGTTTGATGGTTTTGATAGTGTTTAGTGATTTTGAATAACAGGTTTGGTACCCAGAAAAATCTGGGTGAATTACTGCAAATGCAGCAAAATTATTTAAAAAAAAAGGTTCTTTTTTGTGGCGATTTTTCGTCGCAAAAAACAGTCAATCATAAGGAAAGATTTCGTCGCAAAAAAGTTTCAGGTCAAAAAATTTGCGGCGATATATCGCCGCAAAAAGTAACAGTTTCGTCGCAAAAGACATCGTCGCAAAAAGAATTTCACTTTTTTTAAAATAAGTGGACCCCACAAAAGAAATCGTCGCAAATGTCGTCGCAAATAACATTTTGCGACCACTCTTTTACGGCGACTTTTTTGCGACCAAATTGTCGTCGCAAATGACTTATTGCGACGAAATTGGAGCATTTTGCGACGATATTTATCGCTGCAATAAATATATTTTCTTGTAGTACGTCTGACTCGGTCAGACCTGGGGTGTTTGGTTGCTTGCCTCTTACCGAAGAAGAGCTCTGACCGAAGCTCCTACCCAGTCAGACCTCAACCATAATCTGACCCGCGGTCAGACGTGAAGGTGGAGTGACCGAAGGCTCGATGTCGACGGGGGGAACGATGTCGAAGGGGGGAACAATGTCGACGGATGACGACGGGTGTCGACGGGCTTGCGGTTCCCTGTGAGCTCGTCATCATCATCGTCATCACCGAACCTCGGAGATTAGTGTGGTGGTCTCCGATCTGTGGTCTGTGACCGATCCTCATCCTCGTGAGCTTGTTATCATCATCGTCATCACCGAACCGGCTTGTGGTGAAGTCGGTTTTGACCGATTTTGATGTCCGATGAAGCCCGTGAGCTCACGGGTGGTGGTCTGTGACCGAACCGGCTTGCGGTGAAGTCGTTCGGGCGGCGGTGGTGGTTGGTGGTGATGTTGCTGGAGATGAGGAACTCCAGCGAGAGGGTGGTGGTGAGGGCGGCTAGCAAGATCTGGTTCAGACATTGGGGAATGGGGAATGGGAGAAAGTGTGTGGGGAAAGAATTTAAACAACTTAATTTTGATGTCCTTTGCCAATTGTTCATGATTTTAACGTTTTTATTTTAAAAACTTTCATTTTTACAACCAAACACACTTATTGGTTCAGACCACTTATTAGTTCAGACATCTTATTGTTTCAAACCTCTTACTAGTTCAGCACTTATTCAATCAGATGTTGCTAAACAGCCCCTAAATGTCCTATAGGTTTGAATGTACTAATTCTCTCATATCATTCTACTTTAATAAAATAATAATTAAAGGTGACATATAATACTATCACATTTCTTCTTATCAAAATTTTCTTGTTTCTTTCTGCTATTATCTAACTACATTAAATACTAAGAATTATATTTAATTCTTTTTTATACTAAAAATATTTTTTAATAAATAAAGAATGGCATCTTTTTATTAATGTTATTCTAATGGAACAATTTTTTATAAAAATAATATTTCTAAAACATTAAACTTTTTTAAAAATACGAAATATAATAAAATTGGTATTTTTAGAAAGTAAAAATTATATGGATAAAAATATATATAATTGGGAGTTATAGTAAGAAAATTTTTAAAGATGATATATATATATATTTAAAACGTTGTGTTTTGAAACAAAATATTTAATTTATTTATTCGAAAAACAAAAAACTTTAAAATCAAAAGTTTTAAAAGTTAATACCATTGTTTATAACTTATAGCTCGTACTCATACGTAATTACAACTTTTATCTTATCTTATAATATCGTTTTATAATTGATAAATTTTTATTTCATTTATTATTTTATTTATTCAACTCATGTAATATACGTGTTTACTAAAGCTAGTTCTACATATATTCATATTCTACATTCTCTCTTCTTTAAAAAGAATGTGCAAATGAACCATCAATCAGTGTAGAAAACCAATTGCCATGGTTGAAACGTTGTCAACGTATCAAGATGGTTCAACTCTAAGAAGATACGCGTTGAAAATCTTAAGGATAAAAGCACCATCGTCGATGGATGGATAAAAATATTGAATTTAGTTGATAAATTTTGAACATATTGAATTTTAGTGTTAGTAAACTCAACATAGGATTCAAGACTTCCATTACTCGATAAAAATATTGAATTTACAAATTTGAACATATAAAAACCAAGTTATTTTAATTAGCTTTACTTAAAAGAGTTTTACTTATGAGTTAAGTTGAATGGTTTAGTAAATGGTGTAAATTGTATGAAAACTATATGTATACTTAAACAATATTAGCTACCCGTTTAACCAGGCCGTAATGAACAATCCTTTTAACCAACGGTTAAAAGTTGGTTAAAACCAAAATGTATTGGTTAGAAACTTGAGGGCCTGTTCTGCCATTTTGTAAAATTGAGGGGCTAATTATGCATACTTAGAACTTAAATTATTAGTTCGTTGTAAACAAATTTAATTGGGGAGAGATTTTTCATTGTGTATTCGATTTCAATTTCTTTCTTCTTCCGTAAGCGAGCCGAACCGAATTTAACCGTAGAAAAAAAATCGGTTTGTAACCCTATGCTTTCAAATTGGTTAAACCCGAACTAGATTGGTTAAACCCGAACTAGATTGGTTAAACCTGGTTTCAATATGGTTAACCTGTTTCTTTCCTCTTGAAAACCGGTTTCAACTTTCAAACTAGACCAAGATCTCAATTTAAACTTCTTAAGATAAACGAGCCGGTTCGATTTAATTTTTAAACGAGCTGAGTCCAAAACCATACTGACTAACTTGTCTAGTCTATAAGATAATAAAGTCAGGATAAGTCGATAACAAAATATGAGCAAGTTATCGTTGTTGTGTGCACTAATCATGCGCACGTTGACATTGGAAGTTTGTCATCTCTTAACGTCTTTTAATATTGTTTAAAGGTAGCTAGGCTTTTATAAATATCAACTATTTTAATTTTAAAAAGGAAATAATATAATAACTCACTTAGAATTGTAAGATATCAATTTGGATAGTATGATAAATAAAACTCTTTTATGTGAATATATATAAGATTAGTTAATATCTTGTAGAATTGAATATTGATTGAAACTTCAAAGTATTTGTTACACAACGGTTTCTTTACTTTTTATTATGAAAACTTCATAGAATTAGTTACATAATCGTTTCTTTTTTATTTTCTGTTTGTCTTTTTTGAGATAGAATTGAAACTATATTTTTATTAAACATCACCCGAGCAATTAAAGGAAGAAATCACTCTAGTCAAATCCATTAATAATCTAGCGGTAAAGGTAGGATGTCTAAGTAATCCGTCGGTGAAAATCCATAGGGAAACTAGCCTTTCATTATAATTTTACTAACGAATCAACAACAGATCTTAACAGCGACCGCTGGCAGCTCATCATCATGTTCAAAATTCCACTTCTTTTTTCTTTTCTACATGAAGTTTGAGCTATAGTACTGTCATTTTGAAAGTCCTATTGATTTTTTCTCAAATGCATCGACAAATATTATAAACATTATTGTGCATGCACTAGTTCCATACCCGTTTATTTGCCATATTTAGTAAATGCATGCTTCATATTTTTAGAATATTATGGATAAATTCACATTATATCTCTCGATCTTTGATAAATTTCTCAAACCATCCATTTGCATTTGACAAGCATAATATAAAATTTATTTAAATACAAAATTAAAATATTAATAAATAAAAAAACACAACGTACCATAAGTTGAAATCTCCCTTCTTGATTTTGAAACTCATGTGGGTTGCCTCTTGAGATCCTAGATAGTTACTGCATATAAAGCAATGCGAAACCAATACCAATCTATGTAATCTTCACTAGCACTAGTTATGCTAGTGTGTTTTCTAGCTACAACGTGATCAAACCGAGCATACTATAAATGGACAAATATCATGGAGATGTTCATGTCAACGCTATATTATTAACATTTAAGTTATGTTATAGTTTATTTTTAGCATACCCAGCAATATATTGTTTGTTACATCAATAGCATAAAGAATAGTTGGAGCCATGCAACATAGTTTCTACATTGCACGACCACAAAACCTCTCAAGCCTCAAAACATGTTGCCTTTACACAAGTTTCTACACAAAGATGTTAAGATAACACCTCGTCGAATAAACACACATCATCCTTAATTTACAATCATGTAATTATTTTTACAAGTACATGGATACCTATCTGTTTGTTAAATCAGAAAATATACTACGACCAAGTAATTGCAATATACATACGTTATGGCTCATTGTATGCATTGCACGTCAAATCTTTGGGAAAACATGAAATATTTGATTTGATATGCACTTGACACCCCCCCCCCCCTCTTCAATATAATATTACCATTTTGTGGTATTTTCACCATAAACTACTTCGTTATCCAATGAAAAACCCTATAAAAGTTATACATCTTAAAATGTAACCATCATTTTACCAAATTTCAAAAGAAATGAATGTGTTTTCGAATGCCATATCTACCAAAGCGATTATCAGAGCATGATCAACCATCTTCTAACCACAATCGATTAAGACAGTAAAACTAGTCACTTTTATAAAGTTCTTTACAAAGTAGTTTTAATCTAATGAGAAGTTGTGTTCTTTTTTTTTTCAAGAATAACATAACATGAACAATTAGACAAGGAATTACCCTCAAATTAACTCATTTAAAAAATCTAATAAAGTGAGAAAATAATACATTTTGAAACAAGATTTAAATAAGAAATGGTTATAGATGTTGAGCTTGTTGGATGATCTAATTTTGAATGTAATTTTCTTGCTTCAATATCAAGCTCTAATTTCTGTGATTTGTGAATTCGTTGGTCCTATAAGCTAACCCTAGCCAGCTTCCCTAAATTTGCTGCCCTAAAAACGAACTTGTGAGATTCACAGAGATCATCGTGTCTTCCTTGAATTTGCTTCCCCCATTGGCAACCATTTGAATTATTTATGTGACAACCCTAAAAATAATAGACAATTTTATTACGACTAAATAAATTATAGTATTATGTCAAAGTATATAAATTTACGTTTACATGTTGCATGCATGAATATATATAGAATGTACGTATGCATGTTTTGCATGCATGCATATATTAGGGTTATTTACGTGTGCACGCATGTATATATATACATGAAAATTAAGCATGCATGTTTATGCACGTATATATATATTTTACTTCTAGTATACACTCTACATGTACGTATATATAGTCTAATCAAGCATGCATATAAATATATGTTTTGCGTATGTGTATATGTACATATGACTTAATTATGGTTCTCGGTTATAAACACAATACACAACCAAAGCCCATTTCCAAATCATCTTGAAACTCTCGAATACTATCTCATAAAAACAACATAAAACACCCAAACTAAACCTTAAATATGGTTATTAACGGATTAAGCGCTCAAAACTTCTAGCCATAAAAACTTTTGGCTAAATGATACTACCAAAACCACCACAAACACACCTCAAATCCAGGTTCATTGAATCCGATTATAATAAGCTAGCAATGATAACATAGATGACTTGTTAGCTCCCTTAATTCAACACTTAGCTACACATTAATGAGCCTCATCATTTCAAAGTGAATGTGGCAATCCCAAAGACCCCCTCGGCCACCTATGCATACACCAAACATCACCACCAAATGCCACCTAACCTATAGAGATTACTAAGCATGCCTATGAATATTGACTCACCTAAGCTAAGAACCTAAACCTTAGTGATTCATTAAGACTATAAACCGCCCCATTCATTCTTAAAAGGCTCTTGGAACTCTAGACAGCAACACACCACAACCGAAAACCAATCCTAAGTCTCTTTGTCTCTCGGATTCTACACAAACCAAGCACAACCACCCTCACATCTCAGGTTCATCACAAACACAACACACCTTTGTCCCTATATCACCCATAAACAAACACCAACCAACCATCACCCCGTCCACCTCTCGGCCCCATACAACCACCATCAATAACCGTAACCATTACCACCCATAACCATCATCACTATCACCTCCCGTAACCATCACTATTCACCACCTTGTTCACTCACACCTCTCGGCTTTCATACAACATCATCAAGGTCATCATTCTCATCATCCACAAGGTTGTAATCTTCTTTTATATGTTTTAAAAATCAAATATTACATATGTGTTATAAACACATATATAACAAAAGTCTTGGCAAATATACATACACCATGACTAACCTTCAAACACCTTGAAATTCTTATTCTCATCAAGTTACAAGGATGAGATGTTAAAAATTCTGAAATTATTGACATAGATAAAAACTTTTGAAAAATTTAAAATAAATCTTGTAATATTAAAGAAAAATAAGCGAAAATATTAGACAAATAAGATTGTGGGAATAAATATTGAAAAATCCTTATAAATATACTAAAACATTATTCTGCAAGTTTTGACAAAATTATGATAAATAAAACAATTTATACAAAATTGTTTTAAATAGTAAAAATAAAGAAAATACTTAAAAATACAAATAAATTCGGGAAAATTCTGGAAAAATCACAGAATGACCCTTTTTTGGAGTATAAAAGCTCCAGGAATTATTTGGTATTTTATTTCATTATTATGCTTGAAAAAAGAATTTTTAAATGATCTGTATTAGAAAAATCTAAAGAAATAATTAACCAGTAACATAAATCGTGAAAAATTGACTGAAGTTATGATAAATCAATATCAACAGATTTTATAACTTTCATAAGTTTTGGAGATATATAAGTATTTTTAGTGAATTTTAGGAATGTTGTGAGATTTACAAAAAGAAATCTATTGGGACTTGGACATCTAGAAAATTATGGGATGATCTAAACTGTTGAAATAACATTTTGTAAATTGTTAATGATTTTTGGATAACCGTAGCTATTTTTGGTGATTTATGGAGACTTTAGAATAATTATAACTATTTATGTATAATAGAATAAATGTTGATAATTTTATGGTAACATTATTTGACTGTTTAACAGTTAAATTTTCAAAAATTAATAAAATCTGCGGTTCTAAAAAGTTTAAAGAAATTTATGTCTAATTTTATGAATTATTTTATAGGTTACAATTTGGAGACACGGTGAGACTCGTAGCCACATTTTGACCTTTTGGTATTTATAATTTTTTTGGGGAAAATGCATACTGGTTATGTTGATGCATTATTTTTGAAAATATTTTGAGACTTACTGTCATTTGTGATACAACCATTAGTTCGAATGAGGAACCGTCTGATAATATTAGTAGCGCTACTTAGGAGAATATTTGCACCAACAAGATGAGTGTTGTGATGCTATTTTCCTGCATCTAACCGAATGAGGGTTGAGATGTAATATTATCTGATTTTGTGAATTATTTCGTGACAGTATGATTATGTATGTGAACAGGTTTGGTTGTAATTGGTGCATCAATAAAATGTTTTGTCTGGAAAAAAACCTATGATCTCACCAACTTTATGTTGACTATTTAAGTATGCTTTTTCAGGTAAAAATAACTAACAATATTGATTTTTCCTTTGACGTCTACAACGGATGGGGAGAAGTAGTCGAGCGAGTTTGTGTTAGCTTAACAATTAACATCTATGATGGAAGTGTGGTAGTGGATGCGCACTTTCATCGTACCTGAAGATGTTAGCTTGTCACACCCCCGCTTATAGCGGAAACACGAGGATGTAACGGACGGGATCGTCATAACACCTGGTTAGTTTATAGAGACAAAATATATGCAACAATCCACGTGTCATGATGTCACCCGACATAATGGTGATTTGTGTCGTAGTTAGTCAGTTCCAAGACTATCATCATCTATTAATTCAATAAAACCAAATCCAACATACAGAATGTTCAACTTAGTGTTCATAAACGAAAACAAATGATAGACAAAACACTAATGCAAGTCTATTGAAATCCTGAGGGTCTTTGCTAAGGGATCGGCTCTAGCTATCCTCTTTGATTATGATCACCTGAAAAGATATGCTCAAAAATGTCAACAATAATGTTGGTGATCTTCGCAGGTTTGAATTATAAACATGTAATTGATGCTGTATAAAGTTTGTTGTGGAATACTGTGCATACAGTTATAAGCAAGCAAGATCACATAACATGAGTTTCATACAACCAAACCTAATGACGTACACAAAGAAACTTGTCGTAATATATTCACCCAAGGCCGGATTCCTGGCAGGGGGGATGGTACTCACAAGTAACCATCTCGTCAAGGGTGGGGGTGTCAACCCAGTAGTACTACTAATACCTATCCGTTGGTTCCAACACCGAAATTAATGGTTGTAAGAAGAACCACACATCAACATCATGTACGTATCAGAGTATGAAAACAGTATCACGTTGATTCCAAGTATGAAAATTATATGTATGTTGTACAGCATTGAAAATGGATGAGCATACTTTTCCCCCATGTTTGGAAAAGATTGAAACAATTGTATAAGCATAAAAAGGGGCCACGAAACTCACCTTGAACTGATGTAATGAAATGAACAAGAGCTTCAAAGAATAAGGCAATGCACGATCAAACACGATCAGTACCTATTATTAATTGTAATTAAGTCTTTAAAATGTGTTCAACGCGAATAGATACATTTGGTCGGATTCGGGTCGGTTCGGTTTGACATGCGACACGCACACAAATAGATGTATATATGTTACAAGATTTTGATAGGGTTATATATGTCTTAATAAGTAATTATTAATAAGTGTTAAGTTTACCAAATAATTATTTACATTTTGATTCCATTAGAAGGATTTTATATGTATATTTAATTATTTTGGAATGATATTAAATATAAAAAATGATGTGGTTCAATTATGTAATTTATAATTATCTAAGGATAATTACAAATAGTATTTCGATTAATAATAAGATATTAATCTATACCATAAGTTAAAATATATTTTCTAAGAAATAACCTACAATTTCATTTGTAAATAATTTATGAATTTATAAAATATTTTATCATGATTAATCTATATTCAAAGATAATATAGTGTCAAATAATAATTTAATGATTTTAATTATTATTTAAACTCTATTTTTATAAGAAAAATAAACTAAGTATTACTTTTGTAATATTATTTTATAGAAATATTAGAGTTTTTAAAGAAATAAATTTATAGAAAATACTTAGATGATTTTAAAAATAAAAAGAATTTACAAAACTGATTTTTATAATTTTTGGGAATTTTTCTGTATTTTTAAAAGTTGAAATAACCCTTTGAGTAAATTGCCATTTTCGTCCCTGAGTTTTTGACTGTTTTGCCATTTCCATCCAAATATTAATTGTTTCCCCTATGGCTCCCTTACTTTTTAAAAAATTGTCATTTTCATCCGATCTCGTTAGTCAAGTTAGTTTAAAAGTTAAGTTTATTTGAATTTAACCCATGTGAAGGGTAATATCGTCTTTTTACACTATAAATGTTAAATTATAATACCTAAAAACATACATGCCGACGGTTGCAAGTTCATCATCGACGTTCGATCCCCTGTTCCATTGCAATCGATCAAAGCCTATCGAGTTTGCAAAATCCTATTCGATTGAGTGTGCTTTGGTCGACCACTGTTCCATCATTCAATCGAGTGTGCAAAATCAATGGATTTTCAGGATTCTTGTATGTGGTCTTTACGAAAAAGTGGTGAAGATTATGATATAACTACAGATTATGGTATGTTTTTCCTTGTTTACATATGAATTATATGTTGAAATCATAAAACTTATCTCAGAACTATGTTAATTTTGTGTTTTAGGTCAAAACCATAGTTATTTTACAATGGAATTTCACCATGGGGGAGAGTTTAGTGAGTTTCCGGATACAATATATCGCAATGGAACTATTAATTTTATTGACATGGTTGATTCCCGTCGTTTCTCGCTTAATGTCGTTCATAATATGTTAGAGAAGCTTGGTTATGCAAAAGAAGATGTGAAGAGACAACATTTTAGAATTCCAGGTGAGGAATTGGATTTCGGTTTAAGACCATTAGCTAATGAAACTGATATTAACATGTTGATAAAGTATGTTGAGAAGCATAAAGTTATTGAGGTGTATGTGGAGCATGTTAGAGATGGTGATGACTATGAAGATTCTGATTTTATAATAGATAAAGATAACTTGGTTGAAGATGTGAATATAGATATGGCTGAATTTAGATCGGTAGTTGACTATGTAGGTGAAGATCTTGTTATTGATGAAGAGCTAGTAGACGATGAGCTTGATCTTGATGACTTTGACAGTCCAAGTGATTCTGACAGTGAACCCCCATTAGAAGCAGCATTAAGTAGCATTAGAAAGAAGAAGAAAAAATCAAAGCTATCTGTCGATTGTCCCTTCTATCTTGGTCAAGCTTTTGGTAGTAGAGATCATATAAGGGCCATGGTCAAAAAGCATGCAATAGATTGTAGAAGACAACTGTATATCACAAAGAATGACAAAGACAGATTTCATGTGGTGTGTTTGGGAATAAATCCAAGTATGGGTAGGTGTGAAAGTAATAAGGAAGGGACAAAACAGGGCTACGTGGAAGTGGGTACTTCTAAGTCTACAAACTCTAAACCTAAAAAAAGATCCCCACACCCACTTGCCCTTGGACATTGCACATAACAAACCAGAAAAGAGAAGGGTCTTGGGTTGTTAAAACTTTAATCAATGAACACCATTGTCTATAAACCAGAGATGTTAAGTTATGTACCATAAGTTGGTTAGCCAAAGAGATTGAACCAACCATACGAGTGAACCCGAGCATACCACTAAGAGCTCTTCAAGAGATGTTGCAAGAGAAATTCCCGGTTCAAGTCACATCTCAAAAGATTTTCAGGGCTAAGATGCTTGCAACTAAAACGATTCAAGGAGATTATAAGGCTCAATATGAAATCCTTAGAGACTATTGTGAAGAGCTTATTAGATCTAATCCAGGTAATACTATATATATTCAAACTCAGAATTTTACTTTTGTTTAAATGATTGTTGTATCAAGATATCTAATTTACATTTTTCTTTAGGCATAACTGTGAAGATTGATGTTGAAAATGAATGTAACCCAACCAGTCAAACTAGGCAGTTTAAGAGGATTTACATATGTTTAGGTGGTTTGAAGGTTGGTTATAAGATGTGTGGGAGAGAGCTACTAGGACTAGATGGGTGTTTCATAAAAGGGCCTTATCCAGGTCAGATTTTAACTGCAGTTGGAGTGGATGCAAACAATGGTATCTATCCTATTGCTTATTCAATCATTGAATCTGAAAGTGCATGTTCATGGACTTGGTTTTTAGAGTGTTTAAGAGATGATCTACAGCTCTCATCCAATTCTAATTTTACATTTATTAGTGACAGACAAAAGGTATGCACGGAAGTAAGTAATTACATATTCTTATATGTTATACTTATCTTGTTTTTGTTTTTAATATAGGGCATCATACCTGCAATAAGTAAAGTGTTTCCAAGTGCTGAGCATAGATATTGTCTTAGACATATCCATGAGAACATGAAACAAAAGTGGAGCGGACAAGTATACAAAGAGCTTGTCTGGAAGTGTGCAAGTGCAACCACGATACAAGGGTATGATAGGGTTATGAAAGAAGTTTTAAAACAAGATAAGGCAGCATATGATTGGTTGAAAGCTATTCCACCAAGACACTGGTCAAGAGCTCATTTTAGTTGTAAGTTGAATTTAATCATTTCTTATTTTATTGTTTAATGTTATATTTGTATTCAATGTAATAGGATTTTAATCATATGTAGATAGGGCAAAGTGTGATGTATTGTTGAACAATTTATGTGAAGTTTTCAACCGACAACTGGTGGGGGGTAGGGACAAGCCTATCATCACTTGTCTAGAGTTTATTAGGGAGTACCTAATGAAAAGGATTGTTGTGGTACAAAAGACAATTGCAAAGTGTCAGGGACCTTTGTAACACCCGGACCCCCAAAGAGTCCGATTAAGTTAAATAAACATGCGGAATTTGGTCCCAGAAAATTTCATTAACATTAAACTCCCAAAATATGTGTTTCGTGTCAACCGACACTCAAAAATGAAGTTTAACAATCCATTTACATACACACGTGATAGGAAGTTTCAAAATAATGTTAACACGTTAGTTTCTACAAAAGAAACGTGTATGCAAGTCCCGTTCGATCCTTGTTTACACTATCGATCACTTTAGCCTTCCGGTCCCGTAACACCTGAAAACACACGTTTAGACATCCATTAGTTCATAGGAACTAAGTAAGTACATTCTAACATTCATTTCGGGTCTTTACGGGGGTTTAAACGGACTCGAAACGCGTTTAAAACGACAATCGACAAAAACTGGGAACAGGGCCCACCGTAACTTACGGTAGCCACCGTAAGTTACGGTGGCCCCAGCTCATGTTACGGTGGTATTTTTCTGCTGTACGATAGCATCAGTTCACCCAGAACCTACCGTAACTTACGGTAGCCACCGTAAGTTACGGTGGTACCTGCAGCATAGTCCATATTTTTGACCCGTTAAAGGTTGTTTCGCGTTCCCGAGCCACCCCTTTCGATCCCGATTGTTCCAAACACCTAGAAATAACATATTTCATCATATATGTGATTCCCACGGAGTTTCAACGAGTCTAACCCGACTCTTGGCAATATACCAAATTTTTTTATTATTTTGGTATTTAATTCCTTATTTAGCCCATTTATGGTTCGTTTGTTTCTTTAGAGCTTTTGACCGTCCCGACTACCATGGAACCGATCTATTATCACACATTGCATATGTTTGGTGAGTTCTTAGACCCAACCCATCCCATTTGCTTATCATAACGCAAATTTCCTTTTTATACCGAATTTGACCCTTATAGGGTCAAATCCCATTTTAATGAGCGGTTTGCCATTCTTTCGCGAACGACCGCTTTCCTTGGCGTTACCCAACGTTCACACACATTGCAAATCGTAGGGATAACCCTTTACCCTAGTGTTCACACACGATGTGAATCACTTTAATTCGGGTTTGTCCTTTTCCCCATTTCCATGGGACGGTCACGCACGTCGTGACTCGTTCTGTTCCACAACCATGTGGTATAACACTAAAGTGTTATTTTCCTTTATGTTCACGCACGTCGTGAATCATTTGTCATAGAAGCTCACATACGGTGCAAGTCAACTATTTATCCTCTTTAATCGTGGTTTTCATTTTGTTTGAGCTTATGAGCACATGGTCACACACATTGTGACTCATGCCTTTACTTTGTTATGCTCAATTTAAAGAATGTCTTACCTTGAGTCCGGAAGGTTTAAGTGGTCAATCAAACGTGTTCCTTGCGGGTTCCCTTGGATCCGCTTGCCACACCACTTCCTATTACCATTTTAAGGACCCATTTAACACATAACATTCATTTAATCACACATATGGTCTATTTGACCATTTATCACATTTAACCTACAATCTAGGCTTTCACATTGCACATTTCTTGCAATTAAGTAGTTCATTCATGTTTTTCATCTAATTTAGGCATTTCATCAAACACCTTATGTGCATAACTTAACATATTGGTTATTTACTAGCTTTTAAACATCATCAAGCTAGTTTTACACCCAAATCACATAACCCACATGTTATTCATCAATTTCAACACAATGTTATGCACATACTCACATTTCTACAAGAATGAACATGGATTCTACAACTAGCAACTAGTTTACATGAAGAATCCTTAGTTTAACCTTCTAGTAACTAAACCCATTTCCATGGTTCATGTAAATCTTCAATTAAGGAGAAATTACACATCTAGTTACCATAATACACACATGCACATGATCATCTAGCACTATAACACTAGGATTTCATGTTTAAACCACCAATTTCTACACCCATCATGTGGGTGACGATTTTACCACCTCAAGAACATCAAATAACACTTACTTGTAGCTCTTGATGAGGTGAAGAATGATTTCTAAGGGTCAATTTCGGATCTTGCACTTGAATCACCAACAATTTGAGCAAAGAGATGACCAAAACCCTTTTCTTCTTCTTCTCTTGTGTGTGTGAACGTGAATGAGCAAAAATGCTCACCAAATGTATGGCAAGTCATACATATCCATCTTTAGGTTTCATCAATTGGCAAGATCCACCCCTCTAGTAACATTTTTCCATTTTTCCACCACTATTAACTAACTAGCAAATTTTCTAGTTAAGTCTTAAATATTTAACCCTTAACATATTTTACAATATTGGGTTTTAACACATGATACATTAATTGTATTTTAAATTACATAATACGAAATTCGGGTCGTTACAAGTCTCCCCCTCTAAAGAGAGTTTCGTCCCCGAAACTTTACATACTAATCAAATAGATGAGGATAAGACTTCCTCATTTCATCTTCCGATTCCCAAGTGGCATCGGACCCCTTACGATTCTTCCATTGCACCTTCACCTGATTGAGTGTTTTGTTTCTCAGTTGCTTGACCTTTCTATCCAAGATAGCCACCGGCTTCTCGATATAGTTCAATCTGTCATCAACTTCCAAATCCTCGTACGGGACATAGGCCGACTCGTCAGCCAAACACTTCCTCAAGTAAGATACATGGAACGTGTTGTGAATTCCTTGAAGCTCTTCCGGCAATTCCAACCGGTAAGCAACTTTACCCACACGTGCGATGATTTTAAATGGCCCGATAAACCTCGGACTCAATTTTCCTCGCTTCCGGAATCGTATAATACCCTTCCATGGGGAAACCTTTAACAAAACCAAATCGCCCACCTCAAACTCGATGGGTCGTCTACGCTTATCCGCGTAAGCTTTCTGACGGTCTTGCGCCGCCTTCATGCGAGCACGGATTTGCTTAATCTTTTCATCCGTATTCATTATCGTATCGTGGCCCGCGAGTTCCCGCGGACCAATTTCTCCCCAACAAATGGGAGTTCGGCATTTTCTTCCATATAAAGCTTCATACGGAGGCATCTCGATGGTGGAGTGGTAGCTATTATTGTAAGAAAATTCCGCCAAAGGCAAATACTCATCCCAACTACCCCAAAGTCAAGAACACACGCTCGTAGCATATCTTCTAATGTTTGAATGGTTCTTTCACTTTGTCCGTCGGTTTGGGGATGGTATGACGTGCTTAGCAATAGCTTTGTCCCCATCTCCGCTTGAAATTTCCTCCAGAACTTGGAAGTAAACCGTGTGTCTCTATCGGACACAATCGACACGGGCACCCCGTGTCGTGACACTATTTCGTTCACGTAAACCTCCGCCATTTTCTCCGAATTGTAAGTCTCACGAATAGGAAGGAAATGAGCGCTCTTGGTCAATCGATCGACAACAACCCATATCGCATCGTACCCTTTCTTCGTTCTTGGAAGTTTAGTAATCAAATCCATTGTTATCTTTTCCCATTTCCATTCCGGAATATCCAACGGTTGCAATTCACCATGAGGTTTTTGATGTTCCGCCTTCACTTGCAAACAAGTTAAGCATTTCTCCACGTATTTGACAATATCGCGTTTCATGCCCGGCCACCAATAGTTAACCCGAAGGTCTCTATACATCTTAGTCGCTCCCGGGTGAATTGAATACTTGGATTTATGGGCTTCATCCAATAGATCATTCTTCAAGGTACAAGTAGGTGGTATCCAAACCCGACCCCATCTTGTTTTCAATCCTTGACTATCATCTTCTAAGTTTTGAGTTTGACCTTTGATTCGATTTTTCTTCAAATTTTCTTCCTTTAGCGCTTCAGTTTGTGCTTCCTTGATTCGTTCAACCACTTCGGATATAACGGTTATCTTCATTGCGGTTATTTTGATAGGAGTATGATCCTCCTTTCGACTCAAGGCGTCAGCCACGACATTGGCCTTTCCCGGATGATATAGGATTTCACAATCATAATCCTTTAGCAATTCCATCCACCGCCTTTGTCTCATGTTTAACTCCTTTTGCGTAAAGAAGTACTTTAAACTCTTATGGTCCGTGTAAATCGTACACTTTACACCATATAGATAATGCCTCCAAATCTTTAACGCGAACACCACCGCGGCTAGTTCAAGATCATGGGTTGGGTAGTTCCTTTCATGCGCTTTCAGTTGTCTCGAGGCATAAGCAATCACCTTGCCCCTTTGCATTAGAACACAACCCAAACCGGAGTAGGAAGCATCCGAGTATACCACAAAATCGTCGGTTCCCTCGGGTAAAGACAAAACCGGAGCTTGAGTCAATTTCGACTTTAACTCTTGAAAGGCTTCCTCTTGCTCTTCACCCCATAGGAACTTCACCTCTTTCTTGGTAAGCTTGGTTAAAGGAGAAGCAATCTTAGCAAAGTCTTGAATGAATCTCCGATAATATCCGGCTAACCCAAGAAAGCTTCTAATCTCTGTGGGAGTCTTGGGTGGACTCCATTTGGTCACCGCGTGAATCTTTGTGGGGTCTACGTGTATACCCTCCGAGTTTACCACATGACCCAAGAATTGTACCTCTCGCAACCAAAAGGCACACTTGGAGAATTTTGCGAACAATTTCTCCCGACGAAGCGTTTCGAGAACTTCACGCAAGTGACAAGCATGATCACCCTCATTTTTAGAATAAATAAGGATATCATCTATGAATACAATGACAGATCGGTCTAACATGGGTCGGCACACCCTATTCATCAAATCCATGAATGCCGCCGGGGCGTTTGTCAACCCGAAAGACATCACAAGGAACTCATAATGCCCGTATCTAGTACGAAATGCCGTCTTGGGGATGTCTTCTTCCCTTACCTTCAACTGATGATAACCCGATCGTAAGTCGATTTTCGAAAACCACGATGCACCTTGCAACTGATCGAATAGGTCATCAATCCTAGGCAATGGGTAACGGTTCTTAACCGTCACCTTGTTCAACTCTCTATAGTCGATACACATCCGAAGACTTCCATCCTTCTTTTTCACGAAAAGAACCGGTGCTCCCCATGGCGAAGTACTCGGGCGTATGAACCCTTTGTCTAAAAGATCTTGCAATTGTGTCATTAACTCTTGGAGCTCCGATGGCGCCAAGCGATAGGGAGCCTTTGCAATGGGTTTAGCTCCCGGGGTTAGGTCGATTCGAAACTCGACCTCCCGTTCCGGTGGGACTCCCGGCAAATCCTCCGGAAAGACATCTGGAAAATCCCGAACAACCGGAATATCTTCCAACACTTGAACTTTCGTTTCCGTGTCTATTACATAGGCTAAGAACGATTGTCCTCCATGGCTCATGTATTTCATTGCTTTGACCAAAGAACATAAAGCTACGCCACCGCGTTTTGCACCTTGGATTATTACCTCATAACCACTCGGAGATATCAATTGGATGCACTTGCGATTGCAAACTATATTGGCGTGGTACATGGAAAGCCAATCCATACCAATTACTACATCAAACTCCCCGAGTGTCATGGGTATTAAGTCAACCGAATACTCCTCACCTTCGATGGTAAGTATGCAATTTCGATAAACGTTGAACACTAAGAACGTTTTTGAATCCGCTACCTCAATCTCTAAAGGACTAGGTAAGTTGTCTAACACCATGGAAAAATGACTCGCGAATTTAACCGAAACAAACGATCTATTAGCACCCGAGTCAAATAGCACATAAGCAGGTAGTGAGTTGATGAGAAAGGTACCCGTCACAACGTCGGCTATAGATTTGGCTTCTTCCGCCGTAATCAAGAAAGTTCTCGCCTTAGCTTTTCCTCCATCACCCTTTTTCCCCGAACCTTGGGCAACCGAGGATTGACTTGTACCATCCTTCTTTAATTCCGGACATTCACTCTTTTGTGGCCCGGTTTGTAGCAGTTGTAGCACACACTTAGCGGGCTTGTGCATTGAGATGTCGAATGACCCGACTTCCCACACTTGAAGCAATTTTTAGATTCGTATCTACAAACTCCCCCATGCTTCTTTTTACAAATCTTGCAATGTTTGGAGTCTTTGTCATACCCAGACTTGTTTGATGAAGATGAAATCTTGGCTTTCTTAGACGAACCCGTCTCCGTTTCAGCCGCACGCTTCTCCCCACGATCAACTTGCCTTTTCAATTCCGCTTCTCGATCCCTAGCACAATCGATAAGCTCTGCTAGAGTTTCACATTTGGACGGTGTAAGAAACTCTCGATACTTGGCACTCAACATGCCATAGTAGTGGTTAATCCACATCCTTTCATCCTGGAGCAACTGTGGGCAAAACTTGGCTTTGTCGTAGAAGATGGCCGTGATGGTATCAATACTTTCATCTTTTTGTCGTAACTGTAGGAATTCTTCTGCTATTCTGTTGATAGCGGCTTGTGGGCAAAACCGCTTTGTGAACAACTTCTTAAATTCTTCCCAAGTCATACTTTTGATACCTTCCCGCCCCTTCTCATCCCGTTGCAATTCCCACCAGTCTTTAGCTCGTTCCCGGAGTTGGCTTGCAGCAAACCTCACTTCATCAGATTCTTCACAGTGTGAGGTTTCAAAGGCACTTTCCATATCTTTGATCCACCTTTGACTAAGTAGTGGATCGACCTCACCCTTGAACGTTGTAGGGTTGCATGCAACAAACTCCTTATAGGTCACTTTCTTTGTTGGCCTTTCGGTTTCTTTGTCAGCCTTCAGAGCCACAAACTCTTGTTGAATGAGATCCCGTAGATCTTTGCGTACATCCTCGATGTAGCCCGGCAATAAAGCCTCAAAAGCCTTGCCAACTTCCTCCTTGACCATTTCCCGTGTTGCATCATCGGGATGGGTCTCGTGATTCTCTATATTGATCACGTGATCGTCACCAGCCATGACCTAAGACTGTGACAATTTAACTTTACGTTAGTACCATGTACGTCATCTATAGCATATACACCGATGCTTATGATTCTACTATCACTAGGGCCTAACCCCATTCACACAATACCCATTTCCATCCTTAAGTTTAGAACAACATTCCTAAGAATCCATTCGCGTGCCTTTGATTGTTGTTAGACTGGCCAGGCCTAACAACAAGCTCACCACACGGATGCCTTCTTAGTTCCTTTATTCCAAACTTAAGTCAAGAAGCTAGGTTCAATCAATTCATATGGTACATATCATACATATATCATACATATATCATACATGTGTCAAGCTTGTTACGTTTATAAACGGCACACTAACCCTGTACCTTTAGGCTCAGTGATCGGCTTCTTGGATCGAACGTTTGCATTTCTCATATCTAGAGCTCAAAAGTTTGAGTCCAAGTGTTCGCGACGCACTTGAATCCCTCAAACCGTTGGCTCTGATACCAACTTGTAACACCCGGACCCCCAAAGAGTCCGATTAAGTTAAATAAACATGCGGAATTTGGTCCCAGAAAATTTCATTAACA
Organism: Flaveria linearis; assembly: GCA_024085815.1. Taxonomy (NCBI): domain Eukaryota; kingdom Viridiplantae; phylum Streptophyta; class Magnoliopsida; order Asterales; family Asteraceae; genus Flaveria; species Flaveria linearis. The sequence continues at coordinate 18,038,936 of CM044008.1, forward strand.
TTAAACTCCCAAAATATGTGTTTCGTGTCAACCGACACTCAAAAATGAAGTTTAACAATCCATTTACATACACACGTGATAGGAAGTTTCAAAATAATGTTAACACGTTAGTTTCTACAAAAGAAACGTGTATGCAAGTCCCGTTCGATCCTTGTTTACACTATCGATCACTTTAGCCTTCCGGTCCCGTAACACCTGAAAACACACGTTTAGACATCCATTAGTTCATAGGAACTAAGTAAGTACATTCTAACATTCATTTCGGGTCTTTACGGGGGTTTAAACGGACTCGAAACGCGTTTAAAACGACAATCGACAAAAACTGGGAACAGGGCCCACCGTAACTTACGGTAGCCACCGTAAGTTACGGTGGCCCCAGCTCATGTTACGGTGGTATTTTCTGCTGTACGATAGCATCAGTTCACCCAGAACCTACCGTAACTTACGGTAGCCACCGTAAGTTACGGTGGTACCTGCAGCATAGTCCATATTTTTGACCCGTTAAAGGTTGTTTCGCGTTCCCGAGCCACCCCTTTCGATCCCGATTGTTCCAAACACCTAGAAATAACATATTTCATCATATATGTGATTCCCACGGAGTTTCAACGAGTCTAACCCGACTCTTGGCAATATACCAAAATTTTTTTATTATTTTGGTATTTAATTCCTTATTTAGCCCATTTATGGTTCGTTTGTTTCTTTAGAGCTTTTGACCGTCCCGACTACCATGGAACCGATCTATTATCACACATTGCATATGTTTGGTGAGTTCTTAGACCCAACCCATCCCATTTGCTTATCATAACGCAAATTTCCTTTTTATACCGAATTTGACCCTTATAGGGTCAAATCCCATTTTAATGAGCGGTTTGCCATTCTTTCGCGAACGACCGCTTTCCTTGGCGTTACCCAACGTTCACACACATTGCAAATCGTAGGGATAACCCTTTACCCTAGTGTTCACACACGATGTGAATCACTTTAATTCGGGTTTGTCCTTTTCCCCATTTCCATGGGACGGTCACGTACGTCGTGACTCGTTCTGTTCCACAACCATGTGGTATAACACTAAAGTGTTATTTTCCTTTATGTTCACGCACGTCGTGAATCATTTGTCATAGAAGCTCACATACGGTGCAAGTCAACTATTTATCCTCTTTAATCGTGGTTTTCATTTTGTTTGAGCTTATGAGCACATGGTCACACACATTGTGACTCATGCCTTTACTTTGTTATGCTCAATTTAAAGAATGTCTTACCTTGAGTCCGGAAGGTTTAAGTGGTCAATCAAACGTGTTCCTTGCCGGTTCCCTTGGATCCGCTTGCCACACCACTTCCTATTACCATTTTAAGGACCCATTTAACACATAACATTCATTTAATCACACATATGGTCTATTTGACCATTTATCACATTTAACCTACAATCTAGGCTTTCACATTGCACATTTCTTGCAATTAAGTAGTTCATTCATGTTTTTCATCTAATTTAGGCATTTCATCAAACACCTTATGTGCATAACTTAACATATTGGTTATTTACTAGCTTTTAAACATCATCAAGCTAGTTTTACACCCAAATCACATAACCCACATGTTATTCATCAATTTCAACACAATGTTATGCACATACTCACATTTCTACAAGAATGAACATGGATTCTACAACTAGCAACTAGTTTACATGAAGAATCCTTAGTTTAACCTTCTAGTAACTAAACCCATTTCCATGGTTCATGTAAATCTTCAATTAAGGAGAAATTACACATCTAGTTACCATAATACACACATGCACATGATCATCTAGCACTATAACACTAGGATTTCATGTTTAAACCACCAATTTCTACACCCATCATGTGGGTGACGATTTTACCACCTCAAGAACATCAAATAACACTTACTTGTAGCTCTTGATGAGGTGAAGAATGATTTCTAAGGGTCAATTTCGGATCTTGCACTTGAATCACCAACAATTTGAGCAAAGAGATGACCAAAACCCTTTTCTTCTTCTTCTCTTGTGTGTGTGAACGTGAATGAGCAAAAATGCTCACCAAATGTATGGCAAGTCATACATATCCATCTTTAGGTTTCATCAATTGGCAAGATCCACCCCTCTAGTAACATTTTTTCCATTTTTCCACCACTATTAACTAACTAGCAAATTTTCTAGTTAAGTCTTAAATATTTAACCCTTAACATATTTTACAATATTGGGTTTTAACACATGATACATTAATTGTATTTTAAATTACATAATACGAAATTCGGGTCGTTACAACCTTTAACACCTACTGTTACTAAGATATTTGAACAAATCAAGACTGATGCCACACATTACACGGTCATTTGGAATGGGGCGTCCAAGTATCAGGTTAGTGGTTCTGAACATGACCAATGTATAGTTCTTATGGACCAAAGGAGTTGCTCATGTAGAAAATGGGATTTGACTGGGATACCATGCAAGCATGCGGTGGCAAGTATTTGGAATATGGCAATGAATGGAATTGGTGATGGTATACCAGAGAAATGGGTTGATCAGGTTTATTGGTTAGAGACCTGGAAAAAAGTTTATGCGAATACTATAGACCCACTTAATGGAAAGAACTTGTGGACAAAATGTCAATGCCCAACTACATTAAGTGCTCCAAAGCATCACATACAAGTTGGAAGACCAACAAAAAAGAGGAAGAAGTCAGTTGGAGAGGTAATTCAATTAACGCAAACAATTGCTAAAGGTGGAAAGATGCCAAAGAAAGGTTACTCAGTAACGTGTGACAAGTGCAAGGGAAAAGGACATAATAAGAGAACTTGCAAGGCAGAGGGACCGAGATCACAAGTTGGCTCACAACCGTCAAGTCAACCATCTACTATGTAATTTTGGTTTTGGTACTTTGGTATTTTATAATTTTGGTTTTGGAAGTTTGGTATTTTCATACTTTTGTCTTCGTACTTTGGATCTTAATGTTTTGGTACTTTGGATAATGTTTTGGTACTTTGGATTTTAATGTGTTGGTACTTTGGATCTTAATGTGACATGTTTTATTTAATTGTTGTATTTCTTAAATCAAACGTGGATGCTTTGGAGAGACTAACCAGGTTTGGTGCATGACCAATACATGACCATTCATGACCTAAAAAGTCATGACCATTTCATGACCCAAAAAGTCAAACAGTGGCTGCAAGCAGAAACAATACATGACCATTTAAACAAATGCAGTGGATCTTAATTGTTGTATTTCATGACCCAAAATGCAGAAACAAATGCAGAAACAATACATGACCATTTAAACAAATACATAAACAAATGCACAAACAAACAGTGGATCTTAATTGTTGTATTTCATGACCCAAATGCAGAAACAATACATGACCATTTAAACAAATGCATTTCATCTCAATGCTCAATTACAATAGTGGCTACAAGCTGCACATTCATGACCTAAAAAGTCATGACCATTTCATGACCCAAAAAGTCAAATAGTGGCTACAAGCAGAAACAATACATGACCATTTAAACAAATGCAGTGGATCTTAATTGTTGTATTTCATGACCCAAAATGCATTCCATCTCAATGCTCAATTACATGACCATTTAAACAAATGCATTCCATCTCAATGCTCAATTACAATAGTGGCTACAAGCTGCACAATCTTTATTTTTCCAATTTCAAGAACAACATAACCTCATGTATTCCATCTCAATGCTCAATTACAAAGAAAAACAATGAAAAACAATGAAAAACAACTAACTAAGCCCTACTACTACTTTCAATAGCTTGTTCCCTTTTGCCATTCTTCTATATTGATTGAATTCAAGAGTTCGATTTGTAGGAGTCCACGAGGTGCGATCTTTGACACATTGGAGGGTCAATCGAACTAACAAACCCACAGCTCCAAAATTTCGACTCCATCTTCTTATCTCCGATTTGTAGGAGTCCACGACGTGCGAAAGCTTGATATCTCCGATTTGTAGGAGTCCATGAGGTACGATATTTAACACACGAGGTGCGATCTTTAACACACGAGGTGCGAACGATGGTTCTCGATCGACAGGAGTGTTTGATTGATAGTCTGCTGCACTATAATTTTAGACTTTCACGGCGATCAAATCAGCAAACATAAAATACGCATTAGCAACTAATTAATCAGAAATATACACTAAAGTTACAACGTTTTCTACTACAGAATTTGTAAAGGATTGAGAATGTGAAGCTACCTCAAGTGATTGATTGTATATAACTAGCGACGACGAACTGAAAACACAAAGAGTAATCAACGAATTAACATAGTGACGTAGGCAATAGAAGATGTGAATTGAAGAATCATACTTGAATGTTGTGATTTAGGGTTGACGACGGAGTGATTCGGGATTCTTGCAGCACAGAGCAACGCAAGTTTTCAAGCAGGGTTCTTCAATCGGGAATATGAGTTTTAGGGTATAAAGAGGTAAAATCACTTAAAATAATGTAAAAAGACATTGTTACCCTTGATTCAAATAAACATAACTTTTAAACTAACGAGATCGGATGAAAATGACAATTTTTTAAAAAGTAAGGGAGCCATAGGAGAAAAAATTAATATTTGGATGGAAATGGCAAAACAGTTAAAACCTCAGGGACGAAAATGGCAGTTTACTCTAAGCCTTTTAAAAAATAAGTGAGGGTCCCCGGGGTCGAACCCGGGACCTCATGAATCGCAAGTGGACCGGGTACCAGTGAACCAAAGGCCGCAGCCGCAATAGATGCAGAAGGTATCAAGAACAGGTCGCGACAGGGGTGAAGATCGATGGTGTGATTTCGAAGTGTTTCAGATGGATTGAAAGTTGCATACGATTAGGGGTAGTTATATAGTGGTTCAGATTCGATTACTTTGATTATTTTAGTGCGTTAGTGCGATCGATTGTGGAGAACTTTCGGCCGAGTGGGGTGGTTGGATTCTAAATCGCATTATCGATTAAATTCTAAATTATTTTGGGTGCTTGAGTTCGAATCACCAGCACGAGTGTGTCGGGGGTGATTATTTGAATTGAAACCGAGTAATTTGGTGGTTTGTGATGTCGCCGGAAACACGGCCGGAGAGTGGCCGGCGGTGATCGGGAAAACGGGGGGGGGGGGGAGAAAGGGGTTTAAAAAAAATTACAGCTTTGGTCCCTGTGGTTTCTGAGGTTGTTATTTTATGTCAAAAATTTCCAAAACAAGTTTTAAATATTACAATTTTAACCCAAAACTTTTTGGGTTTATTATTATTATTATTATTATTATTATTATTATTATTATTATTATTATTATTATTATTATTATTATTTTTAAATTTTTATTTTCTTAATAATTCTTATAAATTATTAATAGAAATATTATTATTATTATGATGTTATTATTATTATAATTAACATCGTATTAAACTCAATTGTTTATAAAATTCAACTTTTCATTAATACAGGATGTTACAGTCTCCCCTGCTTTAAGAAATTTCGTTCTGAAATTAAGAATGAAACTTAAACGATCAAGAGGGTTTAAATGAAAGATAAGCGTACGAACGGACAGTGATAGACGTTTAATTATAGATGAGATGTTTCACTTTAGGGAATCCTTCAAGTCTCTTGACGTAATACATGCCAACTTGAACTCGAGACGTTTTGAGGGGAAACATTGGAAATGATGACGTGTTACCATGGTATCACAATTTCTAGGATATAATTTCGTGGTAAGGTGATGTCTAGAAATCAATAAGAGACCAATAATGATAAGAAATGTTAACCGTCGGTATTTAAGAATCCCAAACGTCACCATATGAAACGACCTTAACGCATATCTTGTGAATATGTATTTCCCCTTTGACCAACCATCGGTTTAAGAATAATACGCTATGCGAAGATCTTGGAATGAGTTCACGACGATGGTTAAGAATATTATTAAAATCAGAAAATGAATCAACCGTTCAAAATGACGCTGGATGTTTTAACGTCATACCACGGTATACAAATATTTGAAACAGATACAGGTCAATTTCTCGACCCGTTATTCCATATGAGTCCATATGAGATTAGTCAATCGGTATATAATGCATCAATTGTCATCGTGACCTTTAAAATAAGAAGCATTTAGAGAATGAAAGGTTAAACAGGAGATTTTACAGGAACACGGTTTTGTCATATGTAAGGTAAGACACTTGGGCACATACCAAGTTACGTCTTTTTCCTTTATGCCAAACCCATGACTACAAGTTACAAGGGTTTATGAAACATTATATCCACATTGCAATGAGGATAATAACGAGTCTTGTTGTTCGAATTCAAGATAGAGTTTTAAATATTTCCAAGGTTAAGGATTCAAAATCGATTCAAGAAGTGATACAAATAATAAGAAAAGGTATTTGTAACCATGTTTTGCAAGGTAACAAATTTCCAGATGCAAATTTGCATACGTACTTCATCAAACCCATAAGTTCAGTCGAGAATATTCGTATGTCTAGGAAGATATAATCACAAGTTGGTAATGTCTTTATTTAGTAAAAAGATTGCTTAAGAAAGATACCATCACTCAATCATGCGTTGATGATATCTCAAATGAAAGTTGATAAGTAAGAAATAAATGGTTCCATATAGCTAGTTCAAATCAAATCCTAATAACCCATGCTTCGGTCCATCAAGATCATCACGTAGCCTAGTTTAAGCACATTCTTAGTATATCGGTGATGCTTATATATAGGGTTCCCCGCAGCGTTCCCACCACATCCACGATATACCTTGAATGACGCTTAAACTGGTTACATAACATCCCAATTTTCCTTAGCATCATCCCAAAGAATAACGTAATGTAAGTTTAATAAGAGCTACCGCAACTACACTTATGTATAGGCGGTTTTACCGGTTATAAATAGCTACAGCCAAACCTATACATCGGTTCCACACAGGAATTGATGGCTGTAAAGAAAACATTCCCAAAGTGTAAATAGTTTAATATGACGTAGCAAGATCCACAAAGCGCATACGTATAGTTTACAACCAAACCAATCCTTAGGTCCCATTACCGGAACTAATGGTTGTATTGAAAGACAAGTTCACATGACGTAGCAAGATCCACTAAGCGCATACGTATAGGTTACAACCAAACCAATCCTTAGGTCCCATTAGCAGGATTAATGGTTGTAATGGATGCTCGATAAAGAAGAACCACAAAGTAGACCCACGAAGAAGAACCACACCGCCGAGAGCATCCATGGTCAATAGCATTCACAAGTAACATCATACAATACATAGCATCAAGTAATAGAACATAGAAATGTAAAGCCACTATGTAATATACAAGGTAGCAACATAGCATAGAGTTAAGAGTCATAATAGCATCATGCCTCAGACAATCAGGATCATCACGTAGCCCAGCTTAAACACATTCTTAGTATACCAGGGATGCTTATATATAGGGTTCCCCGCAGCGTTCCCACCACATCCGTGATATACCTAGAACGATGCCTAAACCAGTTATGTGACATCCGTTTATCCTTAGCATCACTTAACATGTTAAGCAAGATAAGATACTCATCGAAGTATTGGTAGTCTTCCACTAGGGAAGATGCTTGAAATCAGGTTAAGTACGCGAGCATTCTTTTAGTTCCTTAGTTACTGAAGTGCTAAGTGGAGTAATGTCTCGTAAAGGATAAGGTCAATGTCATGATTGGAAATACCATGAAGGCTCTAAGTAGGACAGGACTTAAGTAATAAAAAGTGTTAGCTACCCTTAACAAGGTCTTACTAGAATTATGATCCTAGCACCCTAGGTTATAGAATAGAAACTTGTAATACTCATGATCGTTACCTCATGGTAAGATTAGCCAGACTTCTCATGCATGGCGAATTGCAATTACGTGTGCACCCGTAATGGTAATTTACCTTGCATGGTCACCCTAGCTCCACTTACCCCAAGTTAACATCATAGTATTATAAACACACATCAAACATGATTCGTGTAATGTCCTCATATCCATGAGCCATTAGTATTCCAATAATAGTATGTAATAGCAAGTAAATTTCCAAGCACATAAGCACAATATGTCTAATGATAGCAGCATATCCTTCATACTTTCAGGATTTCAGACATAACCATGTTAGGGTCGGATTTAGTATCCGAGATCGACGCTACGCGTGATCACCGAAGTTCCCTTCTGTTTAGGTATCTCAACCTAATGATATGGTGTTGTGCGCATACAAGCGTAAAGTTCTAGTATAAAGGTATCCCAGGGAGAAAGACTAAGAGTAATAGTGTCTTCCTCAGGATGATCAGATAGCAAGCACATATGTATAGAATCAGGTATAGATACAAGAAACAAGCATAGAGGGACATACATGTAATATTAAATCCACAGACTTAATATACTTGACCCATTTGCCTTATAGACTTGTGTATTGACCATAGTTTATCACTCATCCCAGAAATCCCAAGGTAAGCATAACTGGTCTCGCAATAAGATTTATACGATATGCTTGCCTTAGCCCGAAGGCCTTTTGCCAGGAAATCCAGAATACAGGTGTCTATGTGTCACACAAATCATGAAGAACATTTAGGTAATATCAAATGCACACAAACCCTAGCATGCATTCTATATAAAGGTTCTTAGGTTACAGTCTAGGTCGAGTGCTCCACCTAATTCTCTATAACCAAGGCTCTGATACCAACCTGTCACACCCCGCTTATAGCGGAAACACGAGGATGTAACGGACGGGATCGTCATAACACCTGGTTAGTTTATAGAGACAAAATATATACAACAATCCACGTGTCATGACGTCACCCGACACAATGGTGACTTGTGTCGTGGTTAGTCAGTTCCACGACTATCATCGTCTATTAATTCAATAAAACCAAATCCAACATACAGAATGTTTAACTTAGTGTTCATAAACGTAAACAAATGATAGACAAAACACTAATGCAAGTCTATTGAAATCCTGAGGGTCTTTGCTAAGGCATCGGCTCTAGCTATCCTCTTTGATTATGATCACCTGAAAAGATATGCTCAAAAATGTCAACAATAATGTTGGTGAGCTTCGCAGGTTTGAATTATAAACATGTAATTGATGCTGTATAAAGTTTGTTGTGGAATACCGTGCTACAGTTATAAGCAAGCAAGATCACATAACATGAGTTTCATACAACCAAACCTAATGACGTACACAAAGAAACTTGTCAGAATATATTCACCCAAGGCCGGATTCCTGGCAGGGGGGATGGTACTCACAAGTAACCATCTCGTCAAGGGTGGGGGTGTCAACCCAGTAGTACTACTAATACCTATCCGTTGGTTCCAACACCGGAATTAATGGTTGTAAGAAGAACCACACATCACATCATGTACGTATCAGAGTATGAAAACAGTATCACGTTGATTCCAAGTATGAAATTGTATGTATGTTGTACAACATTGAAAACGGGTGAGCATACTTTTCCCCATGTTTGGAAAAGATTGAAACAATTGTATAAGCATAAAAAGGGGCCACGAAACTCACCTTGAACTGATGTAATGAAATGAACAAGAGCTTCAAAGAATAAGGCAATGCACGATCAAACACGATCAGCACCTATTATTAATGTAATTAAGTCTTTAAAATGTGTTCAACGCGAATAGATACAGTTGGTCGGATTCGGGTCGGTTCGGTTTGACGTGCGACACGCACACAAATAGATGTATATATGTTACAAGATTTTAATAGGGTTATATATGTCTTAATAAGTAATTATTAATAAGTGTTAAGTTTACCAAATAATTATTTATATTTGTTTCCATTAGAAGGATTTTATATGTATATTTAATTATTTTGGAATGATATTAAATATAAAAATGATGTGGTTCAATTATGTAATTTATAATTATCTAAGGATAATTACAAATAGTATTTCGATTAATAATAAGATATTAATCTATACCATAAGTTAAAATATATTTTCTAAGAAATAACCTACAATTTCATTTGTAAATAATTTGTGAATTTATAAAATATATTTTATCATGATTAATCTATATTCAAAGATAATATAGTGTCAAATAATAATTTAATGATTTTAATTATTATTTAAGCTCTATTTTTATAAGAAAAATAAACTAAGTATTACTTTTGTAATAATATTTATAGAAATATTAGAGTTTTTAAAGAAATAAATTTATAGAAAATACTTAGATGATTTTAAAAATAAAAAGAATTTACAAAACTGATTTTTATAATTTTTGGGAATTTTTCTGTATTTTTAAAAGTTGAAATAAGCCTTTAAAAAAATAAGTGAGGGTCCCCGGGGTCGAACCCGGGACCTCATGAATCGCAAGTGGACCGGGTACCAGTGAACCAAAGGCCGCAGCCGCAATAGAACTCGGCTCCTAATTCTTTTAAACACAAGTCCACTGATCACCCCCAAATCAAGAACCCTAGATTTATGGATCGACCAAATTGATCCTTGATTCGTTTCTGTTAACGATTCAATTCATAGGGCTTTTGATCTAAGTGTTGAAACGAGTAAAATGGTGTGTTTAATTACCTTGAATTGAGTTCGAATTGATGCAGAAGGTATCAAGAACAGGTCGCGACAGGGGTGAAGATCGATGGTGTGATTTCGAAGTGTTTCAGATGGATTGAAAGTTTCATACGATTAGGGGTAGTTATATAGTTGTTCAGATTCGATTACTTTGATTATTTTAGTGCGTTAGTGCGATCGATTGTGGAGAACTTTCGGCCGCGGGGGTGGTTGGATTCTAGATCGCATTATCGATTAAATTCTAAATTATTTTGGGTGCTTGAGTTCGAATCACCCACGCGAGTGTGTCGGGGGTGATTATTTGAATTGAAACCGAGTAATTTGGTGGTTTGTGATGTCGCCGGAAACACGGCCGGAGAGTGGCCGGCGGTGATCGGGAAAACGAGGGGGGGAGAAAGGGGTTTAAAAAATTACTGCTTTGGTCCCTGTGGTTTCTGAGGTTGTTATTTTATGTCAAAAATTTCCAAAACAAGTTTTAAATATTACAATTTTAACCCAAAACCTTACGGGTTTATTATTATTATTATTATTATTATTATTTTTAAATGTTTATTTTCTTAATAATTCTTATAAATTATTAATAGAAATATTATTATTATTATGATGTTATTATTATTATAATTAATATCGTATTAAACTCAATTGTTTATAAAATTCAACTTTTTATTAATACGGGATGTTACATAGCTAAATAAAATGTTGTAATAAGGGTTATATCAAATTTTGACTTATATGTAATGATGTAATCCAAATTATGATATATATATATATGAAGTATGTACTTTATGTTTTATTGTTGTTGCGATTTAATTGCTGTAATCAATTGTGTTCTGAGCAACAAGTCACATCCAAAAATATCGCTTCACGCTTCCGCCAGGATGTGACAGGTTGGTATCAGAGCCATTGGTTATAGGAAATTAGATATTTTGAGAATATCTAGACTATAACCATAAGCTCAAGATATACTTAGAATTATTCTCTATAATATAATTTTATGATTTTATGAGAACTATGTGAATTATGTGAAATTCTATGATTCTATGATTTCATGTTTAGACTTTAATAAATGATAATAATATTTGACTAACCATTTCTTGAAATATTATAAAGAAATTCGTGCAGTTATGAATTCAGATAGTTACCACTATAAGACCGATCCTTTCGAGTATCCAGACCATAGCAACTCTAAGGAAATAATACCTGAACTAGAACCCCAACAAGCTATGGATATCCCTCCAACAGAAGTGGAAAATAAATCAAAATTTTATGTTCGACGTGCATCAGTACATGTGGGAGGATATACAATTAAGACTCCTAGGAAAAAGATACAACGTGGGAACAAGTTTAGGACTAAGGAAGCTGAGGATGTACAAATGCAACATTCTGATTCCCCCGAGAGTAAAGATAAGGTAACTAAAAGACAAGAGTTGGATCAAGTGAAGACAGCTCGGCGAACTCTTAGAAAACTTAAGAAAATACAGCTAGGAATCTGGAGAATCTAGAAGGACATCAAGAAACTCAAAACACCCAAAAAGAATATCTTCGCAAGGATATGAAAGTGGATTCGTAGGAACTAGAAAACTAAAGTTTAACTTATCAATAAGAACCCAAATAATATATGTACTTTTGTTGAAATATTTAGTTAATATGTGTTAAATGAATTTGTGTTAGAATATTTGTTTGAGATACTAATATTATATTTCACTATAGTGAATCATGCCGCCAAAAAGAAACACTCAGCCTGTACGGAGAACAGCTCGAGTGGGACGACCTAGAACCCGACTTGGAGAAGAAACACCTGTGACTACTAGCACCAATGAAATGATAGAATTTCTCAAATAGTAGCCCAACAAATAGAAGCTACCCTACCTACCTTGATAAACCCAACTCCAACAAAATCTAAACTTTGGAACCACCTCACCAGAAGGGCCTGAAAATATGTCTTGCAAACCCCGTGAATTCGATGGAAAAGGAGGAGCTGTGCAAGCCTTAAGATGGCTAGATGAAATGGAAGGAGTTTTGGAAACCAGTAATTGTACTGAAAATTTCAAGACACTGTTTGCTTCGCATTCTCTAAAAGGAGAGGCACAATCCTGGTGGAAAATGGAGGTACACACTAGAGGTAGGAATGTCATGAATAAGATAAGTTGGGAGGAATTTAGAAATCTAGTAATAGAAAAATACTGCCCTTATAATGAAATAGAAAAACTAGAGGCTGAATTCTTAGCACTAGAAATGAAAGGAGCTGCACACCAGGAATATACTGACAGGTATAATGAACTGTCCAGGTTAGTACCACATCTGATAACCCCGGAATCAAAAAGGATAGGGAGGTATATTTGGGGACTAGTACCACAAATAAGAGAGTTAGTAATATCTGCAAGAACCAAAACCTTCCATGAAGCAGTAATCCTGTCAGGAAGTCTGACAAATGAGATGATCAGAAATGGGTCATTAAGCCATCCATAGGTGGGAGAAAAAAGAAAGTGGAATGAAAACCACTCATGAAGAAGATCTGGAGAGAACCTTTAAAAGGATAACCCGACCTCCACCAAGAAATTCCTAGGAACAGCCCAGGAAAAGAAAGTGGATAAACAACCACAGTATAATATCTGCCAAAGATATCATACAGGAAACTATATGATAGTGATTTGTTATAACTGTAAAAAGAAAGGGCACATCTCTCGAGACTGCAAAAACCCTACAAACCCTAAAACAGTCTGCTTTCAGTGTGGAAGTGAAAATCATTTTCGTAATGAGTGTCCATAACGAAAAGGCAAGGCTCCAGTTAACCAGAACAACCCCCGTGGAAGAGCTTTCGTGATACAAGCTGATGAAGCTCATCATGAACCGGAAGTGGTAACGGGTACGTTCCTTATCAATAACCAGTACGCAAAAGTATTATTTGATACAGGAGCAACTCGTAGTTTTGTTTCAAACATCTTTAGACCATCACTTAGTTTAATATCTGAGAAATTAAATTATAGCTATGTGATAGAATTAGCTGATGGTAAAATAATAGAAGCTGATGAAATCATTTCTAACTGCATCTGAATTTAGATGAATATTGTTTTGATATAGATCTGATTCCTATTAAATTAGGAGGATTTGATGTTGTAGTAGGAATGGATTGGTTGAGTAAGAATCATGCTGAAATCATTTGTGATAAGAAAATGATAAAAATTCCTTTGATTAAGGAAGACAAAACTCTCTGTATATATGCTGATAGACCAAATGATATTATGAAATTGATTTCTTGTGAAAAAGAACAAAATGCTTAAATAAGAAATGTTTAGCTTTCTTAACTCACATAGTTGATGCAAAACTTGATAAGGGAATTTGGAAAGTGTTCCTGTTATAAATGAATACCCTGATGTTTTTCCTGATGAATTACCTGGATTACCACCCCCTCGTCAAGTAGAATTTAAAATAGAATTAATACCAGGAACAACCCCTATTGCTAAAGCACTCTATCGTTTAGCACCAACTGAAATGAAAGAACTCATGACCCAATTACAGGAATTATTAGATAAAGGATTTATACGTTCTAGTGTATCGCCTTGGGGAGCACCAGTTCTCTTTGTTAAAAGAAAGATGGAACTTTTAGGATGTGTATCGATTATAGAGAACTCAATAAGGTTACTATAAAGAATAGGTATCCTCTCCCTAGGATTGATGATTTATTTGATCAATTACAAGGATCCAGCTATTTTTCTAAAATAGATTTAAGATCGGGATATCATCAATTAAGAGTACAGGATGACGATATATCCAAAACTGCATTCAGAACTAGGTACGGGCACTATGAATTTCTTGTGATGCCATTGGATTAACCAATGCCCCAGCAGTGTTTATGGATTTAATGAATAGAGTATGTAAACCTTATTTAGATAAGTTTGTTATAGTCTTTATAGATGACATTCTGATCTATTCTAAGAATAAGGAAGACCACGAACAACACCTGAGGTTAACTTTAGAATTGTTACAAAAGGAAAAGTTACATGAAAAAATTCTCAAAATTTGAATTTTGGAAAAGAGAAGTACAATTCCTAGGGACACATAGTTAACCAAAATGGAATTCAGGTTGATTCAGCAAAGATTGAGGCAGTTAAGAAATGGGAAGTTTCAAAACCCCAACTGAAATACGACAATTCTTACGTTTAGCAGGATATTACAGAAGATTTATAAAAAAGTTCTCAAGAATAGCTCAACCATTGACAGAATTGACCCAAAAGATAGAAAGTATATATGGGAAGAAAAACAAAATGAAGCTTTTGAACTCCTCAAAAGTAAGTTATGTAGTGCACCCATATAGCATTACCAGAAGGGACAGATAATTTTATAGTGTATTGTGATGCATCATGTCAAGGTTTTGGATGTGTTTTAATACAGAAATACAAGGTAATTGCATATGCATCCAGACAACTTAGAGGTAGTGAAAAGAATTATACCACCCATGATGTAGAATTAGGAGCTGTAGTATTTGCACTAAAAATTTGGAGACATTATCTGTATGGGACTAAGTGTACAATATATACGGATCATAAAAGTCTGCAACACATCTTTGATCAAAAGATATTAAATATGAGGCAGAGAAGATGGGTAGAATTACTAAGTGATTACGACTGTGAAATCAAGTATCATCCCGGTAAAGCAAATGTAGTTACTGATGCTCTAAGTAGGAAAGAAAGAACTAAGTCATTACGGGGACGTGCTATGAGAATGGAACTACGTTCAGATCTGTTAAGCAAATCCGAGAAGCTCAACAAGAAGATGTGTTAAAACTAAAAGGATAATTAAAAGACATGAAAGAAGAAGCATATGGAATTCTGAGATTTAAAGGAAAAATTTGGATACCTGACAACAGCATGATTAGAACAATGTTCTGCAAGAAGCTCATTAGTCAAGATATTCTGTGCATCCAAGGAATAATAAAATGTACAAGGATTTGAAAAGCCAATACTGGTGGCCAGGTATGAAAAGATCAGTCGGAGAATTTGTGGAACAATGTGATGTCTGCTCAAGAATAAAAGCTGAATATCAAAAACCTTCAGGATACCTGCAGCAACCAGAAATTCCAGAATGGAAATGGGATCAAATTACAATGGACTTCATAACTAAGCTACCAAGAACCAGAAATGGACATGACACAATTTGGGTTATACTAGATAGTTTAACTAAATCAGCTCATTTCTTACCTATACGAGAAGATTATAAGATTGAGAGATTAGCAAGAATTTACATAAAAGAAATTGTATCCAGACATGGAATACTGTATCCGTTATATCAGATAGAGATAGTAGATTTACTTCCAGGTTCTGGCAAACATTAAAAAAATCCTTAGGAACCCAAGTGAATTTAAGTACAGCTTATCATCCACAGACTGATGGACAGAGTGAAAGAACAATACAAACTCTAGAAGATATGTTAAGAGCTTGTGCTATAGATTTTGGTGGAAATTGGGATAGTCACCTACCATTGATAGAATTTTCATATAATAACAGTTATTACTCTAGCATTGGGTCAGCTCCATTTGAAGCTTTGCACAGAAGAAATGCAGATCACCGCTGTGCTAGAATGAAATAGGTGATAGACAACTCACAGGTCCCGAACTAATCCAAGAAAACGGACAAGATCACTGAGATTAAAAATAGATTGAAAGCAGCTCGTGATCGACAGAAAAGTTATGCAGACAAACGAAGGAAACCATTGGAATTTCAAATTGGAGACAGGGTCTACCTGAAAATATCTCCCTTAAAAGGAATCTTTCGGTTTGGAAAATCCAGTAAGCTAAACCCTAGGTATATTGGCCCATTTAAAATCATTGATAGAATTGGTCCTGTGGCATATAAGTTGGAATTACCTCAAGAATTAAGTGAAGTACATAATACCTTTCATGTGTAAACCTCAAAAAATGTCTAACCAATGAAACCTTAGAGGTACCAATTCAAGAAGTCAAAGTAGATAAGAAACTCCATTTTGTGGAAGAACCAGTAGCCATTGTAGGAAAAGAAGTAAAGCAGTTAAGAAGAAATAGAATTCCCATAGTGAAAATTAAATGGAATGCAAAGAGAGGACCATAATACATGGGAAAGAGAAGATGAAATCAAGAAGAAATACCCCCACTTATTAAAAGGTAATAATCAGTTAAGTTTTTCTAAAAATTTTAAGAAATCACACTCCAAGTAATTTCAGGACGAAATTCTTTTAATAGAGGGAGAATGTGATAACCCTAAAAATAATAGACAATTTTATTACGACTAAATAAATTATAGTATTATGTCAAAGTATATAAATTTACGTATACATGTTGCATGCATGAATATATATAGAATGTACGTATCCATGTTTTGCATGCATACATATATTAGGATTATTTACGTGTGCATGCATGTATATATACACATAAAAATTAAGCATGCATGTTTATGCACGTACATATATATTTTACTTCTGGTATACACTCTACATGTACGTATATATATAGTCTAATCAAGCATGCATATAAATATAGTTTGCGTATGTGTATATGTACATATGACTTAATTATGGTTCTTGGTTATAAAACACAATACACAACCAAAGCCCATTTCCAAATCATCTTGAAACTCTCGAATACTATCTCATAAAAAAACATAAAACACCCGAACTAAACCTTAAATATGGTTATTAACGGACTAAGCGCTTAACACTTCTAGCCATAAAAACTTTTGGCTAAATGATACTACCCAAACCACCACAACACACCTCAAATTCCGGTTCATTCAATCCGATTATAATAAGTTAGCAATGATAACATAGATGACTTGTTAGCTCCCTTAATTCAACACCTAGCTACACATTAATGAGACTCATCATTTCAAAGTGAATGTGGCAATCCCAAAGACCCCCTCGGCCACCTATGCATACACCAAACATCACCACCAAATGCCACCTAACCTATAGAGATTACTAAGCATGCCTATGAATATTGACTCACCTAAGCTAAGAACCTAAACCTTGGTGACTCATTAAGACTATAAACCTCCCCATGCATTCTTAAAAGGCTCTTGGAACTCTAGACAGCCACACACCACAACGAAAACTAATCCCAAGTCTCTTTGTCTCTCGGATTCTACACAAACCAAGCACAACCACCCTCACCTCTCAGGTTCATCACAAACACAACACACCTTTGTCCCTCTATCACCCGTAAGAAAACACCAACCAACCATCACCCCATCCACCTCTCGGCCCCATACACCACCATCAATAATCGTAACCATTACACCCATAACCATCATCACTATCACCTCCCGTAACCATCACTATTCACCACCTTGTTCACTCACACCTCTCGGCTTTCATACAACATCATCAAGGTCATCATTCTCATCATCCACAAGGTTGTAATCTTCTTTTATATGTTTTAAAAATCAAATAATACATATGTGTTATAAACACATATATAACAAAAGTCTTGGTAAATATACATACACCAAGACTAACCTTAAAACACCTTGAAATTCTTATTCTCATCAAGTTACAAGGATGAGATGTTAAAAATTTAGAAGTTTGTGACATAGATAAAAACTTTTGAAAAATTTAAAATAAATCTTGTAATATTAAAAAAATAGTCAAAAATATTAGACTAATAATATTATAGGAATAAACATTTAAAAATCCTTATAAATATACTAAAACATTATTCTGCAAGTTTTGACAAAATTATGATAAATAAAACAATTTATACAAAATTGTTTTAAATAGTAAAAATAATGAAAATACTTAAAAATATAAATAACTCAGGAAAATTCTGTAAAAATTAAAGAATGACCATTTTTGGAGTATAAAATCTCCAGGAATTATTTGGTATTTTATTTCATTATTATGCTTGAAAAATGAATTTTTAAGTGATCTGTAGTATAAAAATCTAAAGAAATACTTAACAGTAACATAAATCGTTAAAAATCTAAGGAAGTTATGATAAATGAATATGAACCGATTGTATAACTTTCATAATTTTTGGGATATATAAGTATTTTTAGTGAATTTTGGGAATGTTGTGAGATTTAAAGAAAGAAATCTATTGGGACTTGGACAACCAGAAAATTATGGATTACATAAACTGTTGAAATAACATCCTGTAAATTTTTGATGATTTTTGGATAATCTTAGCTATTTTTGGTGATTTATGGAGACTTTGGAATAATTATAACTATTTATGTATGATAGAATAAATGTTGAGAATTTTATGGTAACATTATTTGACTGTTTTACAGTTAAATTTTAAAGAATTAATAAAATCTGAGGTTTTAAAAATTTTAAATAAATTTACGTCTAATTTTATGAATGATTTTATAGGTTACTGTGACAACCTGAAAAATTTGTGATTTAATTCATATAGTATTTATGTGGTTTCCATATTTTTATTATTTTTATTATTTATTAATAAAATAATGATAATAATAATGACAAAAATAATAATAACAATTATAATAACTAGTTTTTTTCCGCGCGCGTTGCCGCGGCTATGCGAGTTTTAACGTAACCCTAAACCAGCAAACACATAAAGTAAAACACAACAAAACCCTAAATCTATAACACACAAGAATATTTAGAACCCAAAACTAAATCAAAACACAACACCATACATAAAACAGACGAAAATCAAAGCCGCAAGAAGGCGACAGTCAAAAATAGAAAACCGACGAAAACCAAAGCCCCAAAAAAGCAAACAATAGGAAAACCCAAAACTTAATAGCGAGTATCGTCAGGGTATCGATAACGAAAAAAAGAAAATAGAAACCCAGAGAAAGACAACGACAACGAACATAATCGAAACACACATCAAAGAGACGTGTCCGGACAAAAAAAAACCAAAAAAAAAGCCTCACCCCCAAACCCCACAAAAATCGAACCCACACCCAAAACAAACCATATTAAAACACAAACAAAAAAGAAGAAAAAAGAAAAGTAAAAACATAAACAAAAACAAAAGAAAAATTAAAACCAAAAAAAAGGAAAAAAATGCCCCCACCGACCAAAGCTAATAATAAGAATAGTAATAACACACACATATACATACGTACATACATACTATAATAAATCACCAGAAGTAGATCAAACCAACTTGTAACAAAAATCAATGCACACCCACAAAAAACTTACAGTACATACAAACCGTCAAAACATAAGCCTAACAGATCAACATTCAACAATCTAAACTGCTAATTTCATGAACCTAACTTCAACAACCTCAAAAGCAACAAACCTACCCCATCAAACCAACAAATCCACAACCATTCGCATTATTATTTTACACTAAACATGTATTAATAAGTTCTGCCATATCAAGATACAGAACTAAGAAAACAACTATAGTGCATTACAAATACACAGCAGCCCATGACTGTTGTACTTTCCAAAACACACAAAAGTTCACACCACACACCATGATACATACATACACAGGGTTACAAACACACAACACACACATATACATACATACATACATACTATATATATATAATATATATATATATATATATAATACACACAGCTTATATACCTACATACAAACCGTGCAACAACATATATACATACTACAACACATGATAACACCACCATACACATACCATACATATATATATATATATATATATATATTATATAATATATATTATATATATACACTAACAAACACGCCCCACACCAATATACATACCCATAGCACTCAACTGTCTTGATCACACATAACGTTATCTATTAAGTTCAAATATACCCAAACTGATTATATGGTGTATATATACATACCCATAGCACTCACCTGTCTTGATCACACATAACGTTATCTATTATGTTCAGATATACCCAAACTAATTTATATGGGTCAAAATGAAGAAATTGGATGCAAAGGCTATTGTGGGCAAACATGTGTTTATAGCTCAACAAATCCAAACTAAAAACTAAACCTTTTTTACCCGAATCTGATGTCCAACATTCCAAACCACCCAACAAACCACCTATACCCCAAGTTACCAATGCATATGGTCAGGCAGATTTAGGTTGCATTGATCTTAAATGGGATAAATAAAAAATTCTAAGCATAAAGTTAACAACCAATAGATACATGCATTTAAATTTACCAACACATAACCCTTTAAAACACCAAAACTCCAACAAAAAAGCATTCAACATACCTGAAGAACAACCCAGAAGGAAACCAAATCCTGCAGCAACCTAGCAAAATAAATATCAACAAAAACCCAAGTGTTAGAACATCTAACCGCTGAAAGACAACATATACCACACTACCGATCAAAAACAGGAGGAAAACCAAAAAAACAAACCAACAACAACCGTAACAGGCAACCTGCAAAATACAAATAAAAAACATAGAAAACCCCAAATTGACACCCACAACCATAGTACCAAAAAAAACCCTAATAATGCAATCCACAACAATCGAAACGAAACACACGAAATCACCCAAATCGACAAAACTCAAACAAATGCAACACCCAAAAACCAATGAAAGTTTAAACCCAGCGGAAATTCGAAGCGAACACCAAGAATTATCAAAGTTGTAAACATGGACAACAAAAGGGAAAAGCCTGTGAGGTAAAAAGAGAAGCCAAAGAGCGACAGGAAGAAGAGAAAGCGCAGGAAGATTACAATAATCGTGATAGCGTACCGGATAACCAACTTCAAACACCAAAACGCCGACGCCGGCTGCCGGAAAACAGTAAGAGGCAAGAACAGAGCGGGAAGCCGTTACCACCTGTAATCGCTTCATCATCATCATCCAACAAAACCACCTGTAATCGCTTCATCATCATCATCCAACAAAACCTATTTCTCGAGCTCCTCTTTCTCGACCTTAATCGCTCCATCATCTTCTTGGTGGTCAATTTGGGTTTGGGGTGGGATTTCGATCGGTTGGTGGAGTGGGTAGGGTTTTGTTGGTGATGATGCGGAGGTCGGTAGCACTGCAGCCACCGACATAATCTTTAATAAGAATAGTAATAATAATAATATGTTATTAATAATTGTAAAGATTATTTAGAAATAAACAAATTTTAAAATTGGATTTAAAAGCCCAGGGGGTATTTATGAAATTAAAGAAACTTAATTCAAATTTATAACATAAAATGATAATATATTAAACCCCAGGGACCAATTGTGTAAATTGTTATAAAACCCAACCCACCGCCCGATCACCCCTCCGGCCACCTCTCCGGCGGCCTCCGGCGACCCCCAAACGCCAAAATTACACGGTTTTTGATCAAACAAAAGCTCCCGACACCTTTGCGTGAATGCCTCGAACTCGTGGGCCACTGGAATTTGAATGATTGCATCGGTTTGACCGGATTCCCACTTCGAACCGAAAGTGAGGCCGACAACCACGAAATCAGCACTAAACTATGATAATAATTGAATTAAATGTGCACTCACAATCATTTTATCATTTATAAACTATCATCGAGTCCAATTTCACACGAAACACACAACAAATCACCATTGATCATCCTCTCGTTCGAACCTGTAACTCATTCGAAGGTCCTATCCCGAGCACTCTAAACTTAAATTGGCAGAGGGTTTTCAATAACCAAGACCGTAGGAAACTATCTGTGCAATTAATTTGAGTTTTATCAACGTTTACTACTTAAATCGATTCTGACCTAACCGCGATTTGTTCTTCGTGGTGTATAGCATCAATTCGAAAGCATACAGGTAATTGAACATATCTATGGAATCGTTTCATCATGGGGAACAATAGCCCCATGAATTCAGATGCAATCGAAATCGATTTGGGCTTCAATTTGATCGATTTCAGAATTAGGGTTCATCGATTTAGGGATTGGTTTAAGTTTGTGTTTATAATAAATGGAACCGGTTCTTGTGCGGCTTAGGCCTTTGGTTCACCGGTCCCGACTCACAATTGCATCCTCGAGGTCATGGGTTCGACCCGTGCAACCTCACTTTTTTTAACAACCTTTTGCAGCTTTTAAAAATATACAAAAATTCCCAAAATTATAAAAATAAGTTTTAGAAACTTTCCTTTATTTAAAAGCATCTAAGTAATTCTACAAATTATTTAATTAAAAACTCCTTAATAATTTTTATAAAATATTATATACAAATGTTATGAATATTATTTTTATACAAATAGATTCTAAATAATAATTTAATTTATTAATTTATTATTGAACATTTTATTATCTGTAATTATGGATAACATAATTAATTTAGATAATTATATTATGTTTTATCATGTAAATATGTTATAATTTAATAATATGTTTATTTATTATTTATACATAATCTTTGTTCAATAATTACATCATCATATAAATATAATGTCTAGATAATTGTGTCTATTTATAAATCTTGCTATTAGATTTTATAAATTAAATTATGAATATTAAAGTATCCTATTTGTGTTTTAACATGATAAACACAAATTAGATTTTATAAATTAAATTATAAAATCTTACAAAATTAAATATAAACTTACATATTTAAATAATATCTACAATTTATTTAGAATATAATGATATGTTAAATCATTATAAATTAATTAAATTTTTATAAATATAAATCTTTAGTTATTAAAGAATTGACAAAAATAATTAACAGATTTAATTATATGTTTATAACAAATCCTAGAAAAACAAACCCTAGATCAATTGAACACCAGGTTCAAGATTTAACTTATTAGGTTTTAGATTTGTATCTGTTTGCTTACGTGAAATATAATTCCTTAGCGGGAATTTACTAGCTTGTCAACACCACACAAGAACTGAGGTGAGTTCATACTTAACTATCCCCTTTTAAATCATTTAAATATTTTGGGGAAGGATACATGTTGTAATTAAAATTATAAATTATTTTTGTGTATTATGTTAAATAATAATTGAATCACATTTAGATACATATGGTTATATTGAAAATCCTTCTCTGTAAACTGGACTATTAACAAGGCAGGGATCTTTTGGATAGTACTATCGGGGAGTGACTTACCCCCACAAAGGTTTGGACATGTGGTCCATACCAAGATGCATAAAGATCTTATTATCATTCGGATGACTTGTTCTGGTGTGAGAAGGCAGATGTGCACTATATAAAGTTTGTCATTATAGTTCCATTTACAACCCATATGAGGATAAATGTAAAGGAGGATTTGCTCCCTCTGATTTGGATTATTATAAATAACATAATATACACATGAAAAGGGATATTAAACTATGATACATGGGCAAATCCTATGTGAAGGATTGTTGGCTTGTACATAGTGGGTATGTGGGATAGCGGATTCACCTTATTAAAAAGGGTTCCGACAGGCTATTCATATACCGGTGAGTAAATTAAACTCACACTTTTACAGTAAATCCTAATTGATGATAATTGATGATTTATCATTATGTTTTACTTACCTATGAACTCACCAACCCTGTGTTGACACTTGATTTACATGTATTCTCAGGTATCTACTAGAAGCTTATGGACATGCACGTAGGATCATATAAGAGCTCAAGATACCTATTGATTATTATCTAAGATATGATTAAGACGTGTTGTCAAGAAACAATCTATATTTATTTCCGCTACGCAAAATATTACTCTGAACATTAATGTAATGATTATCTAAAATCCATCATACAGATAATTGCATCTCCGTGTAACTACTGTGTTCGATCCTTTTTGCTCACCCCTCCGTGATAAATTCCAGACCCGGAATTTGAGGGTGTGATTACAATTTGGAGACACGGTGAGACTTATAGCCCCATTTTGACCTTTTGGTATTTGTAAAGTTTTAGGGGAAGAAGCATACTGGTTATGTTGATATATTATTTTTGAAATATTTTGAGACTTACTGTCATTTGTGATACAACCATTAGTTCGAATGAGGAATCGTCTAATAATATTGTAGCGCTACTTAGGAGAATATTGCACCAACAAGATGAGTGTTGTGATGCTATTTTCCTGCACCTAACCGAAAGAGGGTTGAGATGTAATATTATCTGATCTTGTGAATTATTTTGTGACAGTATGTTTATGTATGTGAACAGGTTTTGTTGTAATTAGTGCATCAATAAAATGTTTTGTCTAGAAATAAACCTATGATCTCACCAACTTTATGTTGACTGTTTAAGTATGCTTTTTCAGGTAAAAATGACTACATATTGATTTTCCTTTGACGTCTACAACGGATGGGGAGAAGTAGTCGGGCGAGTTTGTGTAGCTTAACATTAACATCTATGATGGAAGTGTGGTAGTGGATGCGCACTTTCATCATACCTGAAGATGTTAGCTAAATAAAATATTGTAATAAGGGTTATATCAAATTTTGACTTATATGTAATGATGTAATCCAATTATGATATATATATATATATATGAAGTATGTACTTTATGTTTTATAGTTATTGTGATTTAATTGCTGTAATCAATTGTGTTCTGAGCAACAAGTCACATCCAAAAATATCGCTTCACGCTTCCGCTCCGCCGGAATGTGACAATTTACCTTCATTCATTGCTACCATTTTATCTTCATTGTATTTACTTTCCTAAAAGCTAAACCATTAATTGTTTGGCCCTTAAACGTACCCCTAGGTGATGTGTATGTTGGTAGCAATCGATACTATGAATTATTTTGTACCTAAATGTGCAAAGGTTTCAAAACACCTAGATGTGCTGGTGGTTTTGCAAAACCATCACGGTCCTGCTATACTAAAAGCTTTTCACTGGTCCTGCTATACTAAAAGCTTTTCACTGGTGCTATATATATTATATATATATATGATCAGAATCATTACAGAACCATTTTTTATTTTCAGAACCAAAAGAACCATTGACTTATATAAATGTAAATCAAAACCATTGGTTTACATAGATGTTGTAACAACCCAGGCAAATCGCAATGTGATATTGTCCGATTTGGCCGCAGCCTCACGGTTTTAAAACGCGTCACATTGGGGAAGGTATCCAGCCCCTTATAAAGAGACTTTAGTTCTCCTTCCCAACCGATGTGGGATGTTACACCCACCCCCCCCTAAGGGAGCCCAGCGTCCTCGCTGGCACAACGGCCCGACCCTGGCTCTGATACCAACTGTAACAACCCAGGCAAATCGCAACGTGATATTGTCCGATTTGGCCGCAGCCTCACGGTTTTAAAACGCGTCACATTGGGGAAGGTATCCAGCCCCTTATAAAGAGACTTTAGTTCTCCTTCCCAACCGATGTGGGATGTTACAGTGTGTGTATGTGTGTGTGTGTATGTGTGTGTGTATGTGTGTGTATGTGTGTGTATGTGTGTGTGTATGTGTGTGTATGTGTGTGTGTATGTGTGTGTGTATGTGTGTGTGAGTGTGTGTATGTGTGTGTGTATATGTGTGTGTATGTGTGTGTATGTGTGGTGTGTGTGTATGTGTGTGTGTATGTGTGTGTGTATGTGTGTGTGTATGTGTGTGTGTATGTGTGTGTGTGTATGTGTGTGTGTGTGTGTTGTATGTGTGTGTATGTGTGTGTGTATGTGTGTGTGTATGTGTGTGTGTATTGTGTGTGTATGTGTGTGTGTGTGTGTACGTGTGTCGTGTGTGTATGTTGTGTGTGTATGTGTGTGTATGTATGTGTATGTGGGTCTGTATGTGTGTCTGTATGTGTGTCTGTATGTGCGTATGTATGTGTGTCTGTATGTGTGTATGTATGTGTGTATGTATGTGTGTATTATGTGTGTATGTGTGTGTATGTGTGTGTATGTATGTGCGTATGTATGTGTGTATGTGTGTGTGTACGTATGTGTATATGTATGTGTGTATGTATATAAACGTTAGTTTATAAATTCATTTCATAAATCATTTTTACGATAAATTTGAAAGATTTAACGTTACGATGTCTATCTGGGATAGCAACTATTTATTCAGGTCAGAACTAACTATTACCCTGACGAGGGTTACGGTTATTACGGTGAGGGTGCTTCAACTATTTAGGACAGTCCGCGTCCAATTACGGCTGGGATGACGGTGGGGATGACGACGGCGATGACGGGAGTGATAACGTGGCGATAGTAGCGGTGATAATAACGGTTCTGGTTCTGGTAAAAGAAGTTTATACGACATGAATCAGGTTATAAGATATATCATATTTAATTTTATTTCATTTACTAATAACTATTAAAAATATTAAAATTCTTAGGTTTTCTCATCTCGTGAAGAATTAGTTGACTGGACAAGTAACATAGGGCGAGAAAATGGGTTGTTATTGTCACTAAACGTTCAAAAAGACACTCGAATAGTGTGATGGTTAAAATATGTTTGAAATGTGATCGGGGTGGTGTATATAAGGGAGCACCCACTATTAGAAATAGTGGCACCAAAGAACAACTGACAATTTTAATTGCAGGGTAAGTACGAGATGAAGAGAGATGGGTGGATAATAGTTGTTGTGGACGATACTCATAACCATGAACCTGCTGAACACCTGGAAGGACACGCATACACAATGAGTCTCACCGAAAAGGAGCTTTCTATTATAAAGAATCTGACCGAGCAAAATATTGACCCTCAAACATTCTAGGCACGCTGAGGGAACAAAATCCCAATAACGTGTCTGCGTTACGAACCATATATAACGTTAGGGTAAAATTAAAAGTCTACCAGAATTGGTGAAACCGCAATGCAGGTTTTTTTCTATACTACAACAACATAAATATATTTACACCCCTCACATAGATGAATCGTCAAATACCATAGATGGGGTTTTTTTATACATCCCACATCTCACACTTTATGGCGTGCCTACCCACACGTATTAATGATAGATACAACATACAAAATTACTTGTATAAAATGTTATTTTTTCAAATGGTTGTGTGACATTCACCCTAAAATCTTTTTCTGTTGCTCACGCATTCATTGATTATAAGCGTGAGGTCAACTTCAGATCGGTGTTAGAGCAACTCAAAGAAGCGTTTGGAAGAAAAGTGTATGGAGCCCCGTGTTATACTAACCGACCGAGACCTCGCTCTGATGAAAGCGTCAAAATAGTTTTTCCGAATGTTGTTCGATTACTTACAGATGATATATTTCAGAGAATATTGCTAACATTACAAGGCGAGTTTTTCAAATGTAAATAATTTTAAAATTCAATTTTTAAAAATCAGAATTCCTTCTTTTAAGGCTATTGTAACAACCATGGAAAGATTAGATATATTTAGATATACAAGAGTTTAAGTGTAAATAATTTTAAATTTAATTTTTATAGGAGTGTTTGAATGACACAAATACTCTTCTAAAATTGAGTTTTTGGGTTGTACATTTTGCTTAAAATGTTGAAATCTCTTAAATTATGGCGGAAACCCTCTTTCGTGTATTATAATATATACAATAAACGTAAGGATAAATCAGTGATGACAAAACTTTGTAATTATATTTAATTATCTTCTCTTTTAATCCGTCTGTTTTAGGATGAAAGTTAGAGAAAGATTATTAAAATGTACATTTTTCTTCTCACTCATTTTCATTAAAAAACTCGTAATTGATATTTATTTTTAGGGTGGGTCTTATTTATGGTAATACTTTTTTACGGTTATAACCTATTTTGTGGATCATGAAATCATTGAAATTGAATTTAATATTTTGATAGGAGCTACTATTAAAACTAAAAAGCTTCAAAATGCTTCCGACAAGTTATGCCCATATAGTGCAACGTTTTGTCAACCAACATATTTCTTAAAGGAAAATATGTTCGTTGATCGCAAATGCGTCTAGGGTTTTGCATTTTTTTTTTTTTGGGGGGGGGGGTTCATGTAGATGGTGTTAGGCAACCTTATGTTAGATAATGTGCTGATGTTTCTGATGGAAAACAGAACTTCTGCTTTTGCATTAGAATTCCATTTAATGGTGCCTTCCATTTAAGTTTAATTGTCCAATTTATTTCGTTTGTACACCTAATCTAATTTTAGGAAAATTAGGCTTCTTTTTCATTTCCAAATGGCTTTCACATCAAAATTTTAATGGATCTCTCTTTATACGTCAATATTTTTCGTTTATTCACTGAATGTCTGTTCTTTTTTCCCCACTAGGAAATTTCCGTTGCCTCCATTAACGTGGTTGCGGGTATGTTTACGACCTTTTTTGGGCTTTTTGCGTGTGATTTATATCTGTGATGCTTCATTCCTTCTCTTCTCATGCCTGTAAATTCATATGGGTTTTTGATTTAGGAGTCCTTTGATTTTTGTTATCAAAATAACAAAGGCCTACACTTTCCAGATTCAGTTAACCGCTGCAAAAAGAAATATGCTCATAGTAATCTAATAGTAAACTTAGTTTTCTAGAATTTTTTGTAAGATTAATTTGTTATGGTTGTTCATGCATGCGTCTGTAACCCAAGCCTATTTTCTTACAATGAATTATGTCATTAAAGAAATAGTGGATGCGTCGTAATGAGAATCTAAAAACCAAGATACCATTTATAGGTTAGCATTTCACACATTTATCAATCTGGATTCGCCTTTGCTTTCGGTCATGTAGTGTTGTCAATTTTATATCTGTGATGCTTTTTGTGTTAGGCAATGACTAATGCAACATATTCAATTTTATATCTGTGATGCTTCATTCCTTCTTTTTCTCATGCCTGTAAATTCATATGGGTTTTTGATATAGGAGTTCTTTGGTTTTGTTGTCAAAATAACAAAGGCCTACACTTTCCTGATTCAGTAACCGCTGCAAAAAGAAATATGCTCATACTAATCTGATAGTAAACTAGTCTTCTAGAATTTTTTGTAAGATTAGTTTGTTATGGTTGTTTATGCATGTGCCTGTAACCCAGGCCTATTTTCTTACAGTGAATTATGTCATTAAAGAATTAGTGGTCGCGTCGTAATGACTTATAGGTTAGCATTTCCCACATTTATCAATCTGTAATCGCCTTTGCTTTCGGGTCATGTAGTGTTGTCACCCTCATCGTGTCTTCTTTCGATCGTCAGACGCAATTTGTGCAGTGTAAAAAATGTAACACCTCAAATTGAGGTTGGAAGCAACTCCTGTAAGATGGAGTTATTGATAAGGTAAGCAACTCCTGTAAGATGGACTTATATTAGCATTTCCCAGAATTATTGTTTCACGTATTATTTTGTGTCGTATGAGGTTGGAAGCAACTCCTGTAGGATGGAGTTATTGATAAGTAAGAAGACCCGCCGCATCGCGCGGGGGCTTCTTACTAGTTGATATTTATTTTTAGGGTGGGTCTTATTTATGGTAATACTTTTTTTACGGTTATAACCTATTTTGTGATCATGAAATCATTGAAATTGAATTTAATATTTTGATAGGAGCTACTATTAAAAACTAAAAGCTTCAAAATGCTTCTGACAAGTTATGCCCATATAGTGCAACGTTTTGTCAACCAACATATTTCTTAAAGGAAAAAAACTTACCAAACATATATAGCCACTGTTAAAAGTAAAAACTTTATAGTTAAAATATAATAATCTAAGAATAGGCCACTTATAGTTTTGGGACGGCTACAAAATAAATGATGATGATAAAAGACTTACGTATTGGTTTTTTTTTATCAAAAGCTCTTCCCCACCTATTAATCTGCGTGCACGCAAACGGGGAATAGGTTTTGAGTGCGCAGACTGTTTGATTTTTAAAAGAAATTTCATTAAAAAACGTTTTCATGACGTCTGCGTAAAGAAGATGTGAACCTACCGCTTCTAAATTCTTCTCAACCTCTTCTCACTTCTCCTTAACTCCTACCCAGTCCCCACCCCTGAAACCCACCTTCACTTATTGCAACTCTTCCACACCTCTCCTCTCTCACCACCGCCGACCTCCGCCCAACCGTCGTCGCTCTGCTGCCCTCCCCCTCCGTCGCGCGCCCCTCCGTCGCGCGCCCTCCTCCCTCCGCCGCGCTGCCCTCCCCCCCCTCCGCCCCGTTGCCCCTCCCCCTACGTCACGAGCCCTCCCCTCTACCGCCCTCCCCCTCCGTCGCGCGCCACCATTTCTGCGCCCGCCCGCCCTGCGTCGCCCGCCCTCCTCCGCCGCCCTCCGCCGAATGTTTTTTTTGCAAGTAATCTGATTTCATAAGCTGCTCTGCTCTCTGTTTTTTCTGTTCCATTACACAATCTTTGAACCAGAAATTCACTCAAGAACTTGATTGTTTCTGCATATGCCCGACTACCCGGATGAAGTGAAGATGAAATATCGTGATTCTGCTTTTGAAATTTTGAAATCAAAAACTCCGCGATTGATGCAATATTGTTGAATAATATTCTTGAGTTCAATTATTTATATATTAATGTAAAAAGTTTAAAAATAGGTTTACTTTAATTACAAATATTTCAGTATTCTGTAGATGTTAAAAAAATAAACAGTCTTTTTTTGCAGACTGCAGACGTTGGTCCACCTCTTCTACTGCGGATATCTGCAGATGTGATACGCAGACTGCAGACGTTTTATTACAGAAAAAACAAACAGCACCTTAAGCTTTAAAATGATTTTTATCCAATTTTAACTTTTATAAACCCAAATATAGGAAAATAAAAGAAAAGAAACAGTTGGGTAACACATACTTCAAAGTCGTCAAAGTCATAAAAGAAAACGAAAAAGTTTCGTTGTTTGAAATAATATAAAATTATAACAAATATTTAATCCAAAAAATCTTAGCATATATTATTTTCACATAATAAAATAAAGATACTTGCACAACTCTGTAACGTGCAAAATGCGTTCCAACACAAATGTTGCATCTTTCTTTTGGATTTTTAATTTAATGTTTACAAATATTCCTATAATTACTATTACCAGATCCTTTTAACTAGGGCGTATGAAGAACAGATGAACACGAACGTGTCCTTGTTCGTGTTCTGTTACGTTTGTGTTCGTTCGTTTAAAAAATAACTTGTTAATGAACCATTCAAGAACGATACCGACCAAGATTTCTTATTTGTATACATTCACTAGGTTAGTCCCCGTGTATTACACGGGTTATATAAATAAATATTAAATAATTAGTACTAAAATTTATGTATATATAAATAATGCTTGAAGATAAAATAAATAGTTACTTTAAGTAAATAATTAATTATGTATTTTTTCTTAAACTTTTGTTTTATCAAAATTATGATTTTTAAAATATTTTGTTTTAAAGAAAAATGATAAAAAAAAAGTTCATCGTATTCTGTATTTATAATTTTTTTTGTTTTAGAAAGTGTGTTTTTAATTAAAAATAGATTTTAATTTATTAATTATATATTTTAATTTGAATATGATACGAGTAATATTAGTTGTATTCAATATATTATTAACAATATAGAGAAACGAGAAAGTAAGTATATAAGTCTTATAATTGTTTCACACTTAATTTAATTTTTTTAAAATAGATGGATAGGCTAAAAACCATAATTAAACGTATTATAGTTAGCAATATACACGAAAAGTTACAGTATAATATTTAATATCAAATATAATTAAAGTTTATATACGTAATTTCAAGAAATGAACAATTATACTATTGTTAACTCTCTTATCTAAATAGTTTTACTTTTAAACATTCTTTAAGATTTTTTTTATAAAATATTTTTTTTAAAACGCTTGTTTGTAATGTTTCTGGTTGTTTATAAACAGTTTTTAAATAACTTTTTAAAAACAAAATAATTTAAAATATTTTATTTGAAAATGTTTAGTGTTTTAGAAAATTTCATATATATAAAATTTTACTTTTTTATAATTTAGATTTTAATTGAAAGATTTGATTTCTAATTTCCTTAATAAAATCTATTTTAAAAAGATAATTTAATTTTAAAAAAATTTAGATAAGAGAGAGAAATATAGCAATTAATAACATTCTTTTAATAAGAGAGAGAATTTAATGAGTATTTAAAATTACTATAATACCCTTTTGGAGGGAAAATTGATATGTGAATGTTTAGAAAATGACAAGTGGCAAAGAAAATCTTGTTTTATTAGATATATAGATTAAGGCAATTAATCCATTCGTTAACTGTTACAAAACATAAATGAACGTAACGAAGACAAGCAAACTAACACAATATTCATGAATATTCATAAATACAAACAAGATTTCTTAAAACAAACAACTACAACCATCATAATTCATATATTGATTTATAATTAAAATCACAAACATTATGTAATATCCAACAAATATAAATGAACAAATATCAAACGTTTACGAATATAAATGAACGATGCAGCCTCTATTCATGTACTTTTGTTTATCTAAACAAACAAATTTTTTCGTTCGTGTTCGTTATTTATTAAAAAAAACGAACATAACGACTTACTGCCGAACGATTCATGAACTGTTCGTTGAACATTCTCGTTCGTTTACAACCTACCCTTAACCCAATAATATATGAGTGTACATAGTGATGTCAAATCACAAGATTTTTTGTTCAAGTTCTGTAGTAAAAACTAGTTTAGATTATAACAATACATGGGTGTATGGTTGTCGATCTGATAAGAAACAACAGTAATTAGACCATTAACTATAGACCTGATTAATGTTTTCTGAAAAAAGTTCAAATACAAAGTGTATTTTTAATACAAAGTGTGAGAAGACACAATGAGTCAAAAAGACACAATGAGTAAAAAATACACACAAAAAATTATATCTCACAATCAAAATCGAATTTCAAAAAGTAATTAGGAGCTTTTGTTCACCTAGTCGTCCTCAATAAGAAAAAATAAACGAAAAAATAAAAAAATAAAAAATTAACATTTTTTTATTGTGTCTTTATGAAAGACACAATAAATTCATTGTGTCATTATGAAAGAATTTATTTTTATTTTGTTTTCTGAAAGAGGACAACGAGATGAATAAAGGCTCCAAAGTGTTTTTTTAAATTCGATTTAAATTGTGAGATATAAATTATTTTGTGACTTTCAAGTCTCATTGTTTTTCTTACACTTTGTAACAAAAATACACTTTGTAGAATAACCTCACCCTAACATTTCTAATAATTATTCACAGATCATTTATTTTCGTATAAGTGTTACATTTCTTAAGTGAGTTAGTATTTGAATACAACAAAAGACAACAAAAAAAAAAACAGAATTTCAAAGTCAACACACGCGTAAAGGGTGGTGTAAGTTGTAGCCCATCTCGGTCGTTTATCTAACAAAACTCGGACTCCCTCACAT
The DNA here is from genome assembly GCA_024085815.1 of Flaveria linearis. Taxonomy (NCBI): domain Eukaryota; kingdom Viridiplantae; phylum Streptophyta; class Magnoliopsida; order Asterales; family Asteraceae; genus Flaveria; species Flaveria linearis. The sequence goes on from CM044008.1 coordinate 18,072,612, forward strand.
GAAGCTGTTATGCTTTCTTATTTTCTTTTTTTTTAATGGCTAAGATTTTTGGTGTAAACCTATTCTTTCGGAGCTATGCCCAAGGTCAATGTTGTTAGGACCGGATCGGGGCCTGGTCCGTCCGGTCCGGGGTGGATCGTTTTTTGCAGTTGAACCGGCCGGTTCGAACCGAGTCGCCGGTTGGACCGGCGAACCGGGCCGGTTCCGACCGGTTTTCGCATATTTTTTTTTTTTTGATTTTAGTGGGTAAAAACGGGGTGTTAAACAATAAATTAGTATTTTGTATATACAAATATAGTTAAGTTTTATATATAACTATAAAATATATGTATAAATCATATATAAATTACTTATATTTAATTACATATATAAATAAATTAAATATAGTTAAATCCGGTCCCTCCGGTCCGACCGGTCCGACCACCACACCAGTAAGCCGTCCGGTTCGACGTCCGATCGGGTCCTGAGAACATTGCCCAAGGTCGATTACTCGACCGCCCACAAGACCCCACCCCCCCGACGCGCAGGAACCCGTGGAATCGGTAAACCTTCGCCCCATGTCAGGTTCGAACCCGGGATAAAGCTCAAATCTTTCTCTCACCCAAATGTGCCTCCAACTGGCACAAGTGTAATTCGAACCCATCACCTCCACTTTGAAAATGCAGACTTTTAACCACTGGACCAAGTTGTTGGGTACAACCGGGCGAAAAGATATTAATTTAATTAAGGGCTTTGAATTTTATATTATGGTAAACGAATAATATTTTATGAGTTTACGAATTCATATACTAGAGGATACATAGGTAGAGGTTATTGTAATAATATTTTAGAACTAAAAATTATGATTTGATTAGATTAATTCTACTAGGAGATATATATTTTTTTTTAATAAGATAAAAGTCGCTCCAAGAGCTAAATATTTGAGATGTAGAGGTGGCAATTTGAACTTGTCTATTATTAGCGGGGCCGGTCCCAAGAATTCTCAAGAGACCTTAGGCCTTAGACGAGAATAAAAAATGAGCCCATGTAAAATGACGTATAAAAAGATTTAAACCGAATAACTTGTATATAAAAATTATAATACGTCGATAATTGTTATAACAATAAACAAACGAAAGTATTATATCAAAATAATCTAATTTGCTTAACGAATTGAGAAGTTCTCTTAGCATTTTTTAAAATAAAGTTTCGATCAAGTTTTCATATTAAATTGAGTTTGGATCGTGCAAAGCAAAAACAAGTTAGCTAAACATTTAAATGTTATAAGCTCTAAGCTAAGGTTTGATAGGTTCAAATAATTAAAATATTATTAAGTGCTCCTCAGGGCCGGCCCTGATCATTAGACTCAAGAAGTTTCATGGTATTATGAGCCGTGGTTGTTACTTGAGGGAGTTTTAAGCTAAGATAAGTAGTGTGACGACGTTAATAATCAACCCATGTACTACAACTTATTACAGGTTTGAACAAGTAGTGTGACGATGTGGCTATGCTTTTACAACAAACATCTCCTCTTCCTGCCTTCTTTGAAGCAAGATCGAAGCTAATTCTGGAAGAAACCTTGTAACTAATCAGGCTTCTATTTCAACCGTGCAGCCGCAGACTACACTACATTCACCCACCAAACTTGTACCACACACCCTACACTTTCAGGCATTACAAACACGTACAACAAGGACATGATTATCACCCTACTGACCAATGTTATATAGACATAATGCGATCAAGAATATGAAATCCAAACCTAGAGTAAATTCTTTTAATTTGTTCTATAGCTCTTTTTGTCTTATCTAATTATTGATATCGAGATACTTTAATTGTTCAAGGAATATGAAATCCAAAATCTAAGAGTTAAAT